>CATOUR010000061.1:6067500-6667500 GCA_951848785.1 Callosobruchus maculatus
TACGTATTTCACATTCATTTTGATACTAACATAATATCACTGCATCATGTGTTTTGGAACTTCATCTCATAATGACACATTTTTGAGTGTCGTCTAAATGATATGCGATTTATTTCAAAGGTTTAACTCTGCACGAAGAACAAATTTTGGAGGAAGGCATCGCTAATGATGAGGAAGACGTATTAATTATGCCACTTCTCATTTTTTCTGACCCAGTTACAGATGAAGACTTGGGCGATTAACGTATGATATGAATGACTTTCCAGGTTCACAACACCTAGATAAGCCAAGGTTTTTGACCCTCCTCATGATAATGGATGATTCGGCTGACGAACCGTATTCGGTATTCAAAAATCGAATCATCGGAAAATTTACTAAAAAAGAAAACGAGAAAAGTTTACACGGTCTCATAAAGATTCACCAACAACAAATTTAGAGTTTCCCTCTGTACCCAAAATTCTAACATTAGGCATACGCCAGGCGTACCGTTAACGTGTTTTTGGAGTAATGATGTGATTGACCTGTTTTTTACTTATTCCAACGTATGTGATGATGAAAAATTCACCTGGTAACAAATTATTGAGATACATTTTTGCTTAGCGGTTATCTGCCTGTTTTGTGAGAATTCTCACGATACCTATACTGAACTGATTTTGATACATCCGACCAAGTTTACCAAACTTAAACCTCTGTTCCAGAAAGTAAGCAAAACATTTCAAGAGCATGCGAGAAAACCATAGTGTTGATGAATCTGCCGACAATATGGATATCAGGGTTGGCTTGGAAATTTCTAAAACCGTTGTCACTAGGAAATTCCTCAATTCCGGATATAACCTGCGTCCACACTATATTTATTATTCAGGATTAATATGTAACATTATTTGTCTTTTAACAAAGAACAAATTATTTATAGTTGATAGTACCTTGCTATCGTTGGTGAAGGAGTTTGTTAAACAAGAGAAAGTCCAGTTTTTAGGTATGTAGGAATATTATACTGCTTTTTTTGTATTTGTATTTTAACTGAAATGTGTATTTAATGACTATATTTGTATCATTGCCTGCTCTCCCTAGAAATGTCAATAACGACGCCCATACTACCATGTAGTTCCTTTTTATAAGCTCTATCTGAAGTAAGACACTCAGCGTGTCTACAAAAGACCTGTGTATTTTGACACATTCTTCTCATTTGAAACTTATTGGCGTTCAGTTTGCAACATTCCCTACATTATATGCCGCTACAGTGACGTGATCAAGTTTTCCCGGCAGATTTTGCACCTTCTCCAACATTTTCTTGCGTCTCAACTTTTTTTCCTGGTTAGAAACCTCAAAAAGCATACCATTCCTATAGTCAAAGTACAGGTCTTTATCTTCCAAAGTGCGACGTTTGGCAGATGTGACGCTCATTGTGTAGCTTACTAGGTTTTCACATAGTTTCTTAGCAGATCTACAGGATGATTCTTGGCCTAGAAGAAAGAAACTTAAATGTTGCAAGCATTTGCTCAATATATGTGTATAATTATGATATTGGAATAATCAGTATTTATATTAGAAGATTCATTAGTTTCTTTTGTTTTTTTACTGATTATAAGCCGCTAAACAGCAACCAATATTATCTGGTGAAATTTCAGTGTTATCTTACCAAGCAACATACATTAACAATTTCAAATGTTCAAAGCATTCCATAAGTTTTTAATGTTATATGATACAGAAAGACTTTGAGTATTAGCGTAACGATAAAAATATAATTTTTGTATATGATTCACACTAAAATATACACAACTGTCTAATGCCTGAAATACAATGCAAAGTTGCACAAGAACAAGTAGAAATGAAAATTAAAATCGATATTACTGTATGCTATGAACATACGTATTCGTAAAGAAAGAATTCCAAAAATTATAAATCTGTTTTATGAAAAACGGAAATGAGTGTAGCTATTTACATGTACATATACTGGTTTTTTTAAAGTAATTAATACGACCACATTCCACCAAGGGCCGGTTTCACGAAAAGGAAGTGTCCAGAGTTGACAGCCGACAAGACCAAAAGGCGCAACCGAAGAGGATGATAGCAGAGTTAGTAAAATAGAACGCTGATGGAGCTGAAAATGAGAATCACAAGTTGAGCCAAGGATATCGCAGTTACAAGGTGATCTGGTATGGTCTTACAACACACGACGGAAAGAAGGGTAGATGTCCGAAGCTTCAACATCATTTGGAGAGACCCTACTTGGTGACAAACCACCTCAATGACTTGCTCTACACTTATGTACGGGAAGTGGAAAACCGAAGGTCGACTATTCTGATGTCTGTGGTGATACAAGAATCGAAGTTGTTCGTCGAGGACGCCGAACGCTAAGGCGGGAAGAATGTAACATACTGTGTATTCGTGTATTCGTATAATCCTAGAACGTGGTCACCTCGTTCAACGTCCACACTTTTTATTTAAATATATGTATATCAATGAAACATCTTACGCGCCGATATGATTGCTAAGGGGGGCGATCACCCCCATCGCCCCCCCCCCCTTGTATCCGCCACTGGATAGACGTTAACTCACCGTCCATCCTCTCTCTTTAAACCTGCCAGCTTGAAGGACCTCTTGTTGTTATGCAAGGCTCTTCGGTCACTGAAATCACCAGGTGAGATGGCTTCGTCGATTTCCCTCTCAGCGGGCCTTATCGGCGACCTTTCAGCCTGGTTAACAGGCCTTTCAGCCGAAGAGGCAGGCTGCCCTGCTCCCGAAGGTAAAATACCTGGTTCCGCAAGCTTTGGGAGGTAAGTGTGCTATGCTCTGGATGCATTTCACTCCACCTCCCATGCATGCGGGACATGTATCCCCTACGGCGCGGGCTACTGCTCTCGCAGCAGCTCAGCAGGTCATCCTTCAGTTCCTTCGTCCACCTAAAATGGTCCATGTCGCTGCGTGTGTCGTCGTCAGGGCGATCCGAGGCACAACCACCTTGCCCAGAGCCGGCTTCCGATACCGGCCTGGTGAGGGTGCTCTTCTTCTAGGGCGGTTGAACCAGAAGGTAGGGCCCGTCCGGTGGTTAGCCTTAGGGCCCCCAGCCGACACTTCGGAGGCAGCCGACCAAATTGCCTCCTAGGGATGCACCTGTACAGGTTGCCGACCGGCTTGCATCCCTGGCTTCAGTTAACCCCGCGGTGTCGCCACTCACCGAATAGCCTTTTGATATTGGGCAGCTTCCTGGGGGTGTATTTTATACCTACTGACAGGACTGTGATCAGCCGCCCCTAACATAGGGTCAGACGCTGTCGGGAAACCGTTCTTCACATAGGTTCAGCCGTTTCCTCACTATGTAGGTTCATACTTCTGCTTTCGCAGCCGGTGACCATCATAGGCCTTTTTAAGGCAAGGACTACCGATCTTTTAGTCGCCTCTTACGACAGGCAGATTAAACCCCGGATCAATTCTAGCCCGAGACCCAGACGGGCGTATCCTTCAAGCTGTAAATCCTGTATTTCTTAGCATATATGAACAAAGATCGTCTAAGAAAGGAGTAGCTGACTGTAGGGATAACCTGTTGATTGACCGCTGTGGCACACAAGACAAGTACATGCGAAAGCTTTATATGGTTTAGATCGACGTTCGGAAGGCATTCGACACTACGTCTTACGAACTGATTGTGAGGCTATTGGAAAGTCTTTCGGGAGATGATCAAATAGTGCGATGCATCAAACAACTGATGCCACTCTGGAAGACCCGGTTTACTATAATCAGGCGAAACCAGGATGCAGAGTTGGTATAATTTCAAAGACGCGTCTGCCAAGGAGACTCCTTGAGTACCTTGCTCTTTTGCATCTCGCTACTGTCTTTGTTCATAGCGCTGAAAAATACTAAGGGATACAGCTATGGCACGCCAGTAGGGAGATATTGTACGTTCTGGGGGGGTCAATGACCTCTGAAGCCTTGACCTAGATATGAAGGATCGACGACCTCGAGACCTTGACCTCCCCCAGAACATACATTCCTTCTAGGGGGGTCAAGGCCATCTGATGACCTCATTCATAAACCCTGACCTAGATTAGGAACCTTGACCTGGAAAAATGATCTTGTACTATATACTCTACGTTCTAGGGGTTTTAATATCATGGGGTTGAAGTGGGGGCCCAGGAAGATGTTCAGAAATAATTTTTTGGGTGAATAGTAGTGCTGCGAAACTGTTATTGTAATGTCGATGTCTAGCGATCAGGGAGTCGAGACTGAAGTTTCGAGAAAAATTAAAACAGTATGTACAAGGGCGAGCGGTTCGAGAGCGGAGAGGAGGATGGAAGTAGGTCATCTGATAAACTGGGTAGATCTGCAGAAGAGTGACATACAACGCAAACCCTATGGAATGCTGGACGTACATAGTGGAACAGGGGTTAACGTGAATAATGCATACTTGGAAAGTATCGCAATAGTTGAAGCGTACACAAGAGGTATCGAATGTGTCAAGAGTTTAACTTTATCGGTAGTAGGGAGAAAGGATCCATAGTATGCGAGCATTGTCTACCACCTGCGAGATATGCATTATTCGGTGTATGCGATACTGCATATGTAAAAAAAATGCATTTGCATGACATTCGTCTAGCAAAGTGTCTGTATTGCGATAAACGAATAAAGGCCAAATGCGTGAAAGTGTGTCGCAAAATGGCAGAACTATGTGTATGTATTAGAGTTGTAAGTTAGAGGAAAGATTGCTATGTAAAGAAGTTTGAAATAAATTCGAAGCTATGTAGCTCATACATTGTTATTTCAGAAGAGTCCAGGAAGACGGAAGAGTGTTAGAAAAAGCACTTAACTTCTACGTAGATTAAAAAGGTCAAAAGTAAAAAAAGCTTCAAAGCTTAGGGGTAGCAGCTCTCATTTATTCGAGGTGGTGTGAGAAAGGCTTTTGTTGAAAAAATGAAACATGCGGTATAAGAAATAAGGGGGATATTGAGCTCCAAGTAGGAGTTTTTGTTGTTGTTTCCAACGAGAAGTGATGGAGCTATAATAATTAATTAATTAATTAATAATTAATAATTATAGCATTTATTTGCCCAACAGTATAAATAACCATTTACAGGACAAATACTAATAACAACAACATATAAAGGGTAATATTAAAATAAAAAAAATAGTACAATTTATGTAGAGCAAAAGTATGTATGTACTAATCACAAAAGTAATTAGCCATTTAAATGACAAATATTAATAAGAGTAACATAATTTGAAGAAAATAATAGAAATTTTTACCATTTATGTAGAAAAAAAGTATGGTTTCTATCACAGAAAAAACAATATCAAACGTAATACGTTAAATGTATGTGCGAGCTATATTTCGTATTTCGCCATCGGTACAGCAAAAAATATCACACACTTCTGATAGTTTGTTTGCATTGTTGCACATGAAATTTATGGGTGCCTTTTGTAACAGATTTGTTTGGGCTCTTTTGCACTGGAATGTGACATTACGCCTAGATGTTAATCTGGGAGCAAGTATACCCACTTTTGCTAACAGTTCAGGTCAATCTACTTTACCATGTATCAACTTGTGCAAAAACAGTACAGCTGACTCATTTCTACGTTTTTCTAGTGATTGGATGTTAAATCTACGTAGTAGTTCACTATAGTTGCAACCTCTCTCAGGGCAAATCCCATCGGATTTATAGACAAGAAACTTTAATAATCTTTTTTGTACTTTCTCGATTGTAGATATGTAAACATCATATATGGGATTCCATATGAGAGATGCGTATTCTAATTTAGATCGTACTAAACTGTTGTACAAGGAAATCAGCGCTGGAATGCTATCAAAACCTTTGCAGTTTCTTACAATAAAGCCATACGCACGGTAGGCTTTATTCACAATATCGCTAATATGGTGGTTGAATGTAAGCTGACTGTCAAAATATACACCTAAGTCCCTAACGACCTCACATCTTTCCAAATAAGTATCACTCAAGGAATATGAATACAACACACTACTAGTTTTACGATTGAAAGTTAAAATTTTGCATTTATTTACGTTTAGAGGCAAACAATTCAAATCACACCAATCCTGGAGGACAAACATTTGTTCTTGTAAGGCAACACAATCATCAACTTTAGAAATAGATGCATATAATTTGAGGTCATCAGCAAACATCAACTTATTACACTGGAGTAGATCACATAAGTCGTTTACAAATAACGAAAATAACAAAGGGCCCAAATTTGACCCTTGGGGTACGCCACTGCTAGCAAAATACACTTTGGAACAGAAACCGTTGTAATACACAAATTGACTTCGCTGACTAAGATAGGATGCAAACAACACAATATAGTGACGACTTACTTCTAAATTAGAAAGTTTTTGAAGAAGTAACCTATGACTAACCCTGTCAAACGCCTTAGCAAAGTCCGTGTATACAACATCTATTTGTCCTTTCATATCTAACGTTTCACAAACAAATTGACTGAACAGAGCTAAATTACTTGTCGTTGATCTACCATTCATAAAACCGTGTTGATGAATGGACGTGGCCTGATTGATTTTACAACTAAGACGATTGTATAATATAATTTCTAAGAGTTTTGCAGGGTTACTCAATATGGATATAGCTCGATAGTTAGCAATCACAGAACGATCATTGGACTTGTGTATTGGAACGACTTTAGACAACTTCCACTCTTTAGGGAATACAGAAGTTTTCAAAACCAGATTAAATATTTTTTGCAATGGCCGTATCAATACTCTAATGCAATCTTTGAACAAGAATGAAGGGATTTTATCTGGACCAGACGTAAATGAGTCCTTTAGTTTTTTTCCAGCAAGTATTATCTCCTCTTCAGTTATTGGCTCAAAAGTAATGTCTACTAAACTGTTACGGTCTATAAAAGCGGTTGTCATTTCCTCAGTTACATCAGACAAAGAATAAGCACTTTTGAAATGATCGGCAAATGCATCCACAATCATTTGTGGATTTGCAAGTGCTTGAGTTCCATCGAACATTGTCGAGGGTATCCTAGATGTTTGATTCTTTCGATGTATAAATGACCAAAAAGACTTAGGCTCGCGTTCCAGCTGTAGCTGAATTTCTGTAATGTACTGTTGATATGCAATTTTGACCTTACCCTTTAATATACGTCTAAGTTTTTTGAACTCTTCGTTGAACTCATTATTACCAGTCATTTTAAACTTGTGATGCATTCTAGCCTTTTGCTTAACAATTGCTATAATGTCACGTGTATACCAAACAGGATACCTATGTGAAAAGTTTTTGCGGATAGGTACATGGTTATCAAGAATACTATAGAATTTTGTATAAAAAAACTCAACAGCTACATTTACATCTCCAATTTCCATCAGACTATCCCAGTTAGTGCGTAAGAATTCATTATACAATTCCAGATAGTTACCCTTTTTGAAATTATAGCATTTACTGTTAAGATTAGTTTCGAAGCGATATCGCTTAAAGTCGGAAACCTTTAGCGCTATGGATAGCGATGGATGGTAGTTGTCCTCAGGTACAAGTGGTAAGTCATCTTTCTCTACCTTGCAATTGATGTCAGACAGCACTAGGTCAAGCATCCTGTCATGCGTATTTAGGACACTGTTATACTGCGTCATGTTCAAACAAGTACACAAGTTCATGATCGCACGTGTCTTACAATCATTAATATTATTTTCTACGAAACGAGCACAGTTAAAATCACCCACAATCTTACTTTTATGTAACATAAACCAATGCTCCAAGGCCTCAGATAACTCTTCAAATCTTGCAGTAGAGACATTAGGTGGAATATAGATTACAACAACATAAATTACATACACAGATACCGAGCACTTACACATTAAAATATCCACTTCAGGACAACTCACTTCAAACTGAGACGTTTGGACCTTTTCTGACTTAATATGAGGTCTCACTGCCAACAGAACACCACCACCAGTTGAAACACCTAATTGGTCGCACTTGCGGTCACTTCGATAGACTTCATAGTAATCAGAGAATAACTCGGTATTCTGAATTTCCGGTTTCAGCCAAGTTTCTGTGAGTGCAACGATATCATACTCACAGTCACTCACATTTGAAGAGAAGACGTCTACTTTGCTATTGAGTCCTCGAACGTTTTGATAATAAATACTTATTATATTGTGATTACTGCTACTGTTGGGCTCACTCAGTTTAACGGCACTATTTTGGGTACATCATTTATGTATTTTATTCGCCAGTTAGTATCACCGTTATTATAACGAGTACTCAGTTCTGCCCTTACCTTCTTGTAATATTCCATCTGGCTTTTTGTACGATCTGATGAGGCATTTATAGACTTATATTTGGTGATTGACTTTAACTTTTTTGAGTTGCCCAAAATTTTGCGAACCACCTCGTAATCTCCTACAACTATCTTAATAGGCCTAATTTTCGATTCAGTATACGAACCCAATCTAAAGTGTTTAACGTTATCGAATGAGCTCTCGGGAACAACCTTTTTCAGTACATCGATAACCGTATCCTTGTCCTTCTGGTTTTGTTCTGCGAGTGGTCTCTGCTGATCAGGTTCATCTACATTATACAATATAACATTGTTTTTGCGTTTCTGTCTTTTAGATATTTCAGATATAATATCCTCCAGGTCTGGGCCAGTTGAAACTGCGACTTGCTGGTGTTGAGCCTTCAGGTCGGTAATTTCTCTTTGGAGTTTGATTATGAGTTCCTTCAAATCTTTTAGGTCCTTACCAACACTTCTACATTTCGGGCAGGTCCAATCATAACCCTTATTAGCATTTAGTGTACGAACTTCATTTGCAGTTATGTCAACGCATGTATGTTTGAATTTGTCTTTGCAAACGCAGCACGTAACGCTTAGATGGATATCACACGTCTGGTTACAGCATTTGCAAGAGACCCTCCCGGTGGCTGGCATTGTTATAATTGGCTATTGTTATTATTTTTCGAAGTTAACGAGCCTTATTTGGTACACCCCTGGCACTGAAGAATCTTGGTATTTTGACTGGTGTAGGCAAACAAATCGAAAAACAGTCGATGCATTAACTGCCGATTCCAATCATTTATAGGTGAAAAGCGATACTCAAGCAAAGTTTCTCCACGCCCACTAATAGAAAGGGTGTTTATACATACATTTCTGCAGTTATAAAAATTTTCTAACACATATTTCCTCCAAAACTATCACTTTAATTACGAGCACAAATTTCACCACGTATACGGCTCAGTAGCGTAACGACGCTATAAAAAATACGTGATGTAAGTCCGAAAAAATAGGTCATGTTAAGATTTCGAGTGACCGAGAATCAAATTACGAGAAAGTATTGTGTTGAGGTATACGAAAGATTCTTATTGCGTGACGACTATGGTATAGAAAACACCCCTAAAAATATGTATTTATACAACATTGGAAAACCAAAAAAGTAATTGAACTCTATAGTAGAAGGGTAACAAGCTTTGTTCTTAGATATACTCTTATGATAATAATATGGGGTATATAACCTTACAAATAAGCCCACCTACGCAAAGTTTACAAAAATCTCGGTCCTGCAGTTCTGTAATAAAGTGTGAAATAATGTCTTTTAGATAAGTGCAATTATTGTTCTCTCTGATCAATTCAAGCGACTGTAGAATGGGTAAGTTTACATACAAATACATAGTTACACAAAATTTGTAAAACGATCACAAGTCTTGCAGATGTGAAGTAAATTATAATGTAAGTGTGTTATATATTGATAAAAGGCGTTAGAGTGAGAGTGGAAAGATTCATGAAAATATATTTTATTTGCTAATGGATATGCATTCACTTATTATTTTATACCCTAAATTACAAACGGATGATAACCAGACGTCCTGTTGAATTGGGAGTATCGCCTTAACAAAAATGCTCCTGGCTAGTAACGATCCTTAATTTGTAGTCAAGGGACATCTAATCACAATATGTTTAATTAGATCAGGCCTTGGTTCTCGGGAAGTGTAAAAGCGTAGAATGTCACCCTGTCGCACCTCAGCGCCAATACTGACTTTCTTTATATCACGGAATACGTCCACTTTGTTTGGTATATTGATGCTATCTATAATACCTCCTACAGGAATAATGAAGTTTTTGTCTCCGTCCCCAAACGCATAAAATAAGTCAGCAGATGAAGTAGAGTCCACTGGCAATATGCAATAACCATATAATTTAGATGCCAGGCAATCGCTTAAAATGGCGGACGTCTTGCGCTTTGAATGGAATATATGTCGACCAAATTTATCAACAGGCATTGCGACTGTCTGACTGTCAATGGCGAATACTAATATCTACAATATATTTTATAATATTAGATGCGACCTTGTTTAGTTCTCGTGTAGATCTACAATCTGAATCTAGAAAAGTGGTATTGATATTGTATTGATAAACCTAGCCAAACTTACGAAACCTGATCAAATCTAACCAAACCTAACCATTCCTAACCTAACTCCTAATGAAACGTGATCAAACCCAACCTAGATAAGCGAACTGGACCTTGAAATGCAGCCTTGGCCTAGACTTGGAACATTGGCTTGGACTTTCAGCCTTGACCTAGATACGAAGTACTGAATCGGTCAAGGTAGTCATGATGTACCGTTAGTGTGGTGTGTATAAACGCGCTCCGCGGTGAGTGAAGCAGTATCAACACAGTCGCCGGTACGAAAGGTGAGTCAAGATTTCAAGTAGCGTGTGTTTGTGCTTTTTGAGCTTCAAGTGTCGGTACTGCTTATTGAAAAAGGCCGACGTGTAACCGTCGCAGTCGGATGGTCCGCATTCCGTCCTGCGAGACCTGCTTCGCGGCTGGGATAATAACAGTATTCGTATTCCGCAAGAAGTGAGTGCAGTGACCGGTGCAACTGCAAAAACTGCATCGCAAAGGCGTGGTGGTAATTCAAGGAGGATTCGGGTTCAGCAACATCTGATTATAAGACCTGGTAAAGCTATAAAACATGTCACGGGTACGTCTCCTATGGAAAGCCTAGAGACGATCGTGATAGCTGATTCACAAGACGAGCAAACAAGTTCTAGTCCAATGTGCGAAAGCGATCAAGGACCTGGTGTGTCATTCATTTCGCAACTTCCTGCGGCAGTCGATTCAGAATTAGAATCGGATTTGCACAAAGGAAATCAAAATCACTCGCAATCCTTATTTAGTTTGGATTCTCCGACAACATTGTTGGAAGCAAATCTAGGAAAATCTTGGGAGGTGAGAATGAGCCAATTGCCACTGAATTGGGGGCAATACTCATTCGATTTTGATTGTCTGGGAGAGAGTGCCTCACCTGTAGTGCAAAACTATCAAACAGAGCGCTCCCAAGAACAGACGCAAGTGAGCAATGTTAATCCGCAGCTCCTCTCTCCACAACAGGAGATACCACCTCCAGAACATGTGATCGGGGTTATAGAGGCTAATCGTTTGGAACACTCGGTATCCCCAATCATGCGTGAGGCAGTATATTCGTTGATTTGCTCGCCCCCTGAGTCATGTCACGCAAGGGAAGTGAATCAGCTTGCATCACCACCGACTGAGGTATGTCATGACATACAGTGGACTGATGAAGAGTTATTCGAAAGAATACCAGTAACACAGCTGCTTGCACAACATTCTAGCAGGTAGAGTGTTTCGACGACTGATGGGGACCCACATCATGTCATAGAGTGGTCGAACGATGAATTATTTGAATCGATATCAGTCACACAGATTCTAGATGCTCATAGAGAACAACTACGTGAGGAACTACTCCCATTCTGTAGTGGTGTTTTCCCCTCAATCTCAAGATAGTGTTGAGAGAGCATTCCATGAGCCTGATGAAATGGACAGTATCCTAGATGATCACGCAAACTTCTGGCTTCTGGATACTACAACTACTCCAACTGTGGGTTGTGAGTTTCCAGGGGTCTGATGAAATTGACCCTATCCTTGCTTCTGAATTAGCACCACTACCTTGAAGGACACTGTACTCAATTGCAGCCCAGCCAGATATTTGGGAATACGTAATGTAATAAATGTGCATGGTGTTAGATGTGATTCGGAATAGTAACATATATTTCTGTTACAGTGTTATAAGCAGTCGATAGCAGAAGCCAAAGTTAGTACCGCACATTCAGGTTAACGAGCTTGCAACATGTCGGATACCCCGCCAGCTAAACGACCACGAATGCAAGACTCAGCTACTCCTAAAGCGCAAACGACATCTTGTGAAACAGCCGGTAGACAACCCCCTGGACAACCTAGTCAGACGTCATTGGCGAATGCAAAAGGTAACTTTTGGACATAGATTCACTTATAAAAGCATACACTCCACATCCTAAATATATCATAATTAAATGTTGCATAAAAAAGTTTTTACCGGATACAAAAGATCAATAGTTGCATACTCTTATACCATAAATAATAAACAACTTAGTAGAGAATAGAGCACAAAATACCTCTGAATAATCATTAATAACGATTTTACATTCAGCCAACGTATTGTACACGTAAAATAGAGCTCTTAAATTACTTGGCTTCGTCACTCGTTCTCTAAAAGGATTCTATAATATATTCACAATAAAAAGTTTATATTGTGCAGATGTTCGGACAACTATAAAATATACTTGTCCTGCAAGGCCGCCTTATTATAAAAAATGGATTGTTGAGTTTCCGAGTGCATATTTGGAGTGTTCAACTTTATTATAATCAAATATTAAGTTTGATGAACCATTTATCAAAAAGGAGATTCTTTTGTGATATCTACATCCAATTGAAAAGTTTAAGTGATCTTGATTCACCAGTCCTTTTGACATTAATTAATCTCAATGTAGCTGAGAGAAAAATTTGCCAAATTATAATTTTTAATGTAACTTCTCATCGGACTAGTCATGACTTTTACTCTGCTTTGTCATGAATGTGTAATAAAGTAAAATAGTCCTCCATCTAATATCGATTTTTCAATAGTTCACTCATTAAATTTAAAATGAGATTAAGAGATGTATCTATTGTGTAAATGGTTTTGGTCGTGAATAAATTATGTTTCACAATTTCACACGCATTTTCTCTTTGTTTCAGTACCGTCGCCTGCAGACCTCATAGCCCAGTCCGGTCCAAGCGGATTAAGGAGATTAACTCTAGTACGCGACTGCGCACCAGTTCTTGCGGCTCCTTTAACTAAGATTTTCAACTTGAGTCTAAAGACAAATACTTTTCCGGATATTTGGCCTATTTCAAAAGTAATTCCTATTCACAAAAAAGGCAATCGTCAAAACATCGGAAACTACAGACCTATTGTAATCGTTTGTAACTTCTCGAAGTCATTTGAAATACTATTGCATGATTACCTTCAGTATAATCTTGGTACTAGTATCTCTACGATGCAGCATGGTTTTATGAAGGGGAGATCAACAACAACCAACTTAGTTTGCTTTACTCAGTTTTTAGCGAGTACACTGGACGCCAATAATCAGGTTGACGTCGTCTATACTGATTTTAGCAAAGCATTCGATCGTGTAGATCATGAATTACTGTTGTTTAAGCTAGACAGCATGGGACTATCTGCCAAATTGATATCATTTTTCAGATCATACTTAACAGGTCGGACACAATTTGTCGATTTTTCGGGTTCAAAATCGTTTAATTTTTTCCCAACTTCTGGTGTACCACAAGGTTCTTCCCTAGGTCCTTTACTTTTTATAGTGTTTATCAACGATGTAGTCAAGATAGTGGACTGTAATATATTACTTTATGCGGATGATATGAAACTATATTCGGAGGTTAATAACCACGACGACTGTTGCTATTTGCAGAGAAATATTGACAGGTTAGCTAAATGGTGTGAAGTGAACAAACTCCCGCTAAATATTAACAAATGTCAAACCCTTTCATTTACGAGGAAATTAAAATCTGTCATATTCAAGTACTCGATTAATAACATGCCCCTACAAGCGCTTGAAGAATTTAACGATCTAGGAGTAACATTTGACAAATCGTTGAGTTTTAATTCGCACATCAATAACTTACTACTGTCTGCCCAGAAATCGATGGGATTTGTAATACGTAACTCAAAGGATTTTACGGACACCAAAGCGTCATTAGCTCTATATAACTCTTTGATCCTCTCTAAACTTGAGTATGCAAGGATCATCTGGAATCCTTGTTATGTTATCACCTGTGAATCAGTCGAAAGAGTGCAAAGAAAGTTCCTCAAATATTTATCTTTCAAAATTGATGGCGAATACCCTCCTGTAGGAATACCACAAAATTCATTACTACTGAGATATGGTCTCTTAAGTCTTGATGATAGAAGGAAAATCCATTCGCTGGTATTTTTATTTAAACTTGTAAATATTGATTGTCAATCGTTTTTAAATCTGATAAGTTTTAACGCACCTAAATTTAGTACTAGAAATAATCTTACGTTCTACCAGCCACCCCACGGACTTACGTGCTGTTCCATTCACCTTTGTACTCTTTTTATTCCTGCTATAATTATTTTCAGGGTCATTTCGATATTTTCAATACATCTGTATCAGCATTAAAAACTACCTGTAAGGCAACCTGTTTAGCCCACTACTAATTCATGTTTGCAGTATATGATACTTTGTATGCTTGTATATGTGCTATATATCTTTGTATTTATGTGCTTTTTCATATGTATATATGTCGACAGCTTAGCTTAGATCTTGCTGTGTTTTGTTATTTCTATTATTCGCATAGGTCATTTTGATATGTTGTTATCCTGAACTTATGTTTATACAACTCTGTTTTTGTTCTTATCCACTGTTTCCCACCAGTAATTGGTTTGTACTGTTGGTGGTGTACAAAGTAAATAAATAAATAAATAAATAAACTCTCAACCAAGCCTCCGCAACTACTCCAGCTCGAGCAGTCCCACGAGGGAGACCTCCACAGACACCGAACTCAAAACACTGCACCATCTGTCAGCGAGACGTTCCAGCCAGGAGTTTCTCTGCGCATTTACGGAGTTTGTCACACAAAGCGCACGAGTGGACGCCGATGGATGACTCGGTAAGAGTTTGTCGAAGTGCGTTTGGAGGAAAAATTGTCAGCTATCAAGTGAATTCAAATTTAGAAACATTGAATGTTGAGGACTACATACAATCGATTAAATCCAAGAGCGTCCAGTTATTAGAGCAACAAGTATTGAAGCATACAGCAATTAAGGCTAACGTAGAACTATTTGCTTTGTATATCTTACCAACAAAAGAAATGCGAGATATCAAATCTCACAACACAGCAAATGAGATATTAACTAGATCTTCAGATATAGATAGGGAGTTTGATGCATTCTTAGCTATACTCAATGAAAAGTCGAAAGAATTTGCAGAACGGGAAAGCGGGTGGGTACTCGAAAAAATTCTCTACCTAGAAATTAACATAAACATAATCCACTTAGAGCATCCTCATATATTCCTCTGCCAAAAGATATTGCAAACAAAAAGGCTACAGTTAATATTCAAAATACTGATGTGCATTGCTTTGCATGGGCAATTTTTGCAGGCTTGTATACACCCAATGGACGTGTGTGCGATATGAGTTCGTACCCGCATTATAGCAAAGTACCATTTCTAAATTTTTCTAGTACTGAATTTCCGGTAGCACTCAAAGCGATCCCGTAGTGGGAACTTATTCAGTTTTATTCCTCCAACCAATTACATTAGATATAACACATTTTTTCTGACGTACAAGGCATCCTAAAGGAGTCCAGACCTGGGCACGTGTGCCCGTTTTGTCCACTTTTCTCCTTCAGAAACCTTGTACCTACAATCGTCAAATACCAAGAACAAGTACAAAGAGTGAGAGAGGGTGGAGGTAAAACAGTCAAGAGAATGGCTTAGATAGATAAATAAATAAAATTTCATTAAACGTGTACGGGTTAGAGCCACTCCTCGTTGATGGTCAATGGAAACATCACGTAGTAGGACCATTGCACTACACTACTAAAAAGCAAACAGTTCATTTAAATTTACTGCTGATTGGCGATAGTGAAGGGAATCAACATTACTGTTGGATTAAAAACTTTTCCCGTTTGCTCTCACGACAAATGTCAGCAAACCATAGAGTCAAGCATTTTTGCGATGGTTGTTTGTAATACTTTGACTCGGAAACTGCACTGAAACGTCACGTACAGGAAAACTGTAAACTAATTGTAGTTAAATTACCAACACGTGAACCCCGAGTCGATCGATTGGGAAACACTGTTCCAGATGATATCTTAAAATTTCAAAACTATCACAAGCAGTTGAAAGTGCCGTTCTGCGTATATGCAGATTTTGAGTGTATACTTTCGCCACTTGACCAGTCAGAGCCGTCCAATCAAGAGTCGTTCACAATAAAAAAATATCAGCATATTCCTTGCTCTTTCGCATATCTCATAAAAGCAGCACATGATGACGCAGCATCCAAATTTTATAAATATAGAGGAGAAAATGCTGCAGATGAATTTATTAATTGTTTGCAAAATGATATGCGTCAGCTGTATAAGAAATATTTAAAAGCAGTAACACAGATGAGCATGTCTCAACAAGACGTGTCTCAATATGACTCAGCTACCGTGTGTTATATCTGTGATAAACCGTTTGAGCCGTTGAACCGTAAAGTGCGAGACCACTGTCATATCACGGGCAAATATCGAGGAGCAGCACATTCAATTTGCAGTCTAAATCACAAACTTCCCAAGTACGTTCCCATCTACCTTCATAATTTAAAACTTTACGATTCCCATCTATTCGTATGCTCACTAGGAGCAGATAAGCATGATATAACAGTACTCCCCCTGACGTTTGAAAAGTATATTTCCTTTAGCAAGCTACTACCTGTGGATCAATATACAGATTCAGAAGGTAGAGTAAAAAATGTATTATTACAAATGCGATTCGTCGATTCCTATCAGTTTCTACCGACTAAACTGGAATCCTAGGCCGCATTGTTGGAACCTTCCCAGTGTCGTGAAGTGCGAAGGGCCTTTCCCGATGACACTCAGTTTAAGCTTATGTGTCAAAAAGGAGTGTTCCCCTATTCCTATCTGACTAACTTTGAGAAATTCAAAGAAACCAGTTTACCCACCAGGGAGTGTTTCTATGACGAACTTCGGGACGAGCACATCTCTGATATTAATTATAATCATGCGTGCAACGCATGGACATCTTTTGCTTGTCAAACGTTAGGTGATTACTCTAACCTTTATTTAACTGCCGATGTCTTGCTGCTGGCAGACGTCTTTGAAAATTATAGAACATTATGTCTCGAGACATACCGGTTGGATCCAGCACATTACTTTACAGCCCCCGGCTTATCTTGGGATGCTATGTTAAAAAAAACAGGTGTTCAATTGCAAGTTCTGTCTGATATCGATATGATTCATTTTTTTAAGAAAGGCGTCCGTGGGGGAGTGAGCACGTGTATGTCTCGCAAGGCTTAGGCTAATAATCCGTATCTACCTAACTATGACAACTAAAGCAAATTCCTTCATAATGTACTTAGATAAAACGAATTTGTACGGTTTTAGCATGTCACAGTATTTACCCCTGGGAGATTTTGCATGGATGACTTTAGACGAAATTGAAAGTTTCTCAAATAGCTTCATGGGAGTACGAGCAACTTCACCTGTTGGTTATGTGGTTGAAGTAGATCTGGATGTGCCTACAGCATTGCATGACTTCATTAATGATTACCCGTTTTGCCCTGAAACGATAATACCTCCGGGCGGGATAGGATCGAAGTTAATACCAGACCTTTATAATAAACGCAAGTATGTGATACATTACCGCGCATTACAGCAATGTGTTAGACACGGATTAATTTTGAAACAGATACATAAAGGAATTCGTTTTGCGCAAGCTGCATGGCTCAAGCCATACATTGACCTCAACACTCAATTACGAAATCAGGCTAAAATGAAGTTTGAAAATAATCTGTATAAAAATATGGTGAACTGCATTTTCGGAAAATCGATTGAAAATGTAGAAAATAGGGTCGATATTAAGTTAGCAACAACCTTTGTGAAAAATGAACGCAAAAGGGGGGCTGCTAATTATATCAGTAAACCAACATTCAAAGAGCTGCGTATTTTCAATGAAAATCTGGTAGCGATTCAGATAGCAAAAACATTCATTCATTACTGTAGACCAACGTATGTAGGCTTTTGTATTTTAGATCTCGCTAAGACGGTGATGTATGACTTTGTGTACGAGTTTTTAAAGCCTACGTATGGCGAAAATTGTAAAATTTTGTACACGGACACTGATAGTCTGGTCATTTTAGTCAAAACACAAAATTTTTATGATTATATGAAAGAACATATATCTCTGTTTGATACATCCAATTTTACCGAACCAAATTGTTATAACATCCCGAAAAATCCGTCAGTGTTAGGAAACATGAAGGATGAGTATGCTGGGAAGGCGATAGCCGCTTTCTACGGGACAGGGGCAAAAGCGTATTGCATTGATGCAGTCGATGTGGTCGATAAAAAAGTCAGGCTAGCATTAAGAATCAGCTGGACTTAGTGCACTATAAAAACATTGTAGAAGGCAACCAAGAGAGCGTTTACTGTATGATGTATGTATTTAAATCAGTATCGCATACCATTTACACAAACTGTATAAAAAAGTTACATTAACAATGCATGATGACAAACGATATCGCATACCAGAGTCTACAGATACATTGGCCTGGGGCCATAAAGATATTGCCTTTTATGAAACGCCCGACGAAGAACGTCTGGACTTGCTCCTGCGCTTGCTTAATGAAGCGTTGGTTGCTCAGACCAGTGCACTCCCGAATTGAGACGTTTCTCAGGCGGTCACTGTAGAGGTGGAGAGGTCACGTAGAGGATATTTATGCTCTGCTCAGTGCTGGATGATTCATAGTTTCGCGCTATGCACGCAAAGATGTATTACTCACTATTTTCACAGTTGTGTAGTGCCCAAGTGGCGGTCATCAATGATTTCTTACGAGCGATTGTGCGGAAAACGCCTACGAATGACGACATCGACTTATTTGCGATGTTGTTAGAAGAAGCTGTGGTACCAGATGACATATTTCGTTGGATTGCTGAATCTAATGCATGTGAGCCCGAGGTAATAAAGACGGTATTAGTGCGAAAACTTCATCTCGATGAAGTGAAGACATTGTACCGGCATTGCTCAGCACGCAATGCATAAACATCAGTTTAAATGGGCTGCATAAGATGTTTAGCCAGATGTCGTGTCCACCGTCAGTGTATGAGCAGTACTATATTTGCACCTTGTTGAGTGGAAAGTGGTGTGAAGATTTAGATCATATTTTTCCCGTTACCAACAATGAACGAAATTATCGTACTACCCTTCATAACGTTGACGAAACCATCTGCAAGATCGCCTATTTGGCTGATGTGCCACTCCTTGAAATTTTCTGTAACGTTGTCGCAGAGATGTGTGTCGCATTCGTTTTTGATCCTCAAACAAACGAGAATCATAAGTCAGTATTACAGTGGCTACGTAAAAACACTGAGAAAGGTTGCACAGATACGTCCCCTTTAGGATGGACTACAGGTCCTGATGGTATGAAGTGGCCGTCAACGAGGTTGGCGGACTATCTTGATTCTCTAAAGACTTTGCACCGATTTCGCCAGAATGTTCAAAAATAACTTGATCTTAATTTGCTGTGACGGTGAGGTTTGACTAAAACTATCTATTAATTACATTTTACCTATTGTGCTTTCAGTAAATGTCGCAATGTTATGCGATATCACTCAGATATGATTTCTTATGATTTAAATTGTTATTGCTTGCGCAATGTCAAAATGTAGATAAGCTGATTAATTAATAACTGCTTGTGTATGTGATGCACATACTATCGATTGTATATCAATCCATAGTATTAATATTTAATTTATCAATTCAATATTAGCGATACATTTGTAATAGCTCATGAGTGCATAATAAACGTTTTAAACGTGATGTGCACTATGGATTGTGCATCACACTATTGTATGAATAAATACTTTATTTTTCAATCCAATGTTATATTGATGGTATGAACAAAATACTTGTTTTTTCATTCATCCTTAGTAATGCTTTTGTAATCACCTTCGCAAATGTGGCCTGTACCAACGATTTTGTAGCAATCGATTATGCTACGAATTATTTTAATCTAATGCAGTTTCATATTTGTAATATGTGATGCGTACCAAGACAACAAAATGTATTTATATTTAAGAATGAATCCATTTCATGTATTACATCATTATACTGTCTATCTGCTACTATCTGATTAAAAGTTTGAATAGAGTTGATGTTTCATTTCTGTATCTCGACGCCTGCGCAGCTCTGCAAGGTCGAGAGGTGGTTGGGGAAATCTATATAGTAACGAGCGCTCAAATCCACTCCAGTTTAAACAACAAACCTTCGAACAGTGCAACATGTTTACTAAAAAGTCTAGTGCAGTCAGTGAGGTTAGTGCAACATGTCAGAAGCAGTCTACAATGTCATTGATCACTATAAATGAAAGGTGTTATCCATTGAATCCATCTAAATCTAAATTCATTAGCAATGGGCTAGCATACGAGTGGAATTTTCAACCTAGAATTATTATAAAAGGTCGTAAAAATGATTGTGTATTGTTTAATGAAATCGAGTGGAGTGAACTATTGGAGTACGAAGGAGTAATAATCAATTATTTTCATTGTGTGGAGGAGTTTCAACCAATTACACATGACACGTTCACGATCACGATTGACAAGTTTCAAGATATTCGCACAATCAAATTAGAAGATCGTTGGAGGAATATCGTTTATTTGGGAGTGGAAAGTGTATTGAAAATGTTTAAACTGAACCGTTTGATCGCTTATACCATCAACACGCTCAAAGGGCAAGAGTTTGCGACGTACTTTAATAGACTGTTGACTGATGTGCAATCTACACCGCTCGACGTTCGGGATTTTGTTGCTCGTCACGTGGCAGACATACCTAGATCTGAGAATGTGCGGTCCATGATGGAGTTGACCTATCTGCATCCTGATCTCCCAGACTTCAAAAAGACTGCAACGTTTTCGCACTACAATGCAACGAGCTCGCCCCATCGCAAATAACTAACTCAAATAAGTTTGGCATGATGAAGTAAAATTAATAATAAATGATTGCTGTTTAACAATTGTTGTTTAATTTATTAGACTACTTCATAGTTTATTCATATAAGTCTGACTTGTTAATCCAAGTATTATGATTTTTATTTAAACCCAAAAACTTTACGTACACTTTCGTCCCTTTACGTCTCAAGACTTTTTCCACTAGATACACATCAAGATGTTTCACTTTTTGTAACTCTTGTATGTAAAAACCCCCCAGGATATCTTCCCCATTCTGATCTTCTAATAGGTAAGTCCTCGGGCTTGTATACTGCGCTTTTCTAATTGTGAAAATTTCATTGGACCAGTTGGGAGTATATCCTTTGGAGAATGCGTGCCGATACTTGCTGATTCTAACTTTTTCACCAACCTTAAACTTGCTCCCTTGGGATCAATCGTTTTTAACTGACTGTATGCGTGAAGTAACACCTGCTTCGCATTTCGCATGTTCACATCTTTTGGCTTCATTCTTATTGTTCGGTACTTTGTGTTGTTATACTCTTGCACAACTTTTTGAAGTAGAGGTAGCCATTTATACGATCCTTGTAAGCTAAATTGTCGCCACATACGAGTTTTCAGTGTACGATTCAGCCTTTCAACAATACTTGCTTTTAAGTTTGAATAAGTGCTATAATGGTTAATGTTGTTCTGTTTCATGAGCGATTGAAATTCTTTATTATAAAATTCTTTTCCCAAATCCGTTTGAATATGTTTCGGTAGATACTTCATCTGTGATAAAATGGTTGTCATAGCCTCCGCTACAGCTTTACCAGTATTTTGTTTCACTGGTTGCGCCCATGCATATTTACTAAAGGTATTAATTGGCACGAGAATATAACGATAACCTTTATTGTCTTTCGCATATGGCAACATTTCCATCAGATCCGCTTGTACCAAATCTCTCAATCCTCTGATGATTATTCTACGTCTCTGAAAGTTCTTCCTTGCAGGCTTATGTATTTCATTGACCACCTGTTTTTTGATTGCACTCATCTAGATCGTTACTTAGTGGGTAAAAAATTAATATTCCAATAAACAGAGCTTTGTGTTCGTTAGTTTGCACAGTATGGGACACTTATGCACCTGTAGTCACCATATGTGCGCCCCGAATCTTTTCTAGAATGTCTGACACCGGACAGGTATAGAAGTCTAACCCATTTTTTATTATGTAGATTTATCAGCTCTGTGTTGTTGAAGCAACTGATTTTCCAGAGATGTGTTGGAAGGTTGTGATGACTACCAAAATTGTCAACGGAGATGTATGCTGATAAACTTACGTAGATTGGCTAAGAACAGGAAAGCTCTTTCACTTTATAAAACGGCCTTCCTTTAACTGATCAATAATTGATTGAATTTCATTGTTGCGACTGTTATTACCAACCTCGTGAGATGCTATAAGCAATCTCAATCGATCAGCGAGTTCGTTCGGATTATCAAAGTAAACATATTAGATGGGTTGGTTACTTAGTTGCATCATCCCAAGGCCTGTATGTTTGAATGACTGTGTGCGGCGTAGACGTGTTTTTGGTTTCGAGGGCTTTTCGAAGGAAACTGACGTGCTTGCGATGGATGCGGGATGTTTGAGAATCTTGTGTTTTAACAAATATGGTTTAATTACTTGTTTATATTTTACAGACTGTGTTTCTTGTATTTGTAAATTTGGGTCAAAATTTCGTCGATATGCATTAGTTCGTTTCAACATATCCATATAATGATCTAAATCGACTTGTGAGTACCCAACTGGATTTTTTTTAAATAAGAGCTCATACAGTCCTGTGCCTGGGTATCGCACGTTATGAAGAATTACATCTGGACCTTCAATACGTACTACTGTTTTGCCCAGTGTAAACGCGTCAGTTGTTAAATCATGCGATAATCCATAATACCGGTCAAACTCTTCTCCATTCCCTCGAATCGATTCATCGACATATTTTCTTGGCAAAGTGTGAAACGACTCTAGATATTCATTATAAGCAGGAGTATCAATTAAATGACGTAAGCTCTCGCGACTCGCAGCAATAGAATCCTCTAACGTTTTATTCTCATGCTCTACTACTGAAGGTACTTGCACTTCTTCCTCCACAGTGGACATGTCTGCAACATTTGAAAGCTGCGGTATATTGGAATAGGTGTCTTCCAAAAAACTCAATCCAGTATAAGGTAAATAGGGTTGAAAACGGTAGTCCAAATCCCCATGCGGCATTCCCTTCTTAGGTGTAGATGATGCAGATTCGGACTTCAAGCCTTCTACTTTGAGAGGTGCTTCCATTTTAAGTGGCTCTACTTTGTCTAAAAGCTTCTGCAATGGTTCAGAAACGGGCTGCATTTGTTTCTGCCATTGACTCTCAGTTTCTGCAAGTTCAGATATTAATGCTTTATATTTTTGCTGCACAGCTTTCCGTGTTTTCACCAGTTCTTTGGCTAACTTTATATCCATTTTTTCACAGTCAGAGTTAGAACTACACTCTTCAGGTATCCTGATGGGGTGTCTTTTTATAACATCATTTTAGAAATAGATATATTTATCAAATCCTTGTCGATATCGGCCACCATTTTTGGGAGAATCTTTATCAATGACCAGGAAGTCATAAGGGTCTCGCCAGCACAAACCGCACATCCCTTTGAATTCCTGAAATGTCATATCCATGCTGCAATGGTCTTCATATATATGCTTTAAGTTTAAGATGTCCTGCGGTAACACGATGAGCAGTGTTGCATTATCACGCAGAAGATGCTTTGGGATGGCATATGGATGGTATATGTTTGACACAAATTGAAGCAATCCGTATTACGATGTCTGCCGAAACTAAAGACTGACGAATAATATCTTGAGGGCATGCAGCGACGTCGTCGAAGATTATGATGGAGTTGGGTTGGATTCTGTCCGGAGCCACGATGTTCTTATCTTCAGTATACTCGAAATATCCGATTTCCTTTAGAGGGTCCAACACTTTGCGCAGGTATTGGTATTTAGGTTGGTATGGCGATTTACAATAAATATAGACGTTGGAAAAGCGCAGTCCATTCGGGTGCATTATGAGACTGATCATGATATTTGTTTTGCCGGATCCACTCGCTCCTACAATCAATGCTCTCTTCGATTCGCCTCCAAATAACGAGCCATGTTTCCGAAATGAGGCTTCCTTAGCGGGCTTGTCATAATTAACAACTGGTAGTTTTGGACCTGTTGCTTTGATCTTCATTGTGTTCCTTTATATATAAGACTGTGCGCTATAGCTCGAAGTCACTATTTTTAAAGATTGCCAGTGGGTGCGCTAGACATAATTATATAATGCTTGTGCATAACCTGACGCGTAACAGTATTCCGTCAAGATACGCAGCGAGAGGATCTGGCCTGTTCGCTAAGCTACTCGACAAATTTCCTTTTGAGGTACACCTACCATTTTATAACTATTGCGGTCCATTTACGAAATTGCAAACAAGGCTATCACGTGGTGACGTTGGAATAAACCCTTTAGACGAGTATTGCAAACAGCACGATATTGCTTACTCTCAGGCTCACAACAACAGTGATCGCAGCTACGCGGACGGGGTCTTGCGTCAACAAGCCTGGAACCGGGTTGTCGATTCCGACACATCCTTGGGTAAACGAGTCGCAGCACTTGCAGTGGCTAGTGCAATGAAGGCAAAGAAAAAATTAGGTTTTGGTTTGAGACGTCGCGTATCGCGAAAACAGGGTAAAAGAAAACACGGTCAGGGCTTGCACGCGAAACAGCGTAGGCGACGTTCACAACGACTTATTCCTGTGCCTAAGAAAGGAGGCTTTCTCCCCTTGCTCCTCCCTCCCCTTGGAGCTACTGGGGCCTTGGGAGGCGGTGCTGCTGCAGTCGCAAAAGCTGTCAACGAGTCTAAAGCTTCGCAAGCTCAACTAGCCGAGCAGAAACGTCATAATCTCGCTTTAGAGTCAATGCGCAAAGCAGTCAATGGTAAAGGATTTTACTTAGCCCCTTTTAAAAAAAACTTCCAATAAAGCTACCTCGTCATGCGATGACTAACGTCGAACTAGAAATCTGTGCTAAATCGCTAAAAATCCCATATTTTCGAGGAGTCTTTATGCGCGATCAACTACCCAGACGTATTCGCAGAAATGAAAGTGGTATTATTAATTTGGATCATTCCTCCGGTTCTGGGACCCATTGGACTGCTTACGTGAAATATGGTGACAATGTCACATACTTCGATTCTTACGGTAACTTACGGCCACCTCCAGAAGCTGTTCGCTACTTTATGAGTAGCAATGACATCGACCAGATCTTATACAATCATGATTTCAGTCAAAAATTCAATGCTCATAATTGTGGCCAGTTGTGCTTGAAATTCCTATATAAGATGTCTTCCGTTTTTGTCTAACTAGATTGGAGCTAGCCGTCGCAGATCCACAATGTCGCTCTCTTTTATCATGTCTGGCAATTCATCTATCCTTACAGCTGACTTCAACCCCCCTCTTTATCTTGAAGAAAGTTTCGACTACGAAATTGGCTTATGCAATTTTGATAGTTTCAATATGATTCCGAATATTGATGAAAGCAACAATTACTTTACGTACGGCAACGGTGGTCTAACCATTCCGACGGGAGCCTATGAGTTAGCGGAGTTAGAACAATATCTGCAACATAATCTTCCGAAAGACTATAACCTTGCTCTCATACCTCATGCCAACACCTCAACTGTTTCCCTATATGCCAATTTTCCCATTGATTTTACTCAACATAAAACTTTCGCAAGACTTTTAGGCTTTCAACCACGTTTCCTAAAGGCGAACGAATTTCACGAGTCTGATTTCCCAGTTGAAATTCTCAAAGACAATGCCGTATCTATTGACTGTAGCATCGCCACAGGTTCCTTTCACAATGGTCAACCCTGTCATATCATACATCAATTTTTTCCAACCGTTTCTGCGGGGTATAAAATTATGGAATCGCCTCAGAACATTCTGTATTTTCCTGTTACTGTGAAAGCCATCACAACGCTAACAACTCGTGTAATTGACCAAAACGGGGAGCTCGTCAATTTTCGTAACGAAACTATTACCATTCGCCTCCATTTGAGAGCCGTTAGCAATGGGCATTAGATTCGCCAACCATAACATCTGGCTTGATAGTAGTTTCATTCATCAATATAAAAAATCTATACGGAAGCGTCGTCCTGTCAGTACATCTAACACAACCGTTGGAAACGGATTCAAGCATTCCACGTCTCCCAAGCTCACTACTGAGAACAAAAAGTTCTTGCAGTCGTTAGGATTTCAAGTATATTCATGATGAGTATTTTAAATGGAACACAGCCCCCAGTCGTAGATAACTCTATTACTGAAATGGAGTATCACACCTATCAACCATTTATCAACGCCAAATTTGACTATAATGACGAAATTCGTATTGCAGTTCAGGAACTAGATACGTATACATTACCATCTCAGAGCATGCTATATCTCGAAGGTAGTTTGACAAAAAGTGATGGTTCAAAGATTGAGACTCTAAAACTCGTTAACAATGCATTCGCTTTTTTATTTCGCGAAATTCGTTATGAATTGAACGGCGTTGTTATTGACTCGGTGCGCGGTGTAGGTCTTACCTCCACGTTAAAGGGGTATCTCTCCTACAACGAAAATGAAAGTTTGCGTCTGCAAAATGCTGGATGGTTTCCCAAAGATACGACCATCGCTGATAGTGGAAAGTTTAACGTTTGTATCCCATTAGCCATGTGGATGGGTTTTTTGAAGATTACAAGAAAATTATGCTAAACATGAAACAGGAATTAGTGCTAATACGCAGCGCGTCTGATTCAGATTCTGTGGTGAGCACAATAGAGGAACTGCCTAAAATTACTCTTGACAAAATACAATGGCGCGTTCCTCATGTTTCGGTCGACATACCTCAACAATTAGCGCTAAAAAAACTCCTTAACAAAAATATCGATATCCCAATCTACTTTCGCAGTTGGGAACTTACAGAATACCCCTCTCTTTCCGAGACTACACGCCACACGTGGCCAGTCAAAACGACCACGAAGCTTGAAACACCTCGACATGTTCTAATCGTATTTCAAACCGATAAGAAAAATAAGGTAACTTCCAATATGTCCACCTTTGATCACTGCCATTTAACCAACATTCGCGTCTTTCTCAATTCAGATCGTTTCCTGTACAATGATTTGCATCTTGATTTCGATAACAACAAATTTGCCACACTCTATGATATGTTCTCTAAATTCCGATCTATCTACTATCACACGGGCAATGAACCACTGTTTACCCCTAACACCTTTAAGTCAGTAGCCCCTATAACACACATCGATTGTTCTAAGCAAAAGGAGAGCATTCAGTCTGCATCTGTTGTTATGCGCATAGAATTCGAAACTAGTCAAAGTATTCCCAAAAACACATCGGCATACTGCTTGATTCTACATAATCGAGTATTTTCTTACAATCCTTTGACTAAAATTGTAAAACAGCGTTAACTCCCACAATTATATATTCTTCCTCTTGCCCACTGACTACCATTCTTATCATGACTGCCGCATACAAACTAGCTCTCTTGCAGCATCGTCAAAAACTCAAAGCTCTACGAGAAGCTCTTGACGCTTACTGCAACAAAATTTGCGTCTTTAAACGATTCAGTCGCATGCAACTATGAGTCTTGTCTTAGATGTTCAGGGTTTCACGGTAGAGAACAAGAGATTTATAGTAAAAGAGCTTGCTGGCTTTGATGGATCTCGAATATGTCATTACATTTTCAAGCAACCCTTCTCGTGGGATCTTCTCCCTGACGCATTGCAAAAACAAGCTTCTTGGTTAACCAGACATTACCACTGTATTGACTGGATGTCAGGATATACACCACTACACAGTATTTCGAAGATCCTCCAGGAATTAACGTCATAGGCTGATCGCATTTTTGTCAAGGGTAAAGAGAAAGCAGACTACTTACGACAATATTCCGCTAAGCCTATCATCGAATTTGATGAGCATCCTCGTATAGTCGCTCAACCTGCAAGCTGTCTAGCCCACACTAAGGATATCTGCATTTGTGCACTTTCTAATGTTTATTTTTTATATGATAAATTTATCATGTCATAATTATGTTTTCATACTTTATGCATTGATAAACTTTGATGTTATCTCACTTTTGACGTTTTATTCCCCTATCATCAAAACTAACGTTGATGAATTACTCACCAGTTACCTACTGCGAATGAAAAAATTGAATTCAAACTAAAACATTGCTTATATCATGTATATTAAAATACAAAATGAGTACAGGTACACTTAGTTACAATCAAATACATTTCAGCTATCAAATCGCTCATTCCAGACTTTCTCCCTATGCTGAACACTCAACACTCTGTTCAGTTCGGGAGCATACTGTGATATTCGTTGTTGAAATCTGCTACGGTCTGCAGCATGTTCTTGCCAGTTACCCATTCGCGCCACTTTTGCTGCATACTTCCATACGACCAAACGTTGCGTACGTATGATATCACTAAAGTGTACCCGCTTTTCACTCATTGTCTACAGATCACAGAAGAACACTAATCTTCTCCCATCAGCTTCCACAATTCTTATGCTTTTCACTCGGTGCACGTTTTGCGTTGGTCGCTGGCTGGCCTTACTGTGAGGATCCTTTATCAAATCGCCTAGTTTCGGTGGCAGCTGGTTCATAATAAGGGTAATAGGGTAGAACAACTCGCATCTTCGGGTATATTCTATGTGGTTGAACAAACCCAGCGCACATAGTTTCCCCTCCTCATAGTCCGTAAGGGCTCTGTGCAATCTTCGCAGCTTCTCCGTCATAGTATGCCGTTCGGGTACATCTATTTTCAACGACCACTCATTAAACTCATTTTCAATTTGTTGTTTCACTGGTTCCAATACACTTTTTTCTAAGGTGGTTAGTGACATTTTAGTTAGGAGCTCTGAGACTATACGCAAGCATAAAGTGATGCGGAACTCTGGTCTCTTGCACCTTTATACCTTGCTTTATTAACAGAACCAGTTTTTCCTTTATGACGCGCAGTCAAATTTGAGATCCAGGCCACTAATCTAGGCCTAGGCAATAACGGAGGTTATCAGACATCCTTAACCCCTAGAAGGACGTATGAAGTCACTTATCTAGGTCAAACCAATGACTGAGGTCATCCGACGTCCCTATAAGGAATGTATCACGTTAACCCCTGTTCCACTATGTACGTCCAGCATTCCATAGGGTTTGCGTTGGATGTCACTCTTCTGCAGATCTACCCAGTTTATCAGATGACCTACTTCCATCCTCCTCTCCGCTCTCGAACCGCTCGCCCTTGTACATACTGTTTTAATTTTTCTCGAAACTTCAGTCTCGACTCCCTGATCGCTAGACATCGACATTACAATAACAGTTTCGCAGCACTACTATTCACCCAAAAAAATTATTTCTGAACATCTTCCTGGGTCCCCACTTCAACCTCATGATATTAAAACCCCTAGAACGTAGAGTATATAGCACAAGATCATTTTTCCAGGTCAAGGTTCCTAATCTAGGTCAGGGTTTATGAATGAGGTCATCAGATGACCTTGACCCCCTAGAAGGAATGTATGTTCTGGGGGAGGTCAAGGTCTCGAGGTCGTCGATCCTTCATATCTAGGTCAAGGCCTCAGAGGTCATTGACCCCTCCCCCCCCCCCAGAACGTACAATATCTCCCTACTCACGCCCAATCACCGGAGGCACAAGGTCGCCCATTTATTTTACATGAATAACCTCTATGCCTCCGGATAACGCAATTTACAGCAGTCGCAGAGGGAAGGTAGTGCAGGATAACAGTCAAGCTAATGGTATGTAGTTTGGGATAGACAGATATGCCATGGTTTATCTGAAAGGAGGACGATGCGGAGGTAGTGGAGATGAGGAGCAGCTCGTTTATGGCAGCATCTTGCGACAACTGCATGCCGGAGCACTGATACCTACCCTGGAGTGGCGCAGCGCCATATCCAAGAGGCAGTATTTGTCAAAGAGTGTCTCCGCCACAAGTATTTGCACCGACTGACTCCGGCAGGTTTCGTCATCAAAACTGTCCGGCAAGAACAAATTTCGCTGACACAAACATGCTTGAAGTCCCATTGTTATTATACAGCTTTGGTGCTACCTACTGGAAGTAAAAAAATGCGGCAAATCGACATAAAGACCCGCAAAAGCATGAATATAGAGAGAAGTCTACATCTTAGGTCCTCTGTCTCGCGGATATACCTTTCACGACACCTGCGAGGGCGTGGATTATTGAGTTTGGAACGTTCCTTTTTAGAGCAGCAATACGGGCAGCCGAGGAACTCAGTCTCAAGCTCGACTTGACGCGGAAGTGTCAGCAGTCATAGTCCTCCTCGACTACCAACAGAAGACGATGTTCGCTATCGAGTTTTCGACGCCTGCCGAGGGAAACATCGTTCATAAGGAGGAGGAAAAGCGGACCAAATATCAAGGGCTCCTCGGACAACATCGTAAGCTCTGGCCAGACTACACTGTGAGTCTGCTAGTAATTGTCATTGGATCCTTAGGTGGTATGAGGGATATGCTGCTCTCTGCACGGGACAAAATAACAGTCTGCCGTGCGGCGGCTCACATCTTAGCCGCCAGAATGCACTCTGTGAGGAGTAGTCAATGGATAATGGAACAGCAGCCCGGTGTGTCGAAGCCCGGGTTGCACCTTTTTTTATATATCGTCTAACTGAAAATCGCACCACAATCAAGATTAGTCAAGACACTGACCTGGCTAGTGAGTTTTGTCAGTTAAATATCACAGTCATGATACCATATTATAGAACTAGAAGATCGAAAAGTGAAACGTAAGATTGCAATCAAATCTGAATATGTAATTTTCATTAAATAAATAGCATTCAATCAAAATGTTATAAATAATTACCTGATATCCCATGATTCAATACGTCCTCCATCAGCAATAACTGCAACTCATATCGTTGTATGGGTGTTATATACGGTACACCATCCTCATTCCTCAATATGGATCTCGCAGCGGAAGGCCTCATGTCTGTAGAAGTCTTGGACCGTCCCAATCTGTAGCCGCTCGAAACGTTGGACTTCGATTCCGTCGACAATGGTCTCTGATTGGCAGTGTGAGTAGGCAGCATCCGTGAAGGTTTTTGTGTAGTTTCTTGATGATCTTGGCAAGACGTCTGTCTGCGCAGGCTGCTTGTTGTTGTTTCGGTCTCTCTGAGGGGCGTCTTTCTGCTTACTTCTGTGTGCAAATATGGGCAATAAGAATATTCAATAGAAAAAATAAAGTTCATTGACTCAGTACCTCCCACACATAATGATAATACCGTTTTATTGTTTTTCCATTGCATAAAGCTATAGTTTGAAATCCCCTTGCAACCAAATCATCGCCCGCCCGCCCGCAAAAAACATCCAACGCAAAAACTCTCGTAAATAGTTTCTTGCCCCTCCCTCTCTAGAAACTAGAATGCCACAGTTTTTTCTGCATGCTTCAACTGGACGATACGAAATGATCAGGTGCCTCCAAATAGTCTAAAAACGAAGTTTGAGCTGTTTTTATATTTTAAGTTTTCTATTATTGCTGCGCCGCCACTGACACGACTTTTCAAACGCAAATGCGTTTTCCATTCTCGCCGCGGCACTAAATTATGTCTCAAATTTCCTTAAAATCAACTCAATAATTTTTGCTTTACGCAATATACATAGAACGAAATAAAGCAAAACTCGTATTAGTGCAGGCCCTAGAGGTAGTTGAGTATGCAAAATATGAGTACCGAATTTTGCCAACGGATTTGATTACAGAACTAATCAAAGATTAAGAATGTGGATCTTACCAGTCAAGTTTTTGGTCCATTTTCTTTGTTAACCCCCTCTACTCCTCTACTCTTATTCGGACAGGGATTCTATTGAATACATCAGGCAAAATAATTGAAATAACTATTTTCGTAATGATTTACAGTTTGTTTTAATGGTAAAAGTCAGGATAGATTCTTATTTAATGAAAAAACTAAAATAAAAGTAATAATTTTTAATTTTTTATTAATAAAAAATATTTTATACAATGTGTCCGGTCATCGGTGTCGGAGCTTTTAGGGAAATGAAATACAGTATTTTTTTATCGACAAATCACCCCCCATAAGTAGTTTTTCTCCCACCATAATAAAATGGCAGCCATTTTGTTTTTTTTTAATCGAAGCTTGAGTGTTGTACTAATTTAGCCTTAGTCAGTCATGTAGAGGTCCTAAAAACACAAAAAAATCTCACTCGATAGCGAAGCATGTAAACCATAAACTAGTGGTAAATATTTTCCAAATTTTATTTTATAAAAGGGCAAAAACATTGTTAAAAGAGAATAATTATGTAACTTTTCCGTGTTTTTACAATTACAGCTTTTTCAAAAAATCTGAGCTGTTTTTATTTCTAAGTGATAGTATATGATGTTTTCTAAAAAAAATAGTTGTATATCTTAGCCCTAAGTAAAGATTTTTTTGAAAAAGCTGGAATTGTAAAAACACGGAAAAGTTACATAATTATTTCCTTTTAACAATGTTTTTGCCCTTTTATGAAATAAAGTTTGGAAAATAATTACCACTAGTTTATGGTCTACATGCTTCGCTATCGAATGAGATTTTTTTGTGTTCTTAGGACCTCTATATGACTAACTATAGCTAAATTAGTACAACACTCAAGCTTCGATTAAAAAAAACAAAATGGCTGCCATTTTATCATGGTGGGAGAAAAACTACTTATAGGGGGGTGATTCGTCGATAAAAAAATACTGTATTAATACTTTATTTCATTTCCCTAAAGGCTCCGACACCGATGACCGGACACATTGTATAACATATTTTTTATTAATAAAAAATTAAAAATTGTTACTTTAATTTTGGGTTTTTTTTATTAAATGAGAATCCATCCTGACTTTTACCATTAGAACAAACTGTAAATTATTACGAAAATATTTATTAAAATTATTTTGCCTGAGGTACTCAACAAAATCCCTGTCCGAATAAGAGTAGAGGGAGTTAACAAAAAAATGGATCAAAAACTTGACCGGCAAGATCCACATTTGAGTAGTTCTGTAATCAAATCCGTTGGCAAAATTCGGTACTCACATTTTGCATACTCACCTCTAGCGCCCGCTATAAGTATGTATACATCACAAAATTGGTTTCTGTAATAGGCAAGCTAATGTTCAGATGGACCTAAAAAAGTGTAATATGCCGCTAGGTATTTCTTCTTCAGGTCAATGTACGAACTGTTATGAATACAACATTTTTTCAGTTTTACTACCTCCCACCATCCTCCCCAATTTCACCCTCACCCAAAAAAGAGTAGAAAAAGGTCACGAACCCCTAAAATGCCTAAAAACAAAGTTTGAGCTGTTTTTATAGTTTTAGTTTTTTTTATTATTGCTGCGCCGCCACTGACGTGACTTTTTCAAAACATACGCGTTTTCCATCCTCGCCACGGTAGTAATACTGTGTCAAAATTTCATTAAAATCAATTCAATAATTTTCGCGTCACGCAATATAGAACGATTTAAAGCAATTCACGTATGTATACATCTCAAATTCTAAGCCCCTTGGTTTCTATAATAAGCAAGGCAATGCTCGGATGGACCTAAAAAAGTGTATTATGCCGCTAGGTTTTTCATGCACAGGTCAGTGGACAGCCCATTATAAATACAACAATTTTTTTAGTTTTACAACCCTCCACCCCCCAATCACCCCAAATTCACCCCCACCCAAAAAAAGTAGAAAACCATCAGAAACCCCTAAAACGTCTAAAAACAAAGTTTGAGCTGTTTTTTATATTTTTGGTGTTTTTATTATTGCTGCGCCGCCACTGATACGTTTTTTTCAAAACATACGCGTATTCCATCCTCTGTGTCAAAATTTCATTAAAATCAATTCAATACTTTTCGCGTTACGCAATATAGAACGATATAAAACAATACCCGTATGTATACATAACAAATTCCAAGTCCCTTTTCTGTAATAAGCAAGACAATGTTCGGATGGGCCTCAAAAAGCGTATTATTGCCGCTGGTTTTTCATTCACAGGTCAATGGATAGCCCATTATGAATACAACACATTTTTCAGTTTGAGGGATATTTTAAATTTTTTGTTTTTGCTAATTATTCCGCCCCCCGTACAACTATTTCTAAAATTATAGGAACTATACCTACTACTACCCCACAGCATATCGCTGCACAAACTTCATCACAATCCATGCAGCGGTTACTGAGATTATGACGAGAACTACAACAGACAGACCGACAGGCAGACAGACAGACAGACCGACAGACAGTCCGACGAAAATGAATGACGTGGATTTTCGTTATGTAGACATCATAAAACGCCTAAAAAGTGTATCACAATACTCACAATACTCCCCTCACCTATCGGTGTGGAAAGTAAACAGATATTCAAGGAGCCGTCTTAACACCATACAACATATTTTGGATTTCACCCATAGACTCCCTTCCCGCCACGCCGTCCCATTAACACAACTCCAGAAAAATGAAAAATAAACAGAAACCCCTAAAACACCTTAAAACGGGGATTAAAACAGTTCCGAAGATTATTGTTCTTTGTTTACTTCGCCAATAATGATTATGATGTAGCAGCAGTGCCTACCACCGAAATTTTATAAAAATGGAGAAGCGTTTACCGAATTAACCTATTACTCCATAAGATACACCAACAATTTCATTGAAATGGGTGTAAGTGAAAAGTGGCGATAGATAGCCAATCGAGAGAAATGAGTGATATTTTCGTCGTGCAGCGTTTTTATCTCAATCATAAATTTCGCTATCATAGTCCTCCCTCATCCACGGTGTAAGAAATAAAAAGGCCCGTCTTGAATATAGGGATGACAACCACGTAATAAAAGTATAGAAAGTGCAATGAAAAAGTACATAATGCAAACAGCATGATATGTACTAAGTACATAGAATGAGTGGAACAACAGAAGGCTCGCACAGCTGCTCCACAAAAGTCGTCTTCTATAGGGGGAGGGCGAGAAGCATGGTTAGATTTAAATTTTTAAGCAGAACTGATTCCAGGTTATAACATGTAGGAAACGAAGACAGTAACATCATGAATATCTTCTTCTTCTTCTTATAGTGCCTTATCCGTTGCGGACGTTGGCGATTAGCATGGCTATCTGTACTTTGTTCACTGCACTCCTGAATAGCTGTACTGAAGTGAGCCCATACCATTGACGTAGATTATGTAGCCATGAGTGTCTACGTCTCCCGGGTCCCCTTTTGCTGTCCGTTTTACCCTGTAGGATAAGTTGAAGAATCCGGTATTTTTCGTGACGCATTATCATGAATATAGGGCAAGTTAAATATGAAGCAGGACAAGCACAAAACAGTTATGACAGAAAGCTGTACAGATAGTGGTGCTGGGTCAAATAATAGCGCAAGGGAAATACGAAAAATAGATACTGGCAATGGTGTAGCAGTATAACTGTTTGGAAATGGAAAAATATGAATTATTCTCCTTATAAATTTCACAAAATTTATCACTCGATAGACCTGAGCATAAAACAGTTTTCAGTAGAATGGAATTTCAACTCAGTTCACAATGCCGGCAACATTTCCCGAAGTATGATACTCCGTAGCCAGGCTGGCGATGTTTGGGTATCTTGCGGCGGAAAAAGACCCTTCGGAAGCATCGTGAGCATCATTAGTGTAGTGCTATAGTGCGATTTTGGATACATTATTGTGGATTAATTGGTATGTGACATTTTTCTTGTTGGGAGTGAAACGTATTTCCTCTTTCTATTTGTTCAAGATGAAAAAGTTGTCAGCTGCTTTAAGATTTTATGTAACTCCACTTATTTGAAGTTCAAAAATGGCTCTAAATAATACTTTCTATCGGTGTAATGATTTATAGAGCACATTGCCTTCATATTTTAATATTGCAACTTAGTGATTAACAATACTTCAAACGCTCCTCCTCCTCCTCCTCCTCGTGTTCCACGCACTAATCAAAACAGTTGCAGTATTGTAACTTATTCAAAAATTCCCTATGTTAAAGGACTTTCAGAGAGAATTAGACATCATCTTGCTGATGACACACATAAGATTTTTTGTTCACAAAAAAGATAAGCTTGATACCAAGTACAAATCCAATGTAGTCTATAAAGTACTTTGCGAGGAATGTGATGCTGTATATATATAGGGCAAATATTTATATCTATAAGCATGATAAGGCTGTCAAACATTAAACTAAAAAGAACGTAATCAAAGAATTGTTTGACTTTATGACTGAACCTTATTAAAAAATATTCATATTTTCTCACACTGTCTTCAGTTTACAGCAGTATATATCAATAAACGGTGTATTGACGAACGGCATCTACGATTCTTTTTATCAATATTCTGGAATGTTTTTTGTTGTTTATTGACAAAAAGGGATATGTTATTCCTTGTTGCTATAGGGGTGTGCTCGATAGGTAAGGATGTATGCTTTACATTTTAGTGTATTTTAACATTTGAGTGGAAAATTGTATCATATTTTTAAATTTTATATTTTTATGCAATGTATCGGCTTTTTATTTTTGATTGTTTGACGACTTTTTTAAATGTTAAAATCTTTTAAAATTCAATTGTTAACTTTATGTGTAAACATTTTTAAAATTGTTCAAATTTGTTTGTTAGACTGAATTGTCGACGCTTGTACTCATCGTTTTGGCACTCTAAATGTTTTACTTATATATTTTCCGTCTTCGTATCAATTTTAGCCCTGAAGAAGGCGTAAAATAAACGCCGAAACGTCGGCTCTTTGAGTTAAAAACCTCTTGCATTAATTTATCCCAAAATCCAAAGAAACCTCTTCTACTAAAAAACTGGGATAAGAATTACTTTCAACTGGATTACTAAGAATTATGTGGGAGAATCAACTCCCTGCCAGAATCAGCCAGGTTGATGAAAGTTCTGAGTGGCAAAGGTAGAGAGAAAATCGGGTCTCTCAAAAAGGAAGACGGGAATTGGACAACGTCCAGCGAGGAGTCATTGGAGCTCCTGCTGGAAACTCCTTTCCAGGAGAGGGTGCCGGACGCATCACCACCGGTCCTGATGCCGACAAGGCGGTCCAGGAAATGGACTACCAGGTGGCGGAGGACGTGGTGACAGATGGCGCTATCACTTGGGCCGTGAGTGAGTTCAGCCCCTATTAAGGCAGCCGGTCCAGATGGCATTTTTCCGGCGCTTTTACAGAAGGGCTTAGAAGTCATCCTACCGTGGGTGAGGGTGATACTCAGAGCCAGTCTGGCGCTGGGGCATGTGCCAGCCATATGGGGAGAGGCAAGGGTGGTCTGTATCCCTAAACCGGGTAAAAAGGACTACACAGCTCCCAAATCCTTCAGGCCTATTAGTCTGACATCCTTCCTAACGAAGACATTGGAAAGGGTGGACAGTAGGTATTTTGAAGAAAACGTTTTAAGCAGAGACCCCTAAACGGGAATCAAGATGCTTATAGGAAAGGCAAGTCAACGGATACGGCACTACATGCTCTGGTTGAGAAAGTGAAGAAAAGTATCACTAGGCGGAAAGTCGCCCTAGCGGTATTTTCCGATATCGAAGGCGCCTTTGATAAGGCAAAAACGGTGACCATTTGCAACGCCCTACAAGCTAGAGGGCCATCACTGACCTTGGTGAGCTGGGTGCGATCTGCGCTGGGGTTCGGACGAATCGGGCAATTCTGGGAGAGTTCCAGCGAGACATCGAGGTGCGGTGGGCAGCCAGCAGGGCAGCTGTTTGTCTACCCTTCTAAGGTGTCTTGTCATGGATAGTCTTTTGGAAAGCCTGGCGCAATAAAACCTCCAGGCACAGCCATACGTGGACGACGGCGTGGTAATCGTATCTGGACGATTCCTAAGCACGGTCTGTGATAGAATGCAGATGGCCTGTAGAATAATTCAAGGATAGTGTACGGACACAGGACTCTCGATAAATCCAACCAAAATGGAGCTAATACTGCTGTTCTGTAGACGGAGGAAGTTAGAAGGTTTTAGAGCGCCTACAATGTATAGAAGACCTTTAGCACTTTCGCGGGAGGTCAAATACTTGGGGGTGATTCTTGACTCGAAGCTGACGTGAAGGTCGCACGTTGGTAACTTGTGTAAAAATCGACAGCGACCTTCTGGCAGCTGCGGTGGGCAGTAAGAAGCACATGGTGATTGAACCTCAACATTCTTCAGTGGATATACACATATAAGACCCGCATACAATACGGCTCGGTGGTCTGGTGACCTTGTGTGCAGAAATCCACAGCAATCCACAGTGGCCCGAAGTCTAGGATGGATACAAAGGTTTGCCTGCATGGGCATCACAGGTGCAATGAGGTCGACCCCAATTTTAGCACTGGAGGTCTGGCACCGCATCTAAGAATGCAGGACTCTGGTAACTGGCAGATAGAGGGAGAGACGCTTGGTCACTGGCATTGCCTATCTCTGTCTACAGGGTTGTCGAGGCAAACCGTCTACCAAGGTTGGATAAATCGATGAGTGGTAAAGAGAGGAGATTCAGTTTCCCGAAGAGGCATTGGTATGCTGCACGGACGGCTCTCATCTAGGTAGCGGACAGGCCTCAGGAGCAAGGTTGTATGTGGACAGTCGAGGAGTACGGGAGAATTACTCTTTAGGTACGTACACCACGATGTTCGAAGCAATGCAATGACGAGGTGAGAAAGGGTACAGACCAGAAGGCTTACATCTGCTCTGACAGTCAGGCGGCTCTGGAAGCCATCTGCGGACCCAGAACTAGGACATTCGTGGTTCAGGAGTGCGCGGAGAGACTGGTAGAGCTGCGAGACCGAATGATGTTACCTTGATGTGGGTCCCAGGTCATACGGGCGTTCTTGGTAATGAGGCACCGGGAAACCTATGTGTGGGCTGTGGAGAGGCTGATGAAACAACCTACCAGTTCCTTGCGGAACGTGAGTTGCTAGGCGGGCTGAGATATGAGATCTTTGGATCTGATAGACTCCGGCCAGAGAAATTACCCTCCCTAAGCTGGGCCGACATACTGGCTCTCCCAGGGTGATGTTCTGGCTCTATACTACAATCGTAAGGCCGTCCTTATTGTATGGATCACTGGGATGGTGGCCATGTGTAAGCATGGAAACGATCAAAGCAAAGCTAAATAAATTTCAACGCTTCGCTTGTGTAAGTATAACAAGTGCGATACGCACGACTCCGTTGAGCGCGCTAGAAGCACTGCTAAATCTTCGTCCACTCGACTTGGTAGGTCAAGGAATCCTGGCAGGGGACAGTGTGCCATCCTCTTGGAACTGCAAAGGAATGACCCTATCCTACATATGAGGAGCGATACAATTTCTCTTACATATCGCTTTGACTGCAAATTTTACGGGAAGCATCCTACAAAGGAGGGGTGGGGGCCAAGCGGCGGGCGGCCTTTTGAGGGAGGAGGGTCAGTCTGGTACACAGACGGCTCACTTATCGACGAAAGCTCCAGCGCAGAGGTCTATGGTCCAAAAATAAAGCTATCCCTCTATCTTGGGGGATACACCATGGTATTCCAAGCAGAGATATATGCGATTTTAGAATGTGCCTTTCGTATTCACGAAATTCAGGGACTAGCAGGCAGATCACAATCTGCTCTGACAGCCAGGCATCATTAAAAGCATGAAGTGCTTGTAGATTTACATCAAGGCTCTTTCTGCAATGTAGAAAGGTTTTGGATGACATTTCGGCAAGACATCAGGTGTAACTTATGTGGGTGCCGAGTCATGCTGGAGTTGGTGGCAATGAAATGACAGACGCGCTCGCGAGGCGAGGGTCGAGGAATAATTTCCTGGGTGCTCAGCCGGCTGTTGGGCTGGCAGCAGGTACCATTAGAAGGAAAATAGAGGTGTGGTTGCAAAACCAAAACCTGATGAGATGGAGAGGAATCTTTAGACATCTCCGCCGCTAGAGAACTTATTTTAGGACCCCTGGCCAAGGTGGGGCGGTTCTGCTTCTCACTGGACAGAAGCCGCCTAAGGCTACTTGTCAGCCTGTTATCCGGCCATAACACCTTCAAAAATCACTTGTACGTGATTAAAGTGGCAAGTGACCGACGTGCACACGCTGTGGCGATGAGGAAGAGTCCTCGGCACACATTCTATGTCATTGTGAAACCTTTGGGTATCACAGGCAGACCATACTAGGTTCAAGGGTTCTTGAACCTGAGAATATAAGATGAGCAGGGCCCAAGGCCATCCTTACCTTTGTGATGAGGGCAAGACTTGGGAACTAGGGTAATAAGAGGTGCATAAGGGTCCGCTTGTAGGCCTATGCACTGGTGGTTCTGGCCACCAGAAAGCCTCTCTCCCTCTTTCATTCATTCATACCACTGACTGTCATATATGATCGGTTGTTGTATTTTGCAATATCATGTTATTATTAAGGTCAGTTATATGTTTCATAAACTATTACGCAAGTAAACTACTGCTTTAACGTATTGCCGTATGACTTCGATTAATCATTTTTTCATAATTAGTGATTCTCTATCCGCTTTAACCGGATTGGTACATGGACAGACCAAAGATTCTCTCACACTGATGTGCCTTGCCTCCCTTCAAGCTATACATGACACAGGCAAAACTATAAGTTTCATCTGGATTCCAAGCCACTCAGGTATCCTAGGAAATTAGTTGGCAGATGCAGCTGCTAAGGTGGCAGCGTCTCGCGAGACCTCTGACGTCAATTTTGTAAAAACGTCTGATCAAAAACAGTTTCTTTGTCGAGTAATGATGGACAAATGGCAAAGCCAGTGGAATAGCATAGATACACAGCTAAAGCAAATAAAACCCGACGTAAAACCTAGATATTCGCCTAAGAGTTGTAATCGCGCAGACAGGATGAGAATCCATCGCTTACGCCTTGGTCATACGTACATTACACACTCCTACATTTTACGTGGAGAAGCTCCGCCAATCTGTGAATGGTGCGACGTGACACTAACTGTCAAACATATCTTGTGCGATTGTGAAAAGCTGAGAAACTACATACATATATACCACATGTCAGACAACCTAAACTAATGCTTGTCAACCAAATATAAAATAAAAGATACATTACAATATATAAGGGCGATATGATTATATTGGAAGATATAACGTATATAGTATGCAAATATCGCAGCTCATCGCAAAACAATATTACTAGACTTAAGACTTCTTGTTCCTTCTTTTTATTATCAATGAATGTTGTTGTTGTGTTACATACGTTGTTGTGTTTGTGCGGATGTATCGATGTGTGAATGGGTGTGTATGTATGCACTATTTTATAAATAATTAGTCTATAGAGCGGCTAATGACCTCAGCAGTCGATGCCGTATTAAAAAAAAAGTAAACTACTGTACTTACTTATGATTCGTGATCCGAATCATACAGCTCTTGCCAATAAGTGACATCCTGATACTTACTTCCAGGGAACTTAAACATTAACATTCAAGTTTCATTGAGTATTTCAATGTTGCACAACCTGTGGATACGTCCACTACACTACAACCATGGGTATATCTGGTATTAACGGAATATTGGATCATTCAGCACTACTTTTCAAACTATGTGTTCCAAAAATTAAAAACAATATTCGATTTAAGACGTACACAGATTTTGACAATGTACCATTTATACCATTTATAGAAAATTTGCACAGAGTAGAGGCAAGATGGAGCTGATTATGTCTCATAGTTTTTGAACCAAATGCAGAGAATTAGTGTTTTCCTTGTGAATCAGCAATCTAACAAACATTTTGGTCACACTTACTTTTAAGAAATAACTGTTTGTGGAAACTGAAAACGCTTATGATGTGCAGGGTGCAGCTGCGGCCTCAACAATCTCTGGTAGGATTTTCTTATTTAAAATTTTGTACGCCTCCCCCCTTCCAAAAATTCAGGAACCCCCACTCTGGTAGGATCAACTAAACGCCCAGCTTCCTGGGTGTGTGAGCCTTGGTTGAAGTGATCTTTTAATCACGAACCCCGCCAGAATCATAAGCGTTTTCTGGCGACCTTAGGTATTTGAATACATATTTGTCACATATTAGTCGCTGACGTCATAACGTCATAACCAGCGCTAGAATTAACAGTTTTGAAAACACCTCATAAACGGCGCCAAACTTCAAACAAGTAACCTATCTATTTTCGATGTATTTTTGTGACAGAAGTAAGAAATTTACCTACCCTGCAAAGAATTGTATGTTGCCAAATCGACAGTAATTAAGAACTACCTCAACTGCACTTCCATCATATCTTGTTCTATAGTATTTCTCATGGTGTGTTGGTTCATTCGAATTTTTTGAAATTGCAGGACATTACGTGACATTACGATGACATGACAGCATTACAATTACAACTACAAGCGATAATTTTACGTTATGTTGGTTTGAAACTAACGTTCGGTTGGTTTTGAATCGTTTTGAATACATTTTGAAATTATCTTACTATGACGTCATCGTTTCAACGTCAGAATGAATGTATTTGAAACACAGACAAATACGTTTTGAATGCATGGGCGCCAGAAAACAGCCAATAGCTCTGCAGTGGCATTAAGGTCCACGTTGAGCCATCCACCGACATAGCTCGCCCATAGAAAAATCACTTGCTAAGCCTCAAAATGAACGTCAACGTTCTAGCACCTGATGGATTGTTATCATTATTTTGATAAAAAGGCGATTACTGTTTCGATATAAAAGTCTACAGGTTACGACCTCTATTTCACTTAATCCAACGTCCCATATTTTATATTTAGAATAGGTAAATAGTAATTTAGATATATAAACATGTTTCTTTTTACTGTAGTTCTATAGTGTTTAATATGTAAATTAACAATCTTTAAATTCGTGCAAAGCATTCGGTTAAACTTGACGTGTTTTGTATATTCTCTTGAACACAATTGTAAATAACTACATACCTTCCTCTATCCTGACATTTTCTTTATCGACTTCTTCCTTTGGTGGCCTGTACGAGCCCTCTACAGCATTTTGTTTCATGAATTGAGCTACCAAAGGATTCCCATAATCCACAGACGCCTCTGTCTGTTCGATTCCCTTCTCAATGTTCTCAATTATTCGACTTTCTTCTGATATGGCAGTAACTAACTTCGCTTCCCTATGAAAGCTCTTGCTTCTCGATTGCGTATATGCCGAAATTCTATTAAAATTTGTATTTGTCAAGCTACTACTCTCTTTAGAGGTTAGGTCCACAAGCTTTTTATTTTTAAACCTCCTAAGCGGTTTCACTGGTGGTTTTTGCGATGGCACTCTAGATACGAGGGTCTGAAATCAGGAAGACCAGTTCGTTACATGTTATACAACAAGAAGTATTGCTTATTATCGTGAATTACGGTTTTTAATGGATATTTCACTTTCACGCCGACAAGAGGTGCGTGAATTTTTAGTACCGGATCGGTTCACAACTCTACTACTGTAGAAGATAGAGAAAAAAGTGGTATACAAAAGGATATGCTCCTTGCTCAAAAAATATTTTGGTTTATACAGGGTGATTCATAACTAGGTGCAATGCAAAAATACCTTTTTTAAATGATCTTTGATGTTTGATCATGTCTGTTAAGACATTGTGACTATGATGATAATGACGTTTGATCTGATATTATCCCATATTTAGATTCTACCAATGATTTGATAGCAAGATGGCGCCGGGCACACAGACGTGTGCTCGGTGCTCCGATAATTTCATTGTAAACACAAAGTATATAATATCTTGTGATTTGTGTAAAAAGATATTGCATAATCACTGTGCAGAAGTCGATGACAAAGTGTTAAAAGTTAGACGTGATTGTGCTGGCCTAATGCGGTTTTGTTCTGATTGTTTACCCGTCATTAATGGGAAGCTAAAAGTGGCCGAGTCTGTTAGTACCGTTCGGACTGTGGAAAAACCCGATGAAGGAAATAAGCCTGCATCGAGCACCGAGGACCAGCTCCAGTGATTCTGGGCGTGAGATAGTCATTTTGGAGAAGGAAATAGACTGTCTGAGGAGAGAAAATATATTAATCAACAAAATTGCAAGTGAAAATATATTAATCAACAAAATTGCAAGTGAAAGGAAATACATCGTCGAAGTCCAGAAAAAACTGATAAACGACTTTGAAGAAAAAACTCGATGTCGACCAGTGGATAATGTTCGTCAATCAAAAACAAAGAAGGTGCTTCTTACAGTGCTATGTTGAAAAAGGAAAGTGATTCTTGTTTACTAATCAAACCAGCTGATCGTTCTGTTTCAATCGAAAATGTGGAAACTGATTTTAAATCGCGTTATTCGCTTGGCTCTTAATGTTAATATAAACCAATTTAAATTAACAAAATCTAGTCTGTTGATTAGTTGTACGAATAAAAATACAAGCTCTGAAGGATTCTCTCAAAACTGATAAAAAAATTTATATTTGTGAGCCTACAAAAATGTTACCAAGAATAGAAATACAGGGTATACCAAATAGTTGTTTCTGTAAAAGCAGTAGCGATAAACCTAAGCTTGTAGATAGTTTTGTGAAGGATTTAATTATTTTTGAGAATAATCTAGGTGTTGTCGCCAACGATATACAAATTATTCACTGTTTTAGTGTTAAGAAAGCAAATAATGTTATTTAAGTAGCATCCCCTGTTTTTAAATTACTCATTAGCAAAGGGTTTGTCTTCATTGATTGGATAAGATGTCCAATTCGGGAAAATATGTATATTCAGCGATACTACAAATGTAGTAAATTTGGCAATGCTATGAAAGACTGCCGAAGTAAGGATGTTGTTTGTCCTAAGTGTTCTAAGGTGGTTGCTTGCTCTGCAAGAGGGGGATAATTCCCTTCATTTCATTCCATGAAATCCTGGCCGACTGAGGAGTCGTACTTCAGTAAGAAAGAGAGCTGTCGCGCAAATAGCGGTGGGAGATTCACACTCACCTAACAGCCGACTAGATCTCTCTGGATGACTGAAACACATGGTTCGCAGAGAGATACGGGGGAGTGGTGAGTGTCGGCGGAGTCGACACCATGTCGTCAGCGCTGTATATCGGCTATATCACGGGGAACCATGGTATAGTTGGTAACGCGACGGCCTAGAATGCCTGAAACGCTGGTTCGAATCCAGCCGGTACCTTTCATTTTTCCGATTTTTCTGTGAACCAAATGATTGGAATAATTTGTAACTTAATAAGACAAGTGTTCTGTAATGTTATTTTGCCCAGGCCCTAAACGTCATTTTATAAGCAATCACTTTGATGTCAAAATTAACGAGTCTTTGAATGCGGTAAATACTGCCAATAATTTGGGATTGGCTAATGAAAGAACATTGTCAAATGTTTTGAAAAAATGTTATATTACTTTGAGGTCTTTATATGTAAATCGTTCAATTTTGAATTTTACAATAAGAAAAAAGCTATGGGAGTCTCTCATATTTTCTAGCATATTTTATTGTAGCAAAGTATACTATTTTTGTTTAGATTCGGTTACTAAAAACAGACTACAAAAACTGCAAAACACGTATTGTAGATTTGTATTTTATTTGAAAAAATACGATCACATCTCTTTGAAGAGAAATCAACTTGGTTGGTTAGGCATAGAAAATGCATGTAAATATTACTTAGCAACATTTTCACATAAAATTGTTTCTTCTCGCCAGCCCCCTCCCCCACCCCCCTTATCTTTATGAAAAATTTGTATTTAGACGTGGTAATTTGGACATCAATTTTAGACACAAATATCGCTTGGAGATACCCATGTATAAAACTGTACTATATCACAGATCATATAATGGTAATGCACTATTGCTTAATGGAGTTTATATGAAATCTAAATATATCTGGGAGTTGTGGAGTCATCCTGGTTTCATTTAGACAGCAACTATTACCCAGATATCATGCAGCCGGTAATTTACGAATTTTTGATTAGGGTGTCGCACATATCTGATCGGAATCGACGGAAGAATTGGAAGTCAGTTGCAAATATATCTTCGAGAGGTGAGGAGTTGGCGATTGTTCTGGAAAAAAAAACATTTTCAAAAATGTAGAAAGCGTAGACGGGTGTGGGTTCATGAAATATGTCAAAGAAGGACGGTTTTTGGGGATTATGTACATTATTTCCGGAGTTGATGAATGACAAAAAAAGTTCATTTACTTCAGAATGACGCGTTTCAAATTCCATTCTTTCCTGGAGGCCATAAGAGAATCCATTACTGATGAAAAATGTCCATCTCGTTCACCTATTAGAGCAAAATAAAGGTTGATGATATGCTTAAGGTAAGTAGATACTTGCAAAATACCGACGATTTCTCGGCAATCTCCGATCAGCATCGCACATACGTCGGTATCGGCACGCACGGCACGCGTCGGCTGGCTTTTAATTCTAGATGCTTTATTCTCGCCGGATTTTAAAAATCCCATGTCTACCGTCTGCACATATGTGCGCTGGTCCATTAAATTTTATAGAAACTATTTTTCTCCGATCCGTACCGTTCGTCCGATGCCGATTTAGGTGTAGGCTTTGTTACTCTTTCCCCGGCACCATTCTGTTAATTAGAAGCCAACAGTGAAGGCTCAGGTAGGGATTCTCGCTGATCTTCTTTTAAGGATATTTATTTATGATTAAAAAACCAGAAATAAATTTCCGCCTCTAACGAGAATCGAACCCGGGACCTTCCATCACGAGCCCTCGACTCTAACCACTGAGCCAATCCACCCTCCAGGTTAACTAACTATAAAATCAGTAAAATAAAGAATGTTTAATGTCCGTTATCAAGCTCATGCGTGCAAATTTGCACAAATTAAACTGCGTTAGAGTCTTTAGTTTAACGCTCAGTTTAAATTGCACAAATTTGTGCACGTATAGTAAAACCACACAGCTGTACACGAGTATTATAAGCAAAACAATGAACCAGGAAGTAGCAAGTAACTGCAATTAACATTTTACCAACACAATAAACATTTTCTTTGTAATTGTAGTCTTTAATTTTGAAGTCTCAGGAATACTCAGTTTGTGGAATCATGATAGTGATCTTATAGAGCCAGTAGAATTTCTGGGAGTCTAGATCGATCCAGGCACGCCTTGGCAGGCTCATATTACAAAATTAACAGCCAAGCTCTCTGGATCACATTCATGATCCGTAATTTGAACACCACAGTATCCAAGGAGATATTATTGACAGCTTATTATTTGTATTTCCAATCTAATATACAATATGGCATTTTAACCTGGGGACATTCCACACATGTGTCGAAAGTGTTTGCAGTACAACGACGTTGCATGAGAGTAATAGCAAACCTCAACTATCGCGACTGCTGTAAACATGCATCTATTCGGTATAAAATATTGACCGTTCCAAGTATATTCATTTTGGAATGTCTCGTATATATACGGAAGCACCTTGATGATTACAATAAAAACAGTAGCGTTCACACCTACGACACAAGAAACAAAAGTTTTGCCATTGAGGGGGTGTGTTAAGTTGGCAATGGCAAAATAATAGGTTGGCAACACTGTCATTGAAATGTCATGTCTGTCATAAAATGTAACCGTTACTCGATAACTGTCTATGCAATGAAGTGCAACGCTTAATCATCGTGCAAAAGCACATTTTCTTTTCTGTGTATGTTTTATATATATTTGAAGTTTGTAAGTTTTGCCATTGAGGGGGTATGTTAAGTTGGCAATGGCAAAATAATAGGTTGGCAATACTGTCATTGAAATGTCATGTCTGTCAAAAAATGTAACAGTTACTCGATAACTGTCTATGCAATGAAGTGCAACGCTTAATCATCGTGCAAAAGCACATTTTCTTTTCTGTATATTTTAAAGTCTCCAATACAGTTCAGCTAATTTCCACTACGCGTATCATTTACCCTGCTAACAGGTTATGCGCCCAGGCAGTGTAAGTTATTGGCAGAAGTTATAAAAATGGATAGTATCACGTTTTGAGGTTAGGTCCAGAAAGGGCCACGTGTACTTTTGAGTAGCTGACTGCTTTTGAGAGTTCCTTGGAGATGTTTTTGGATGCGAATATGGAGGGTACAGGTGTATTGGTGGGCTTGAAGCTCACAGGCGACAATTGGGCTGTATGGAAGTTCCAGACCGAAGTTACGTTAAGAGGCCGAGGTCTTTTTAAAATTGTGAGTGGAGAAAGCGTAAAGCCCGATCAGCTAGAGGCTCGAGCAGTGTGGATCAAGAGTGATGCAAAATCACAATAAATACTGGTTTCGAAGATGGAGCAAGGTCCTATGACGCATTTGTTGTCATGCACCACATCTAGGGAAATGTGGATAAAGCTAAAATCTGTCTACGAAAAGGAATCCGCTGTAAGTATTCACCTACTACAACAGAGATTTTTTTGCCTTGGAATACAGTAAGGGTGAATCAATGTCAACATATTAGAGGAACTTAAAAACAAGCTAAAACAAGCAGGAGAAACAGTTTCAGATAGTATGTTTATAACAAAATTGTTGATGACTTTACCAGAGCCATATAAACATTTAACATCAAGGCTTTTCGTTGAGGAAGAGAGGTTAGGCACTCATGAAGAAGGTGCTGTGGCTCTAGCAGGTCAGAGTAGGAAAGTTTGTTTTTGTTGTGGTTTAGAGGGACATTTTTCAAAGTTTTGTAAGAAAAATAAACACACAGAGTCAAGACAATGTCACTATTGTAAGAAAAGAGGTCATCTAATGCAAAATTGTAGGATTTTGAAAAATAAAAATAAGGGTAAGGACCAAAACAATGGTGACAATGTTAATGCATTTGTTGGTACTAGTGATAATTTAAAAGGCAACTGGTGGTACATGGATTCAGGGGCAAGTGAGCATATGTGTGGGGATAAAGAATTGTTTCAATCACTAGAAGAAAAGTCATGCTCAAAGAAAGTCATTGTTGGTGATGGAAACATGTTAGAGGTACTTGGTGTAGGTACTATTGTGCTATATGCTCTAGTAAATAAGGAAAAGATAAAGACAGAGTTAACAAATGTTTTGTATGCTCCACACTTGAAATACAATCTTTTCTCAGCAGGCTATGTTTCAGATAAAGGCTTTCATCTAGTATCTGACAGTGAGCATTGTGAGTTTATTAGTAATAAAGGAAAGGTTTGTGCAACAGGCACACGTGCCAATAAGTTGTATAGAATGAATTTTGTGTATGATAAAACTGAGAACAGCAATGTAGCAGCAATTGACTTCGAATGTGACAAATTTGATATTGTAAGTTGTCATTTGAGCAAAAAGGTAGAAAAGCTGTCTGTATGGCATGAAAAGCAAGCACACCAAAATTTAAGTCATATTCATATTAAGAACATTTTGAAAAGAAATCAAGTAAATTTTGTGGATGATAGTGAATCTTTTGTTTGTGAAAAATGCTTGACAGGTAAACAACATCGTATGCCATTTCCAGTTAGTGAATCAAGAGCATCTAGACAACTTGAGCTAGTACATGCTGATCTCTGTGGACCCATGGAACAAGTCTCGCCAGGTGGTGCTCGATATTTATTGCTACCGAAAGATGACTGATCATCATATAGGTATGTTTACTTCCTTAAACATAAATCTGAGGTAAAGGACATTTTCAGAAAATACATAGCACAAGCAGAAAGAGAAACAGGTTGTAAGTTAAAAAAACTCAGGACAGATAATGGTCTAGAATTTATTAATCAAGACCTGAAAAGTTTTTTGGAAAAACAAGGCATTGTTCACCAGAGAAGTGTTGTCTACACACCACAGCAGAATGGGCGAGCTGAGAGAGAAATGAGAATCCTAGTAGAAGCAGCTCGTACAATGCTAAACAATATGCCTAAAAAGTTATGGGTTGAAGCTGTGAACACAGCTGTATATACATTGAACAGGACAGGCCCTAGTCCAGTAAAATATATGATGCCCTATGAAGTTTATTATAGTAAAAGTAAAAATGTAGAACTTGACATATTTAAAGAGTAAGAGGATGTAAATTGTCAGCTCACATTCCAAAGGAAAAAAGGCTTAAAATGGGATCCTAAAAATATAGAAGGCGTTTTCTAGGATATGGTGAAAATGTGAAAGGATACCGGGTGTACTTTTCTAATAGAGAAAAGGTAGAAGTTTTCAGAGATATCAAGAAGAAACAGTTGAATCTGACGACAGAATAATGAACAGAGGTGATGATAATACTTTAGACATGAGTTCAAACTTAAGAGAAATGAGAGACAGAAGAAACATTAAAACTGCCTACTAGATTTGATGACTATCATGTGAGTTTACTGACTCTAAGCAATGAAGATCCACTGGCATATGAAGAAACAATGTTAAGTGAAGATCATGAAGAGTTGAAAGAGGCAATAGAAACAGAAAAACATGCTTTGGTTGAGAATGATACATGGATTTGTGAGGAAAAGTCAGAATATTGTAGCCTAAATGGGTTTTCAAGAAAAAGAGAAATGAAAATGGCCAGATTGCTACTTATAAAGCAAGACTTGTTGCAAGAGGTTTTCAGCAGAGTGAAGTAGATATTTTAAATATTTATGGTCCAGTAGCAAGGCTAAATTTTCTGAGAGTTTTTCTAGCTTTTTGCAACCATCACAACATTCCTATTTTTCAGCTAGATGTATGTAGCCCTTTTCTATATGGAGATGTTGTAGGTGATATATTTATCTCTTTACCTGATGAGTGTCAAGATTTGGCATCATTTGATTTTTAAAGTTGAAGAAGTCATTGTATGGACTGAAAGAATCTCCAGAAAATTGGAATAAGAAATTTCATACAATTATGTTAGAACTAGGTTTTAAACGATCTGAAAACGAGTATTGTTTATATATAAAAAATAATGGTAGTATCAGAACCTATATATTAATATTTTTTGATGACTTGCTTCTTGCATCTCTAAATAGTGATGAGGTAAAACTTGTCAAAACTGAGATCAAAAATCATTTTAAAATGAAAGAGTTAGGTATGATACACTATTTTCTTGGAATTTCTATAGTTCAAGGTCTGCAAGCTAGTACTATTGTCCCCCCGTAGGAGATGTAAGACCTTGTCGTTGGTCGGGGGGCTTCCGAATGAGGTGACTTCCGGGAAAGCCATTGCAAAGCCCTGAAGTCACCTCAGATGGATCTAAGAAACATCTCAAACCCAATCCAAGATGTCGCGCGACCCGTGTCGAGGGATGCATGGCGGTAGGGGATACCGTCACAAACGGGGCCTTTGGGAAACCAGGCGTCATCCCAAAGTAAGAAGCCTTAGCTCTGTGCAGGGGGCACCGCAGAGCCGGACCACCCTTTCCCCCATACTCGTGGGACAAATATGGAGAACGTAAAAGAAACCATCAAGTCAAATAACCCAGAGACGGTTGTAGAGGTCAGTCCAGATGACTTAACCTCGAATAACCCCATCTCTGCGGTCCAAAAGGAACCAGAGGCCACCAACAACCTCATGGAACCAGGTAAATCATCAATGGGGAATAACTCACCCCAGGATGAAGATACAAGGAACCTTGGGTCTAACCTTAACAGGCTGCACCTAAACAAGGAAAAACTCTCTGGTGCTCAGAAGCGCAAGAGAGCAAGAGAGCGGGCCATAGCTAAAGGGGAACCTATTTTACCTCGCAAACAGCGAACAAATAGGAAACCCCGGGCAGCTAAAGATCCCAAGCCTGATAAGTCTGGAGTGGACGGAGCTATGGGGCCACCAACCGCAACTCCGCCCCCTTCAGACCAGCGGGACAAGGAAAAGAAGAGAGCGCTCTCTTCTGGATCAACCCCATCCCCTTCCCAGAACCCCAAAAAGATTGCAAAGCCTGACCCAGCTGCAGCACAACCCAGCAAAACGTCTGCGGACAGCTATAGCGGGGTCACGTCAGCAATCAAAATGTCCGTCTTCGTAGGGCCCAAACCCGAAACGAAGATGACCCCAGAACAGGGTGCCTTGGTACAGGAAGCTATCCTCCAGGAGATCTGGAAATGCCAACCTAAAAAAGGACCCAAATTCAACCACTGCCAAGTAGAACATGGCATGGTCCACTTACGCTGCACTGATAACCATGCAGTGGAGTGGTTGAAAACGATCATACCGCAACTTAAACCCTGGGAAGGTGCAGTTCTGAGGACACTCCCGTCCAAAGAAATTGCTCCAAGGTTAAGGGTGTCGGTGTGGATCCACAAGGAACATCTCAATGTTGAAGACCCGACACAAACCCTCCGGCGGCTAAAAACCCAAAATGAGGGCATCGACGGCGATAACTGGAAGGTCTTCAACATTAAGAAAGAACCAAAAGGCGCCATTCTGATTGTGGGAATGGACGAGTCATCTCTGAGGGAGCTGGCCAGGAAGGAGTATAAACTCCATCTTGGCTTTACTATAGTAACCTTCAGGGTCCTCGAGCCAAAACCCAAAAATGCTGAGGGTAGTGCAAATAAACCTTCAGCATAAGAAGGCTGCAACAGCTGCCCTCTGCAAAATCTTCGAAGCAGAGGCAATAGACGTGGCTCTAATACAGGAACCTTGGATATCCGGTAAAAGAGTCATGGGACTGGGCAACATCCGAGGTAAGTTAATATATAACTCAAACTCAGAGAACGTTAGAAGTTGCATTCTTATTAGAAATAATATTGATGCAATAAAACTGACACACTTCTGTTTCAGGAACCAAACAGCTGTAGAGCTGGAATATCTAGAGGCAGGTAACACAAAGGAGCTGATCATAACTTCGGTGTACATGCCCTATGATTCCCCTAACCCACCTCCATCCGAAGAACTGGAGAGGCTAGTGTCGTACTGTGGGCAAAACAACCTGCAGATCATCATTGGTGCAGATGCCAACGCTCATCACACCGCGTGGAACAGCAGCAACATAAACCAACGTGGTGAGAACTTACTTGACTTTATTATTTCTAACAACTTGGAAATTTTAAATCGGGAAACTAAACCTACTTTTATAATTAAAAATAGGCAAGAGCGTATAGATGCAACTTTGGCGTCACTCGAAATAAGCTCCCAAATATGCAGTTGGAGGGTCTCTGATGAGCCGAGCCTCTCGGATCATAGATATATTCAAATGGAAGTCAAACATATCGACAAACCAGAGCGAATATTCAGAAACCCACGGAATACTGACTGGGAGAAATACCGAGTAGACCTCCAACTTAACCTTAGAAACATCAAAACAGTAATAAAAACAACATCTGATATAGAGGAGGTAAACTTGCAACTGCAAGAAGCCATTCAAACCTCATACCATTCAAATTGCGTAGAGAGGAGGCAAACCACCAACAATCACAACAAGTGGTGGAACGCGAACCTTGAAATTTTTTTTTTTTATGGTCGGCCTCCCGCAAAGGCTGAAAGCCTATGGCGCTGTAGAAGCGCTGCGAGAGGACAAATGTCTGTTCACGTTAGATTTGAAACGCTGCAGGTTGTAGCCGTCGGGAAACAAACTCCCCGGCAGCTGATTCCACAGCGTCGAAGTTCTCCAAAAGAAGGAATGCTGGAGGAGACTGGTTCGGGGAGTAAGGACCTCGACCTGGTAAGGATGAGCTCGCAGAGCTTCTCTAGTATTCCTGGTCCGGACGGCCTTTGGTGTTATTATCTGGGAGAGCTCACTCGAACATCTTCCGTGATAGAATCTGTAAAACAGACATAGGTCAGCCACCCTCCTTCGATGTTCCAGGCTGTGGAGGTCCTTTGTGAGGTTAGGCGTATCGATTAATCTAATTGCTCTTTTCTGGATAGTGTCCAGAAGCTTTAGAGAGTGCTTCGGAGCACATCCCCATACATGGGAGCAATACTCCAGCGATGGTCGTATCTGTGCCTTGTAGAGCAGCAGCAGTTGCTCTGGTGTATACAACTTCCTACAGCGGAACAAAACTCCAAGCTTCTGGGATGCCGTTTTAGCAATACTGACGACGTGGTCGTGCCAGGACATGTTATTGTTGATGTTGATTCCCAAGAGCTTGACGGAAGGTGATTCGACTATGGGGTGACCCTCCATTTCCACGGTTGGTAAGCCATCGTGAGACTTCTTTGTCAGTGTTGTTGCCTGAGTTTTTTGTACGTTGAACTGTACTTTATTTGCTAATCCCCACTCGACAATTGTTTTGATATCTGCGTTGATCTGTGAGGCATGCTGCTGTCGCCGACGTACCGTCTCCTGGGATGACAGTGGCTTGCCTGGTTCCATGCACGACACTAATGTACTGTCATCTGCGAAGCTGTAGATTGGATTGGATGTTATTTCCAGCAGCTCATTGATGTACAGCAGAAACAGTGTAGGGGATAGGACAGATCCCTGAGGAACACCGGCGTTTATTGAAAATACGTCTGATGAACAGCCCTCGACTACAACAAACAGGGATCGATCGTTCAAAAAGCTATTCAGCCACTGGCGCAGGCCAGGTGGTAGTCCATAAGCAGCAAGCTTCACCAGAAGTCCGTCATGCCACACTCTGTCGAAGGCTTTCGATATGTCAAGTGCAACAACACGGGATTCGCCATGTTTTTCTATTGCTCTATTCCACAAGTGAGTGACGTAGGCAAGGAGGTCACCTGTAGACCTGTGCTTGCGGAAGCCATACTGGCGATCATTTATGATGTCATTGTTGTCCAGGTATTTCAGGAGCTGTGTGTTAATGACAGTCTCCATAACCTTAGACATGATGCTGAGAAGAGCCACAGGTCTATAGTTGGTGGGATCAGTTTTTTTGCCTTTCTTAGGGATAGGTTGCACGCAGCCAATCTTCCACGAATCGGGAAACACGCCTCGTTGATACGAAAGTTTGAAGAGCTTGCAAAGAATAGGTGCAAGCTCAGCGGCACAGCGTTTAAGGACAATGGCTGGAATTTGGTCAGGACCAGTAGCTTTATTGGTGTTCAGTTTTTGGAGAATGCTTTTTACATCTCGATATTGAAATTTGACCTCTGCCATTCTTGAGTTCACGCTTATGGTGGTGGTCGGAGTACTTCCTTGAAAGTCTACAGTAGAATTGGCTGCGAAGAGCTTCCCCAAGATGTCTGCTTTTTCTTTAGGAGCAGAAGCGATGGACTTGTCCTCTCTGGTCAAAGGTGGTATTGACGAATAGGAAAAGTTCTGACTAACAGCCTTAGCTACAGACCAGAATGTTCTGGACGAACTAGGACATGAGAGGAGCTTGTTCTTAATTTTTTGGTTGTGTTCCTCCTTGCTGCTGTCAATCACGCGTTTGCAGTGATTTCTGGCATCGATGAAACTGCGGTGGTTCTCGGCATTTGGATTTTTCCTCCATTCTTTGTAATGGTGGTTTTTAGAGGAAACTGCATCTCTACAGCGCTGATTGAACCATGGCTTGTTTTTGGAGGGATTCTTGACGACATGAGGAATATAGGCTTCCATGCCAGATATTAATACCTCTGTTATTTCTTGGGCGCAAGCTGATGGGTCTCGTGACTTGAAGCAGACGTCGTTCCAGGGAAAGGACTGATAGTATTCTCTTAGGTCATCCCACTTTGCTGATCCGTAATGCCAGACCCGGCGAGGCTTTGCATGGTGGACATCTGGAGAATGCATTCTGCATAGCGTTGAGACGGTGTTATGGTCAGACGATCCCAGTGGAGCAGTTACTTTCACTGTGTAGATTGTTGGAGTAGTTGTTAGATATAGGTCCAACAGACTAGCAAAATCTCCGTGGCGGCTGGGGATCCTTGTTGGTTCTGTGACTATCTGCTCCAAGCCGCAGCTAATAGCGAAGGCTTCAGCTTCACGTCCCTCGTCGTCCGTTTTGTTTGAGTGTTTGAGCCAGTAGGAGTTGTGAACGTTGAAGTCACCCAGAAAGACTATCTCTGAATGAGGGTGATCTGATTGCAGCGCGTCCACAGTGGCCGAAAGCTTCTCGAAGAGCTCTTTGCAGTTGTTATTGCTTGGTGGCCTATAAATGCAGCATATAAACTTGGAATGATTTTGGAGGGATATTTTGAGCCTTATGATGTCAAATCCTTCCAGTTCGAGCTCTTCTTCTCGGTGACAAGAAAGCCCAGATTTAACGTACACGCATACGCCAAACCTACGTCTAAATCGGGTGTATAAGTCATATCCGGGATATCTGAAGCAGTTATCCATTGTTGAAGAGCCGACTTGAGTTTCCGTAAGAGCCAGAATGTGTGGCTTCTCTGCCTGAAGGTGTTGATGGACAGAGTTTATGTTGGAGGCGAGACCTCGTATATTTGTAAAGTCGGCCCTAAAAAAGTTTCTCTGGCCTTCGGGCCTGTCGTCAGTGCGAAGTTGCTGCGAAGGACGGCTTCTGTTGTTAGCCTGATGAGGAGTGGCAGCACAATTCTTTAGACAAACTTCGCTTAATGTTCCCCCCGGACCACCTGGCACCCGGAGATCCGAACGGCCAGGTATTTTACCTCCGGAATCTTTTGATCCTGGAAGAGCCATTGAGCATTTTTTACTTCTAATTAATCCAATTTGTCACTTATGAGAAACCGGGAACATCGGCCCAGCGACGGAACATGAACCATGAGGCCATTTGGCGCCGCCTATTTCCGGGAACCTATTTCTAGTTTCCAGGAAATATTCCGATGTGGGGGTGATTGCACCGCGGGCGAAGATAAGTGACTCCACTTCTCCCCCCTGTGGCTGATTGCAGAGATAATAGTGCATGATGCACCGTCGGCGGTGCAAGGTGTACCATCATCTCTGGGCGATGGGGTCGCCACATCCCTACGCCCAAAATGCTCAGAAGAAATACTCGCAAACTCTTCAATAAAGCGAAGAAAACCGGTAACTGGGAAACATATCTGCAAACCCTAACCGAATACAACAAAGAAATCCGGAAAGCAAAACAGGAATCGTGGAGAAGGTTCTGCAGCGAAGTTGAAAACGCTTCGGAGGGAACCCGAATCCACAAAATTCTGGCTAAGAATCCGGTTCAACCGATTGGAACAATTGAAAAACCAGACGGCGAATTTACGGAAAATGGGGAAGAAACACTAAGTTTACTTCTTCAAACCCACTTTCCAGATTCCACTGTAGTTACCCCAAACAGCAGTAACCCATCAAACCTCAACACGCTCTGCTATAGAGCGAGTAAGGAAGACTGGGAGCTAGCCAAGAAATTGGTTACCTACAACGGCATAAAATGGGCCATCAGCTCATTTGACAGCTTTAAATCACCAGGACCAGATGGAATAATACCAGCACTCCTACAAGAGGGTGTGGAGCTCATAACTCCTCCGCTCCTCTGTAGACTGTGCAGGGCCAGCCTAGCAACAAGCTATATTCCAAAGTCTTGGAGGGAAGTGAAAGCGGTCTTTATCCCTAAATCTGCCAGAGACCTATCTCAAGCCAGGTCCTACAGACCGATTAGCCTTTCATCCTTTATGTTAAAAGTGATAGAAAAGCTGGTTGAGATGCACATCAGGGAAACCTCTCTCAAAGAGAGGCCAATTCACCAAAACCAGCACGCCTTTCAACCAGGAAAATCATGTGAATCTGCTCTACACCAGCTGGTTACAAGAGTAGAGCACTCACTTGATAACAAGGAAATTGCACTAGCAGCATTCCTTGAAATAGAAGGAGCTTTTGACCATACCTCCTTCAACTCCATATTAAGAGCAGCAGGGCAACATGCGATAAATGATACCATCTGCAGATGGATCAAATCCATGTTAAACCTTAGGAACATAAACTCGACTATGGCAGAAACTTCCTTGAGGGTGGTAGCGGCTAGGGGTTGCCCGCAGGGAGGCCTTCTTTCACCTCTCCTGTGGAATCTTGTCGTTGACGAACTCTTAAAGAAGTTAAACGAACTAGGATACTTCGCCCAGGGCTACGCAGACGACATATTCGTTGTAGTCAGGGGAAGGTTTCCCAGAACAACATCCATTCTAATGCAGGATGCATTGAAAGTTGTTGAGGACTGGTGCAAGGAGGAGCAACTACGCGTAAACCCGTCCAAAACAACACTCGTCCCCTTCACAAAGAAAAGAAAACTGGAGGAACTCATACCCCCCAGCCTTTTCCAACAAACCTTGAGTTTTGGTAAGGAATCTAAGTACCTAGGAATCATCCTCGATACGAAGCTAACCTGGAACCAACACATTCAAAAGATAATCACCAAGAGCAAAATGACACTACTGTCACTAAAAAGAGCTATTGGAAACTCATGGGGACTAAAACCGACAGTTGTACACTGGCTGTACACTACCGTTATAAGACCCATGATAACATATGGCGCACTTGTCTGGTGGCCGAAGGCGAACCAGAAGCAAGCAACCCTGGAGCTAACCAAAATCCAGAGATTAGCATGCATATGTGTGACCGGAGCACTAAAAAGCACACCGACGGCGGCAATGGAAACAATTCTGAACCTCCCACCAATTGACTTAATTGTCAAAGCAGAGGCTAGGATTGGGGCACACCGCCTCCAGTTAAATAATAACTGGTACCCGTACCGAAACGGACACGCGGCAATCACTGATTTAATTACACACCCTATATTAACCATGGGAAGTGATCACAGGATGCCAACAACATCACTTGAGAAACCCTTTAGCGTCGCAATCGAATGGAAAGGAGAACTCGAGGAAACACCCAAACAAGAAATAGTTTGGTTTACTGACGGTTCCAAAACAGACAATGGAACAGGAGCAGGAATTCACGGTCAATCTCCCAGATGTGACATCAGTCAACCTCTGGGAGTTTACGCCACTGTATTCCAAGCAGAAATATATGCAATCGACTCTTGTCTGAGAGGAAACATAAGAAGGGGATACAAAAGTAAAAACATTCTTATCTGCTCGGATAGCCAAGCGTCGATTAAAGCTCTAAACGGCTGCCAAATCAAATCCAAACTCGTCTGGGAATGCTTAGAAAACCTCAAACAACTTAGTGCCACGAACAAGGTAACCCCGAAATGGGTGCCAGGTCACAAGGGAATTGAAGGGAACGAAAAAGCAGATACCTTAGCACGAAACGGATCGGCATCCAGCTTTACCGGCCCCGAACCGGCGATAGGCATTACAAGGTCTTTGGTAAGAACTACGATAAACCAGTGGGTGCATTCACAGCACCTAAAATACTGGCAGTCACATCCAAAGCTCAGACACAGCAAGCTGATGGTGAAACAACCCACACCAAAACTAGCTGAAGAGATCCTAAAACTAAATAGGAAAGAAACTAGGCTAATAACCGGCCTCCTAACCGGACACTGCGGCCTAAGAAAACATCTACACACATTAGGGATCTTCAAAGAAAACCCAATATGCAGACTATGTGACGAGGACGACGAAACAGCCTCCCACATAATCTTTGAATGTGAGGCCCTACGCTGGTGGAGATTCAGACTGATAGGGCCAAACAATCCCAAATCACTCCCCAATCGAGATATCGTGAAGAGACTCTTGGATCTTATCAAGGTCACAAAACTCTTCACGGATTAACAAGCGCACAAGACAATACAATAAGCCAATGGCTGCAGTGTTGGGGCTACCTAACCCGGCCTGTACGTTTGACCCCCCTAACCTAACCTAGTACTATTGTTCTTAGTCAGAAATCGTATTTACAGAATATATTAGAGAAATTTGATATGAATCATTGTAAACCTTTGTCAACCCCAATGCAAGAAAACTTTGATCATAGTATTCTGAAAAGGGATACATCTGAGAGCAGCGATATTGAAACCAAGTGTAGAATGCTCATTGGCTCACTCATGTATGCAATGCAGTGCACAATGCCTGACTTATGTTTGTGTCTGAGTACACTAAGTAGATATCAATCTTGTGCAAGCAAAGATCTATGGACTGCATTGAAACATGTTTTGAGGTATGTAAAAGGAACCTTAAATATGTGTTTAATATTTGAAAAGAGTAGTCATGAAAGTAATCCAGTTGTAGGATATGTCGATTCAGATTGGGCAGGAGATAGAGTTGATAGAAAGTCAACAAGTGGTTTTGTTTTTAAAGTTTTTGATTGTACAGTGTCATGGAGTTCACGCAAACACTCAACTGTAGCTCTGTCGTCAACCGAATCTGAATATATAGCTTTAAGTACGGCGACAAGTGAGGCTTGTTGGCTCAGAAATTTGTTCAGTGATTTAGAAGTGAATGTAGTGACTGTGAAAATATATGAGGACAATCAACCCGTGACTAAGTTGTGTAATAACCCACAGTTTCATCATAAACTGAAACATGTAGACATAAGGGTACATTTTGTTAGAGATAAGATAACTTCAAAAATAGTATATGTTGAGTATATAAGTACACATGAGCAGATAGCTGATGTTTTTACAGAACCTCTGGGAAGAATAAAATCACTAAATTGTGTAGCGCTTTAAATCTGGTTGTACAATAGAACCTTTCTGTTTGCTTTTTATTAATGTATGTTTTATATATATTTGAAGTTTGTAAGTTTTGCCATTGGGGGGGTGTGTTAAGTTGGCAATGGCAAAATAATAGGTTGGCAACACTGTCATTGAAATGTCATGTCTGTCATAAAATGTAACCGTTACTCGATAACTGTCTATGCATTGAAGTGCAACGCTTAATCATCGTGCAAAAGCACATTTTCTTTTCTGTGTATGTTTTATATATATTTGAAGTTTGTAAGTTTTGCCATTGAGGGGTGTGTTAAGTTCGCAATGGCAAAATAATAGGTTGGCAACACTGTCATTGAAATGTCATGTCTGTCATAAAATGTAACCGTTACTCGATAACTGTCTATGCAATGAAGTGCAACGCTTAATCATCGTGCAAAAGCACATTTTCTTTTCTGTATATTTTAAAGTCTCCAATACAGTTCAGCTAATTTCCACTACGCGTATCATTTACCCTGCTAACATTACCCGACCACTGTAAGAACATGAATGAGACAGTGTTTAAAAAAGCTATAAGAAAATATCTGATTGATAAGGCTTTCTATGGTATTGAACAATTTTTAACAAATGATTTTAGTGATTTTGTACTGTAATTTTATGTATATTTTAACTTATTTGTTTCCGTTGATAAGAATATAAGCTTCATATAGCACTAGTAATGGATAATCTCCATTGCCATAGTATGCAATTTTTTTTCTTAATGTTTTTTCTTTATATATTTGTATCTATGAAAAATCTCTGTTTTTATTGAGATGTGCAAATATTTTACTAGTGTATACAGCACCAATAAATTATTATATTTACAAAAAACAAAAAAGTGCAGCCCGGGCTCCAACACACCGAGCTGCTGTTCCATTACCCAATGACTACTCCTCACACCATGAGGTGAGCAATCACTGGGTCCGCGAATCGTGCGCCCTAAGTAGACTAAGGGACCCAAGGATGACTGCCTTCTGCATTCTGGCAGCTAAGATGTGCGCCGCCGCACGGCACACCGGTTTTTTGCGCAGTGCAGAGCGCAGCATATCCCTCAAACCACCTAGGGATCCAATGACAATTACTAGCACACTCACAGTGTAGTGTGGCCAGAGCCTGCGAAGTTGTCCGAGCAACTCCTGATATTTGGTCCGCTTTTCCTCCTCCTTAGAGACGATGTTCACTTCGGCAGGCGCCGAAAACTCAATAACAAACATCGTCTTCTGTTGGTGGTCGAGAAGGACTATGTCGGGCTTGTTTGCCTGTACAAGCTTGAGCGTGGGGAACGAGTAGTTCCAGTAAATCCGGCATCTCTCGTTCTCCACAACGGACTCTATATCCCCTGGAGCGTATGGCAGCACCGGTGTCTCATCGATACCGTATGAGTGCCTTAAATGAAAGTAGAGCACTCGTAGACCGGCGTTGTGCCGATGGACGTAAGCCGTCCCAGCGTACGTCTTACACGCCGACAAGAGATGGATAAGCGTCTCTGGCGCCTTTTGGCAAGCTCTACAACGAGTGTCGGGTACATCTACACCCATAACCCTTTTACGGTACACCAAGGTGTTAAAGACACAGTCTTGGCAAGCCATTATAAAGCCTCCGACTTCAACCAACTAGACCTTAGGAAAGAGAAGGTCAACTGTTCAGACAAGCAATGCTCTTCTGAATGTTTGTAGAATATTCCATGCATTGGCTTATCTTTATGAAGTCTTAAGAGGAAGTCGACTTCGGCAATTTTAATGTGGGATTTTAATTCTGCGGGAGGAAGTTCCGTAATGGACTGCTGACACCTCCGCTTGAAGTCGAGTGTGAGGCCGAGCTCCTCGGCTGCTCGTTTCGCTGCGCTAAAAACAAAGGCTCCTTTATCCGCATTCTCGTGCTCTCGCACAATGCGGATCAGGGGATCGGTGATGTTCGTTACATAGCAGGCAGTGGCCAATACTTCCCTGTTGTGTAGACGCTCCAAACTCAATAGTCCACGCCCTCCCAGGTGTCGCGGGAGGTATATTCGCGGGAAAGAGGACTTAGGATGCAGACTTCATATTCATCCTTTTGCGGGTCTTCGTGTCGATTTCCTTCAGCTCGTTCAGTTTCCAGTGTATAGCACCAAAGGTGTGTAATAACAAAGGGACCGCAAGCATGTTTGTGGCAGCGACTTTGTTCTTGCGGGACAGTTCTGAGGACCAGATCTGCCGGTGTCGGTATAAATACTTGCGGCGGAGACACTCTTTGACCAATTCTGCCTCTTGGACATGACGCTGCGCCACTCCAAGGTAGGTATAGGTATCTCCGGCATGCAGTTGTCGCAAGATGCTCCCATCAACGAGCTGTTCCTCATCTCCACTATCTCCGCTTCGTCCTTTCTTGAGATGAACCAATGCACATTTGTCTGTTCCGAACTCCATTCGGATAGCATGACTGCACCACCCTCAGTGATTGTTGTAGTTCGCGTTGGACGGAGGCATAAAGTTTTAGGTCTTTAGGTTTTTCATTAACACTGCTTCCTCGGGTAAACCTGTTAATATGGACTTATTAACATATTACAAGAGACGCCAGCACCAAAATATAGGAACTCCCTTTGAATTTCACAGTTTCAGAGCAAGATGTTAAGGAACAAATTTTCAAAATAAAAACATCTGCATCAGGTTTTGATGAAATTAATATAGATATGGTTCTGTTATGCTGTCACAAAATTTTACCGTATTTAACAAGTATCATTAATTCTTGCATAATAGATCATACTTATCCAGATTCATGGAAAGTTGCCAAGGTACTCCCATTTCCGAAGAAAAATGAAATATTAGATTTCAATGATATTAGGCCTGTTAGCATCTTACCAGTTTTGTCAAAAGTTATGGAACGGATAATGGATATGCAGATAAGAGAATATTTAAATGAATACAAAATAATTTCAACCCATCAGTCAGGATTCAGACCTGGTTTTAGTTGTGAGACAGCGCTCCTCAACATCACTGACGACATATGTAGAGCAACAGATGAAGGTAAAACTACTGCGCTAGTTTTACTAGATTTCTCTAAGGCTTTTGACCGTATAGACCATAAAATGCTTTTGGCAATTTTGCATTTTATTGGGTTTTCTGAAGGATCTATTGAAATCATGAGGAAATATCTGGACAATAGAACCCAGTACGTCCAAATAAGTCAGAATATTTCTAGCAGGCAACCGATTACCCGTGGAATCCCCCTCAAGGCTCGATTTTGGCACCAGTTTTGTTCAACGTTTTTGTCTCAAATTTATCGAAATGCCTACTACATTGCTCAATTCATCAGTACGCAGACGATACACAGATTTATTTTTCATTCTATCCCGCTGACCGACTACGTGCCGAACATGTCATCAATCAAGACATCGATAGTCTGTTAAAATACTCTGAGGAGCATGGCTTATCGATTAATCCTTCAAAATCACTGTTAATGTTATTTGGTCGCTTAAGAGATGAAATTGAACAGTCTTTGGAAATTAAAGTTAATAATCAAAGGATTCAAAGTACTAAGTCGGCTAGAAATCTGGGTCTTGAGATTGATTGTACATTAAGGTTCAAAACGCATGTCAATGTATGTATAAAAAGAGCATACACTGGTTTGAAATCACTTTATCCACATCGTTATTACCTTTCTCAGTCTTTAAAAATACTACTGTGTGATACATTGGTCCTGAGTCACTTCAATTTTTGTGACGTCGTTTACGGGCACTGCTTGGACAAAACAGACTGCGCAAGGATTGAAAGGACTCAAAAGTCATGTCTACGTTTTATTTATGGCATCCGCAAGTACGACAGAATATCCCACAAACTGAAAGATGCCCACTGGCTGAATATGAAGCAGAGACGTTACATACATGCGTCAAATTTGTTCCATAAAATTATCTTCTTTCAAACTCCCCCTTATCTTTTTAAAAAAATTAAGTTACGAACTGATGTCCACAATCTAAACTTACGTTTCCGTGGTTATATTTCTCCTCCCGCCCATAGCACAACATTTTTCCAAAGATCTTTTAGCTATAACATTTGCAAGATATACAATAATATTCCAGGGTTTTTCAAATTATATCATCCAAACCAGTTCAAATTAGAATTCAAAAAATACATAAAGCAAACAAGTGATCTTTAAGACATAATTTTTATAAATTTCTTCACCCTTTACTTACTAATTACCAAAAACGCAATATTTTCATTCCAACATGTTCTTTTCTTGTAGTTATCTAATTTGGCTTTATCAGGCAATTATGAATTTGTTTTTTCTATTCACAGGGCTGGACTAGATCATTCTAAGAATGTTTCCAGTCCTTTTTGCAGCACATTTATGTAATAATTAAGAGATATCGTTGATATGACATGTATGTTGCTGTAAATAAATGGATATTATATATGTTAAAAACAAAAAGGTGCAGCTCGGGCTCCGACACACCGAGCTGCTGTTCCATTACCCAATGACTACTCCTCACACCGTGAGGTGAGCAATCACTGGGTCCGCGAATCGTGCGCCCTAAGTAGACGAAGGGACCCAAGGATGACTGCCTTCTGCATTCTGGCGGCTAAGATGTGCGCCGCCGCACGGCACACAGGTATTTTGCGCAGTGCAGAGAGCAGCGTATTCCTCATTCCACCTAGGGATCCAATGACCATAACCAGCAGACTTACAGTGTAGTCTGGCCAGAGCCTGCGAAGTTGTCCGAGCAACTCCTGATATTTGGTCCGCTTTTCCTCCTCCTTAGAGACGATGTTCACTTCGGCAGGCGCCGAAAACTCAATAACGAACATCGTCTTCTGTTGGTGGTCGAGAAGGACTATGTCGGGCTTGTTTGCCTGTACAAGCTCGAGCGTGGGGAACGAGTAGTTCCAGTAAATCCGGCATCTCTCGTTCTCCACAACGGACTCTATATCCCCTGGAGCGTATGGCAGCACCGGTGTCTCATCGATACCGTATGAGTGCCTTAAATGATAGTAGAGCACTCGTAGAGCCGCGTTGTGCCGATGGACGTAAGCCGTCCCAGCGTACGTCTTACACGCCGACAAGAGATGCATAAGCGACTCTGGCGCCTGTCGGCAAGCTCTACAATGGGTGTCGGGTACATCTACACCCATAACCCTTTTACGGTATACCAAGGTGTTGAAGACACCGTCTTGGCAAGCCATTATAAAGCCCTCAGTCTCCGACTTCAACCCACTAGACCTTAGGAAAGAGAAGGTCAACTGCTCAGACAAGCCATGCTCTTCTAGATGTTTGTAGAAGATTCCATGCATTGGCTTATCTTTATGAAGTCTTAAGAGGAAGTCGACTTCGGCAGTTTTAATGTGGGCTTTTAATTCTGCGGGAGCAAGTTCCGTAATGGACTGCTGACACCTCCGCTTGAAGTCGAGTGTGAGGCTGAGCTCCTTGGCTGCTCGTTTCGCTGCGCTAAAAAGAAAGGCTCCTTTTCCCGCATTCTCGTGCTCTCGCACGAAGCGGATCAGGGGATCGGTGCTGTTCGTTACATAGCAGGCAGTGGCCAGTACTACTCTGTTGTGCAGACGCTCCAAACTCAATAGTCCACGCCCTCCCAGGTGTCGCGGGAGGTATATTCGCGGGACAGAGGACTTAGGATGCAGGCTTCTCTCCATATTCATCCTTTTGCGGGTCTTCGTGTCGATTTCCTTCAGCTCGTTCACTTTCCAGTGTATAGCACCAAAGGTGTATGTATGTGTATCGATATATCTTGTTCATTAATTTCAAATTTGGCGCCCGCACCATAAATTTCATTTTTGTTGGAATCGGCAACCTCCGCAGCGAGTACTCCGTGAGCATTCAAACGGGAAACACATAATATACGGTCGAGAAAACTACGTTATAAGGAAGTGCTAAGAGAAAATTGCAGTACTAAACCCCTAGTTAGAAACCACTGGAAGAGCAAGGACGAGCACCACTGGGCCCAGTGTCCCTTCGAACGAAGAATCGAGGTAGGTGCCGATAAATACAATAGGATTTTTATGGTGCTACAAATTTCAATTTCAATTTCAAATTCGTATACAGTCCACTGAAACCACACAGAACTAGCGAACCACATACATTTTTTGGTCATTCGAGCCACGATAATTGCAATAACTCATAATTCATTCAATTCGTTAATTTATTATATCTATATTATTCTGTATTCAGTAGCCATTATTTAAGAAGATACTCTATTTTTTTGTCGTACGTTCGGTCGAACGCTACGAGCAGCAAAAAACATTTGTTTTCTTCCATATAAATAAAATCACTTCTAGATTTATTACGACGGTTGATATTACAGAAAAGTAAACATTGTCCATTATATTTGATTCGCAAATATTTTATTGTGTGCAGTACAAGGTGCAATATTTTTCTCTTTAAGTAATACCGTTGGGTACATTCCTCAGGGCGCTCCAAAATACTTGTTGAAATTTGCAGTTAACACAGTTACTTTATACACTCATTTGAAATGTCTAAGGATATACAAAAGACACTGCATCGGAGGCAAGTTTATATTACTCGTATAACAGAAATCTACACAGCTGGAAAGCTAAATCTGATCCCAATTTTCAGTCAATGTTTACAACAAGATGCGAGAACTTGCAAGAATTTTACGATGAATTTCAGCAACTTCATAACGCTTTAATAGGTTTAATAGAATCAGATGAGGAATTTGAGATACAGGATGCGATTAGAAAAGAAACGGATAACTATTATTTCCAAGCAAAAGATATTTATAATCAACTCACTCTAAAACAGGTTGCAGCTCAACAACCTAACCCAAATCCGAACAGAAATAATAACAGCGAATACAGGGATCTTTTGAAATTAGATATTCCAATCTTTGATGGTAATTTGCTCAAGTGGGTGACATTTTAAGACATGTTTCGTTCTTTAGTCCATAATAACGCTAATATGTCAGACGTTAGAAAATTTCAGCACTTAATTGCCTATTTGAGAGGTGAACCATTAAACTTGATTAAAGCAGTACCAATCACAGAAGCTAATTACGCAATCGCATTCCAAGTCCTAACAGAACGATACCAAAATGAAAGACTTTTAGCTACGAGTTACTGGAATGCAATAAATAATGCACCCACATTGAAAAATAATTGCTCTGCTAGAGACTTAAGGTGTATATTGGATACATTTAGGGAAAATATAGCAGCTTTAGATTTATTAGGTTTCCCAACAGAACACTGGCAATTTCCACTTTTTAACATGTTACTTGGCCGTTTAAATACTTCTATAAGAACTGCATTTGAAATAGAGCACAGTAAAATAAAGTTTCCTACCTACCAAAATTTAACAGAATTCTTAAACAATCATTGTCGTGCTCTAGAGTCAGTACAAATTGCGTCAAGTACTTCTTATTCTCAAAATTCTCAACAGCCAACTAATTCACATCCCAATAGGAAACAGCACAATTACAATCAGTATCAAAAATACCCAACACAAAGCTATGTGTCTAATATAGATCAAAATAAGCAAAACTCACAAAATACTCGATTCATTAAAAATAAATCTCATGGATTTAACTCATATTCAACACCGAACTCTCAAATTGCTCCAACACATAATTCAAACCATCCAAATGCTAACAGTCACAGAAACTTCAACTCTCCAATACAGTATAAGTGTAGATTATGCAATCAGAATTCACATAACAATCTTTCGCAATGCCCTATGTTTATAGCAAAAAACATAAATGACCGTATTGCATATGTAAAGCAAAATAACGCATGTCTTAACTGTTTACGTTTTTCGCATACAGAAGGTTCATGCCAATCCAACTTCGCTTGTCGTATATGTGGCGAGAGGCATCACTCAACGTTACATATTTCTCAAGACAACCAGGTAATTTCTCAAAACTCCTATTTAACGAATGTATCACATTCAGTACATCAAAGTGCGAGTCCATATAACACTGCTAGCACTTCCTCAAGCATTACAACTCCACAAATGGATCAAACAAAACAAACTTCAACTTCATACATTCCTATTGTTTCATCAGTAACTTCAAGTCATCCGCCCTTCTCGTCTCAAAATGCTCAGAATAATTCAACTCTAACTTCTTGTGCAACTTCTAGTAATCAATTTCTTAGCTGCGGATGTACGTCAATGGAACAATCGAAGCTCCAAACAACTGTTCTTCTCTCAACTACCAACGTGCATATACTGCATGCTCGTGGGTATTACCAAACGGTACGGGTTGTTTTGGATAATGCTTCACAAGCTAATTTTATTTCTGAAAACTGCTTAAATCGACTGGGGTTATCTAGGAAAAAATTAATTGTTCCAATTGTAGGAATCAATCAGTCCAGCTCAACCACTAATGGCATAACCAATTGTACAATAAAGCCACTCAATAAAAATGATCCTAAACTTACTTTTGAACTTTTCGTATTGCCAAAGGTTTGTGCAGAAATGCCATCAATTCAAATAAATGCAAAAAACTGGCATCATATTTCAAATTTGGAACTGGGGGATGATAAATTCAATATCCCTGCGCCAGTTGATATTCTCTTAGGCGCGCATGCCTACTCACAAATTATAAAACCAGGCATAGTTCAAGGGCAACCTGGACAACCCATAGCTATGGAAACTATCTTTGGATGGGTTCTTCTCGGAAACGCTCAAGCTTTTGATAATCCAATTACCTCTCCTCCCGTTTCTTGTCATTTAACTTCCCTTCATACGCCATCTCTAGATCAAAGTATACGAAAATTTTGGGAAATCGAATCATTACCTTCCAAACAATTTCTTTCACCAGATGAAGAAAAATGTGAAGCTTTTTACCGAAATACCGTAACCAGAGATGAATCTGGACGTTTTCAAGTTTCCTTACCTTTTCGTCATTCTAGACCAGATCTAGGAGACACCTACGCTAAAGCTTATAAATGTTTTTTATCCCTAAAATCTAAGCTACTGAAAAATCCTGCTCTCTATTTACAGTATGCAGATGTTATGAATAATTATATAAAAAATGATCACATGAGTTTAGTTCCTCATTCACAAATAAATTCCAAATCAGTTAATTATTTACCCCACCATTGCGTAGTTCGACCTGATAAGGCTAGTACTAAAGTGAGAGTAGTTTTTAATGCTTCTGCTCAAGGCTCTAAAGGAGTTAGCTTAAATTCAACCCTGTTGTCAGGGCCAAAATTGCAGGCAAATATCAACACCATACTTCTAAAATTTAGGTTTCATTTTATTGTATTACTTTCTGATATAAGTCAAATGTTTTTACAAATTCGAGTATCACCCGAGGATCGAGACTATCAGCGCCTTCTTTGGCGATTTTCTCATACTGATCCTATGCAAGAATATAGGCTTAATACAGTCACCTTCGGTGTAACTTCTAGTCCATATCTCGCAATTAGAACGATCAAGGAGCTTGCTACTCTTGAAAAACAAAATTACCCTGAGGCTTCTAGAGTACTCTTAGAAGATATTTTTGTAGATGATATATGCGCAGGCGCAAACTCTATAGAGTCAGCTTTAGCACTACAGAAAGACTTGATAGCTCTCTTAAGGTCAGGATGTTTTGAACTCAAAAACTGGGCTAGTAATGATGCTAGACTATTAACTACCCTTTCACAAGAGGAATGCCAAATTCCAATGTCACTCGATAAAGAAAACTCTATTGCACTCAAAGTTTTAGGCCTCCAGTGGGATCCAAAATCCGATACTGTTTTTCTCATACAGTATTTCTAATAAACCTTGCACTAAACGCAATATTTTAAGCAACATCGCATCCATATTTGATCCGCTAGGTTTGATCGCACCTATTTCATTTCTGACCAAATGTATAATGCAAAAGCTTTGGATATCGAAGGTTGGATGGGATGATCCTGTCCCCAAGCCTATTTTCGATCTATGGACTCAGTTTCAAATGGAACTTCCATTATTGCCCAATATTTCATTTCCAAGATACATTTTTTCGAGAGAAATACTTCGATGTCAACTGCATGCGTTTTCTGATGCATCCGAATCAGGATATGCAGCTTGCGTCTATGTAAGATTAGAATTACCCAATGACATCATCCAAACTTCACTTGTTATAGCTAAATCACGAGTTAGTCCTCTAAAAACCCTCAGCTTGCCTAGACTCGAGCTTCTAGGCAGTACACTCATGAGTGACCTAGTTAGTTTTGTCATAACCACTTATTCCTCGTTAATTACTATAGATGAAGTTTTCGCATACACAGATTCCCAAGTTGTCTTATACTGGGTGTCTACTTCACCATATAGGTGGAAAACATTTATTGCCAATCGAGTTAGCCATATACAAGATAATCTCCCGGAAAGTGTTCGTTGGTATCATGTGAAATCACATGAAAACCCCGCCGATGTAGCTAGACGTGGCATAAATCCCGCACAATTCATAAATCACCCCTTGTGGTTCACAGGGCCACCATGGCTCAGTTTACCTCATTCTATGTGGAACTTAAAAAATCCATGCTTCGAGAAATGTGACCAAGAAGTCACTGATATCATTTCCCGAGAAGAAAAACACATTGTGCTCACAACGAATGTTGAGTGGCATTTCATAGACGTTCTCTTGTATAAATTCTCATCACTTCATTATATTCAAAAAATAATATGTCATAGTAGAAGAATATTCTATAATTTCAAACACCACGATTCCCCTCTAACTGGTACCATATCTATTTTCGAACTTCAACACTCCTTGCTTATTTTAGTGAAAAGATGCCAAGAAATACATTTCTCTACTTTAATATCACAAATTAAAAATAATGAACTTCTAGCAAAACCACTTAGAAAACTTGCTCCTTTTCTGGACAAAAATGGATTCATTAGGGTGGGCGGACGACTCAGGCATACCGACGCCATCCCCTTTGAATCAAAACACCCTCTACTACTTCCTCGATCTGATAGATTCACACAGCTTCTCATTGAACATATACATAAAGAAAATATGCATCCAGGTTTGAATACAATTCAGCACCTATTAAGGCAACAATTCTGGATATTATCTTCGCGCAGAGCTATTCAATCAGTTTTATCCAAATGTATAAGGTGTTTTCGTCTTCGACCTAAAGCCTATGTACCCTACCAGGGCGACTTACCCCATTTTCGAATTTCACAGCTTAAATGCTTTTCTCACGCAACTTTAGATTACGCAGGTCCTATAAAAATATTACCTGGGAGATGGTATCGGGGTAACAAGGAGCTGAAGGCTTACATTAGCATTTTCTGTTGCACTAGTACACGTGCCATTCATATTGAAGTTGCTTCTGATTTGATTGAAACACATAATATACGGTCGAGAAAACTACGTTATAAGGAAGTGCTAAGAGAAAATTGCAGTACTAAACCCCTAGTTAGAAACCACTGGAAGAGCAAGGACGAGCACCACTGGGCCCAGTGTCCCTTCGAACGAAGAATCGAGGTAGGTGCCGATAAATACAATAGGATTTTTATGGTGCTACAAATTTCAATTTCAATTTCAAATTCGTATACAGTCCACTGAAACCACATAGAACTAGCGAACCACATACAGTGTATAATAACAATGGGACCGCAAGCATGTTTGTGGCAGCGACTTTGTTCTTGCCGGACAGTTCTGACGACCAGATCTGCCGGAGTCGGTGCAAATACTTGCGGCGGAGACACTCTTTAACCAATGCTGCCTCTTGGACATGACGCTGCGCCACTCCAAGGTAGGTATAAGTATCTCCGGCATGCAGTTGTCGCAAGATGTTCCCATCAACGAGCTGTTCCTCATCTCCACTATCTCCGCTTCGTCCTTTCTTGAGATGAACCAATGCACATTTGTCTGTCCCGAACTCCATTCCGATAGCATAACTGTACTCCTGCACCACCCTCAGCGATTGTTGTAGTTCGCGTTGGCCGGAGGCATACAGTTTTAGGTCATCCATATAAAACAGATGGGCGACCTTGTGCCTCCGGTTATTGGGCGTGCCACAGCTGTATCCTTTAGTATTTCTCAGCGCTATGGACAGAGGCAAAAGTGAGATGCAAAAGAGCAAGGGACTCAAGGAGTCTCCTTGGAAGACACCTCTTTTCAATGACACCAACTCTGTCTGAACCCGAGTTTCACCTGATGTTATGGTGAACCGGGTCTTCCAGAGTGGCATCAGTTGTTTGATGCACCCCACTATCTGATTATCCAGCGAAAGACATTCCAACAGCCGCACAATGAGCTCATGAGACGTGCTGTCGAATGCCTTGCGATAGTCAATCCAGGCCATAGAAAGGTTTCGCTTGTACTCCACAGAGTCCTGCGTGACACATCGGTCAATCAACAGGTTCTCCTTGCAGCCAGCTACTCCTTTCTTTGACCCTCTCTGTTCATACACGTCGAGAAATACAGGATTCACAGCTTGAAGGATACGCATGTACAAGATTCTGGTGAAGAGCTTGTAACACGCGTTCAGACATGTTATTGGCCTGTAGTTTTTGGGATCAGACAAATCTCCGGTCTTCGGGAGAAGTACGGTTCGACCCCCGACAAACCAAGCCGGAATTGGCTGCTCCTGATTTAGCCACGAGTTAAAAACTCTAGCTAAATGCCGGTGGCAACTGGGGAATTTTTTCCACCAGTAGGTGTTTATGCCATCCGGGCCAGGAGCTGCGAAATTCTTTGCGCCTCGTAAGGCGTCAAGAATTTCTTCCGTGTTTATCGGGTGACGCAGTACATTCAAGTTAGGAGTCCTCCTACAAACGGACTCAAACTGCGCCAAGGCCGGAGTGTCTGCTGAGAGAGGTTTGGGTTGTTCGTAAATGTCCCTCCAAAAGGCCTCCACGCGATCAGCAGTTGGCGGCTGCTCTATGGCTGGAGGCGGCTGTTGGAAAAGGCGAGAAGGTCTTTCGAAGAACATTCTGTTCTGCTCCAGACCTCTCGCCCGCGCCACCAACGATCGCTTAGCAGCGATTAGCATCCGTATCCTGTCAAGACAGTATTGCTTGACAACAACCAGTACCGCTTGACTGAGTGTATGATGGTCGCGCCTCAACCCGTAGGCTATCTGGCGCACTCGGCGCGTAAAAGGCTTCCCAGCCGCTCTATATTCCATCACACACTGGATACGGGATGCTTCCTGGCGAGCCAACTGGATTTTCGCTTCCATTTGGCGCACCCGCTAGCCTCAGAGCCGCAGCGTAAATTTCGCAATTGATGCTCCAAATGTCAGAGGCCTCCGATAGACGTTCACCCACAACCTCATCCTCTCTCTTCAAATCTGCCAGCTTCAAGGACCTTCCGTTGTTATGCAAGGCCCTTCGGTCTCTGAAATCCCCAGGTGAGACGACTTGGTCGATTTCCCTCTCAGCGGGCCTTACCGGCGAACTTTCAGCCTGGTTAACAGGCCTTCCGTCCGCCGAAGGGGCAGGCTGAGCTGGAGCACGAACATATCCCTGCCTCCGGAGGTACGATACATAATCTCGCAAATTCTGAGAGGTAAGCGTGCTATGCTCTGGGTGCATTTCACACCACCTCTCATACATGCGGGACATGTATCCCCTACGGCGCGGGCTACTGCTCTCGTAGCAGCTCAGTAGGTCATCCTTGAGCTCCGTCGTCCACCTAAAACGGTCCATGTCATTGCGGGGATCGTCAACAGGGCAATTCGAAGCACCGCCACCTTGCCCAACGCCGGCTTCCGAAACCGGCTCGGTGTGGGTGCTTTTCTTCCGGGGTGGTCGAACCCGAAGATAGGGCCCGTCAGGTGGTTGGCCTTAGGGCCCCCAGACGACATTTCCGGAGGCAGCCGTCCAAATTGCCTCCTGAGGATGCACCTGCGAAGGTTGCCGGCTGGATTATATCCTTGGGCTTCGGTATACCCTGCGGTGTCGCCACGCACCGGATAGCCTACTGATGTTGGGTGGCTTCCTGCGGGTGTATTATCAGCCGCCCCTAACATGGAGTCAGACGCTGTCGGAGTACCGCTCCTCACATGGAGATCCGTCGTGTCCTAATTGTTGAGGAATAGCCGATCCTCTGGATGCAGACGCTATTCCACCGTGCTAGTTTTGGTCCGCCCCGGGTATTTGATTTCCCGGGTACCACCCATATCTGGGAGGCGTTCCCCTATCCGCCACCTTGGGGAGGCGCCACTGAGGGGATCTAGCAACCCCTCGCGGGGATATTATTATTATTATTATTATTATTATCCATATAAAACAGATGGGTGACCCTGTGCCTCCGGTTATTGGGCATGCCACAGCTGTATCCTTTAGTATTTCTCAGCGCTACGGACAGAGGCAAAAGTGAGATGCAAAAGAGCAAGGGAGTCAAGGAGTCTCCTTGGAAGACACCTCTTTTGAACGACACCAACTCTGTCTGAACCCGAGTTTCACCTGATATTATAGTTAACTGGATCTTCCAGAGCGACATCAGTTGTTTAATACATCCCACTATCTGATTATACACCGAAAGACATTCCAGCAGCCGCACAATGAGCTCATGAGACGTGGTGTCGAATGCCTTGCCAGACCATAGAAGGTTCCGCTTGTACTGGACGGAGTCCTGCGTGACACATCGGTCAATCAACAGGTTCTCCTTGCAGCCAGCTACTCCTTTCTTTGACCCTCTCTGTTCATACACGTCGAGAAATACAGGATTCACAGCTTGAAGGATACGCATGTACAAGATTCTGGTGAAGAGCTTATAACATGCGTTCAGACATGTTATCAGCCTGTAGTTTTTAGGATCAGAAAAATCTCCGGTCTTCGGGAGAAGCACGGTTCGATCCTCGACAAACCAAGCCGGAATTGGCTGCTCCTGATTTAGCCACGAGTTAAAAACTCTAGCTAAATGCCGGTGGCAACTGGGAAATTTTTTCCACCAGTAGGTGTTTATGCCAACCGGGCCAGGAGCTGCGAAATTCTTTGCGCCTCGCAAGGCGCCAAGAATTTCTTCCGTGTTTATCGGATGACGCAGTACATTTAAGTTAGGAGTCCTCCTACAAACGGACTAGAACTGCGCCAAGGCCGGAGTGTCTGCTGAGAGAGGTTGGGGTTGTTCGTAAATGTCCCTCCAAAATTATTATTATTATTTTGCATTTCTTATTTTTTCTCGCATGGTTGCGGTAGTAACAAGTATCGACGGGCTGTGCCAAGTCAACACCCGACCTATTATTATTCTGAATTCGGGAAGGACCGTACAATGCTGCAGGTCTTGAGGATTACAGACTTTTGGAAGGTTTTATGTAACTTTTCATCCAGACCCAATTGTTGCAGGTGTGGTGTAAATGTATTCGGAGTACGGCCTGATACCGACATAATGAGGGGGGGCAATAACAACTTTGTTTTGTTTCCATAGTCGTTTTATTTCTATGGCGAGATCGGTGTATTTAGATATCTTCCCAGCGTAGGTGTTTAGTATGTTCTTATCATTGGGAATCGCAATATCTATTAAGTAGGTCACTTTGTCTGTCTTTGACTGGAAAACTATATCTGGTCTATTGGCTGGGATAGTTTTGTCTGTATGTATTTCAATGTCCCAGTATAGTTTGAATTGATTGTTCTCAAGTAGTGAGGTTATTATTATTATTATTATTTCCGTTCTAAAAAAATTAGGTATTGTACATTATACAGGGTATTTCCAAAGTTATGACCATTTTTATATCCAAATCGCTGTCAAATAAACGTACTGTACATAAAAAAAATAGATCAACACTTATTTTTTCTACATACCAAGATAAAAAATATCCTCTAGTTTTAAAGTCGGCTGTAAAAAAGTCGACGACGCATATTCTTATACAGGGTGTGCTAGTATTCAAAATCTAGTTTTCCTCTTTTATTTAAATGTAACCCCCATATTTTATATTAAAAAACTTGGCTTCATTATGGTGCTTCAGCTTTGTATAGCATTTTAAATACCTACTTTTAACAGTTTCTGAGATATTTCAATTTTTTGCAAATTTTAAAAGTAGCTTCTATTTGTGTACCGAAATTTATTTATTTTGAGAAAGTACTATGGACTTTTATTTTTATTTAATGAACAACAAAAATATAACCCATAATAGTATTTGATGAAGTCACAACACCGAATTATTAAGTCAAGTATGCTGAGGAGAACTAGAAACTTAAGTTCTGTGTATTTGACGAGGAAAGACAGAGGATGCTATTGTTTTGTGCCGTTGGGTTCTTATTGGTGCGCTTAGGGTGACGTCACGACCTGGGCGGGAACTGTATGTATTAAAATAATTCAATATTTGGAGCAATTTTATTCAGTGATAAATAGGATAGAAAATTTTTGTGAAATTATTTATAACATCTATGTGGTGTCAAGTTTCGTTTAAGCCAATAAACCAAAAATGTGGTATATGCCCATTTTATAGACGAGATGGCGATTTTTCAATCTTTCAAATGTATCAGCTTCAGGGTGCCTCCGTTTCAGATAGCGCTGTTCATATATTCTAGAGGCCGGTAGGTCATTTCTTAAGGATTCCCAAATCATCTATTTGTTCTTCAACAGAAACATTTATTTCTAATCTCGGGTTTTACACAGTACGAAATCATTAAGAAGGTTATGAAAACAGTCAATATTTCAAAGCCACCATGATAAATCTGCTTTATAATTTTGCATCACATCTATATAATTATTTCCTCAGCATACTCGGCTTATATTATATCAATAATTTGGGGTTTTGACTCCATCAAATACAACTATAGCCTTATATTTTAGTTGTCCATCAAATAAAAATAAAACTCCGTAATACTTTCTCAAAATAAATAAATTTAAGTACACAAATAGAAGGTATATTTAAAATTTGCATTAAAATAGAAATATCTTGAAAACCGATGAATGTAGGTATATGGTATGCAAAGATGAAAGAGCATAATAAAGGTGAAATAAAATATGGCGGGTTACATTTAAAAAAAGGGAGAAAATCTAGATTTTGAATTCTGGCTCAGCCTGTATATGACTATGCGTCGTCGACTTGTTTTACAGCCGACATTAAAACTATAGAATATTTTTTATCTAACGGTGAAAAAACATAATTTTTGATCCATTACTTTTATACAGTACGTTCGTTTAGCAGCGATTTGGATATAAAAATGGTCTTAACTTTTGAAATACCCGATATAATCCAATACTTCATATTGTCAGAGCGAGGATTATTAGTAGAATCTAAATGTGCTCGGATAATTGAGAATATCGGTGTCTGGTTCTAATAACGTTGTGATTTCTAACAATATATAGGGTGTCTGATTTAAAAAATGTATGTTTGCCTCACCACGAAGTTACAATTTTTATACACAACTTTTTTCGCTATCTTGTACAGTGTATATGTACATAATACATAAAACATTTTAAAATCAATTTCAAACCTGTTGGTTACAGTATCACCGTGCTGTCTTTTTCGTAAATGACGAGGCGGAACAATGACATCTGTCCTATATCAACCACATTTGACAAAACACACAATGGAAAATATGAATAGACGAGGGTGCTATTCACCAATGATCCTGCCAGTTAATCCGAATAAAAATGACGACGCGAAACAATGACATCTGTCCTATATCAACCACATTTGACAAAACACACAATGGAAAATATGAATAGACGAGGGTGCTATTCACCAATGATCCTGCCAGTTAATCCGAATAAAAATAATTCGAAAAACCATCGCGAAAATTTAGGGATTGAAGTGGTTGGCTTCATGCGACTTATTTATTTCCTACGATTACAGATAAGCTAAGAATATATTCAACAAATTTACAACACAATTCTGGACAGAAGCTTCTTATAAATGATGTTATAAAATAAACAAATGCAAGAACGTTATGGGAGAAAATAATGAAAAAATAAACTGTGAAGTGAGAATGAAATATGGCTTAACCTCGGCGAATTATTAAAAGCGTTATTTATCTGTTGGAAATTAAACAATTTTTTTGTGTTTTAGTATCTAAACATTTCAAGCATGGCCACCGTATCCATCCCTCTATAAATTTGCAAGCAATTAATATAATCCCTTTCACTTTACCTCTTGTTTTGAAACAGCGCCGCCTTTTTGCTGATTCCTCGGGTTTTCTCCTCTAGCCGGCTTTTGCTGCTCTTTAGGAGCTGAAACCAATGGCAAAAAACTGCCTTCGCTCTTCAGCGGTGGATTGGTTCTCTTAGATTTTGTATCTACAGGAACCGCATTCGGTAGGTTCACTGTATACTTACAGACGTTGGGGTCAAAGTTATCTGTCATGCCATCACTGGCTACCAGTACGATGTCACCACGGTGCAGCGTTGTTATAGACAGGGTCAAGTTGCTCAATTCAGGGTTGATGCCGTCCACAGGTCCTAAAGCTCCCAACGCATCTCGCATGTCCCGGGAACAGGTGACGTCATGTGATCCTACGAGATGCAAATAAAACTTAAATGATTGCATCACAATACACGAGAGACAGGCTTAAAGTTCCTTACGTATTAAAGAGATCAGAATTGCCATTTAGAATTTAGATTTAACGCAAACCCAGGTTATGTAACTACCATAATTATCAAGGTGCTACCAGAAAATGTCGGAAAAAACCGACTGCCAGCGGGATTCGAAACCGCGCTTCCGGAATCTAGTCCGACACTCTTACCAGCCGAGCCATGGCGGTCATGGCGATCCAGTCGGCGAAGCGAACCTAAGAAGCATCGAATTCTTTCACGCAGAATGACGGTTCCACCCCCGCCACTTTCTGGTGGTACGGAGTATCTCGTATCTGTGCATCGAGGAAGTCTGTTGGGTCAGCATTGATCTCTGACCACATTCGACACCAGATACCACCAGGTCGAGCCAGCACAGACAACTCTGTGTAAGGGATGAATGTTATACCATGTTTCATGCTACTGCCCGCATGTCGGGCTCTCAAGTCAAGGTGCTACCAGAAAATGCCGCAAAAACCGACTGCCAGCGGGATTCGAACCCGCGCCTCCGAAATTCTAGTCCGGCACTTCAACCAGCTGAGCCATGGCGGTCATGGCGATCCAGCCGGCGAAGCGAACCTAAGAAGTATCGAATTCTTTCACACAGACTGACGGTTCCACCCCCGCCACCTTCTGGTAGTACCGTCAGTCTGCGTGAAATAAATGGGTCTATACTACATTTTTGGTTCATTGTCTTAAACGAACCCTGACACCACGTAGATGCCATAAATAATTTTACAAAATTTTTCTATCTTATTTATAACCGAAAAAAATTGCTCTGAATTGCTACTGAATTTTTTAAATCCATACACTTCCCGCCCAGGTCCTGACGTCACCAGCAGGGAACCAATAAGAGGTCACTGGTACAAAACAATAGCATTCACTCTTCGTCATTCTCACCCTTTCCTCGTCAGAGACGCAGGACGCAAGTTTTGAGTTCTGTGTCAAATCAAAGGCGATCATGCCACTACCTGACACTTGACACATCACATGACCCAACCCCACAATACATATTTTGTTTTGTACTATTGTGCGATACATGAAATCTTGTTAAAAATCTCGTATTGTTAGCGGCTTTTTCCCACCACGAACTGTAATGTGAACGTCATCAACCATTTTCGTCTATTTTTTATTGGTAAGTGAAGTACAACCCTATTTTTCCAAACAGATCTAAAAAGATCAAACTTATTTCAGCTTATCGTTTGCCGACGAAAAGCTGCAGTTTTCCCAACTCCGACTATAACGTCAACCATTATCGTCTTATTTTTTATTGGTAAGTGAAATACAACTCTATTTTCCCAAACAGATCTAATACGACCAAACATATATCAGCTTACCTGCCGACAAAAATGCCTCAAATTGAATCTGGCTACGAAAAACCTTGCAGAAGACGTGAATCGCAGTAAAAGAGACGCAAACTTTACTCCAAAAGAATGTGATGCACTAATAAAGTATAACGTATGCTTTTACGTATCATCTGGATAATCTGGGTCATGCTCAATGCATTTCAAAACAGTCATTAGGGTATTTTTATAAAGCACTAAATGCTTGAATTTTTTAAAGCTCAACTCGTCCAACTCCTCAAAGTAATTGGGCCTTTGGTAAAAACGCCTAGGAAATCCATATTCAACGACATATCAACAACTTCCACGTCATCGTCCAAAAAATCAGAATCGTCCATAATTACGTGCAATATGATACAAAGAGCATCGGTTCCAAATAATGCAATAATTAAATACAAAGGACAGCTCAAGTCGCTAAGATCGAGTAGTTTTTTCTAAAATTGATAACCACACCTATTTGATTTATATCATATTGTAGATATGAGCGATGATGGATTTAGCGATGAAAATTGAGAATTATTTGGGTAATGAATAGTTAAAGAAAACCAGGATAATAATGTATTTTAGAGGTGACTGTACCATTATACTCAGTGCAAAAGTTTTTCGAACATCTCCGAATGTACTGAAAATATACCTTCAGCTGAAAATATAAGTGACATGTTTGAGGAAAGCGACTTCTATAAAAATCAATCTCATCAGAAGGCGCACAGACAAATTGAAATTGTGTGTCCAGCGGGCGATTTACCTACTACTGCACATGTGAGTCCACATAGTCCTTACTTTGGACCCAGTACCGATTTCACGGTTCAAAAACGGTAACAAAATCGGTTGGAATACTTTATGGGTTGTTTCATGAACGGTCATAAAACAGGTTCGAATGCATTTAACGTTCTGCACACGCGCGTGCCGATACATTGTACGGTATTTAGGCCTTTTGGAAAGAACCTTATATAACTCAAATTTTGTGTTTTTGTTGAGAAACATTAACACCATCAGCAACACTGATGTACCTTCATGAAATAAGAATAAAGTCTTATTGCAGTAAATCAAAGTGAAACGGAGGTATTGTTATAGCGCTGTTCTTTTGATCAATCAGTTTAATTAGTATAATTATGTCATACCAACCTTTAGTTATTTCCCTAATACCGTATTTTTTTGAATAAACGTAAGCCAATGTGTCGCCAACATTACAGGTGCAACAGACATATTGCCTTTCAGATTCCATTTTTTCTTCGCCGGATGCTACTACTGGATGTTTTCGTAGATTCTGCTTCAAAGGTAATACTACAGATACTGTCAATGTTGTTAGCATCCCCTGGAAAGGTAATAATAATAATACAATAACATACAAATAGTCATAAATATCTGATTTTAACTTGTTGGCAGCATTTTATTTCAAATAATGTCAAAAATGTTGAACTGCATCAAAATATTTTTCATATGCCAAGTAAGACCACGGTCTATTGAAACAGCAAACATAAGAATAAAAAATAATGATGATGATCCTCAAAAGTGTTCCCCTAGACGTGTTTTTTTGAGTACCTTTGAACTTGGAATTTGATGGAGCATAAGGTTTAAAAAAACATTAAAAATCACTGTATTATTAAGTAACTGTCTCATAATACATTTTTTTCACATAGTATGTGGACTTTTAAAAGGCTTACAATTTTTCCGTTCTTGTCGTACAGCGAACAGTGACACGTCTTAGGTGTCAAGTAAATCAACTCCGTTACTACTATGCTACCTACGTAAACAAGTTACGTACATGAAAAAAGAGAAGAGAAAAAAGGATTTTGAACTACTCGCGAATTGCAATACACACAATCACAAATCCAATAATCAAGTTTGACATTTTATTTTTGACCCATTGAAAACACTTTTTTACTACGCCTACTTCTCAATATTACGCTCCCTACTAAATGTCTCTCTTATTGAGGGTGTCTCTCGATCGCGCGGTGTGCGTCGCAGTCTATTTAGCGCCTTTCAAGTTTCCCAGGTTACGCCGCTTCCTGGAGCCAGTTCTTCCTTTGGCTGCAACTAATGTCGGTTTGAGGTCCTCCCCCAAAGTTCCACACTGGTTTTAGGTCCCTCATAGTCTTTCGCGGATATCAGGAAACTTCGCCTAGATTTTAATCGCTGATGGGCCGGTTGGAGACCGAGAAGGGGGTGGCGTTCAGATGCTGTTACTTTGGATCGTTCTTGAGTGCTGCTGCTTCCCTACGGATAAAATTGGGAGCGATACCAGCTAGATGGTGGATGACCGTTAATGGTTCGCTACAAGTAGCACAAAGCGGGTTAGCAGTATTCTCGAGGATAAACTTGTGTGTTGCGAGGGTGTGTCCGATTCTTAGACGAGATATGACAACTTGACCTCTTCTAATTTGGTCCGAGCTAATTTGGTAGCGACATTAGGAATAATGTCACGTAACTGCCTAGTTATTTGGTTCCATTTTTCTTGCCATATACTAACAGTTTCAGATCCTCACGCATTATATTATTTACCGGCGAAGATGCCTCTGTTGTTTCTCTGGATGCCTCTTTGTCTGCCTCTTCGTTGTGAAGGAACCCACAGGAATTTGATATTTTTACCCTTATGACACATCTTCTTTAGTTTTTCTTTGATTTCTCTTAATTGTAATAGTATTGCGTGAGTATATCTGTTTAATACCCTCTAATGCACTAATGGAAACTGTTATTGTAAGATAATTTGTATTTGCAGTACCATCAACAATTTCAAGTGCCTCTTTAATAGCCATCATTTCACCTGTAATGCGGTAGCGATGCGGATCGTTGGATATCATCGTATTTATTTTGTATTACCTTGTGATTCGTATTTGATTTGGAGTAGAGGTGTATTGGTCCAAGGCGGAGAGTCAAATAACGCTGCTTAACTCTAAGAAAGTGATTCAAATCGAAGCCAGTTCATTTGATTCTTTCTGGGATTGGTATATGTTTACTATTATGGAGTGATTGTGCAATTGTTAGAAAATATAAATGATACTGTGTGTGTGATATTGTCTGGTGTGCTTGAAATTTTTGCTGCGAAACATAATGCAAGATATTGTCTTCGAAAACTGCGCGGAGGTTCGTTAGCTAGAACTTGCATACTGTTAATAGGACTAGTTCTGAGTAAGCCCAGATCGATTCTAATTACAGTATTTTGCATGGCGTCCAATTTTTTCAACAAAGATTTGCTTGCTATTCCGTAGCATATACTTCTTCCGTAGCACTTCTCCTTCTTCACTTCAGGTTTTAGGCACTTTGCCTGTTACGATACCCATGTTTTTCTCGGCCTCCAGATATCTCCTCTTCCAGAGCATTAATAAAACCTGGCTCTGGCTGGAATCCTATTTTCGTGCATTCGTTCAGCATGTTGTTTCCATTTAGTTTTGTTTTCGTTTATTTTTTCCACTCTTATGTCTGTGTTTCTTAATCTGTCTAATTTTGTGCAACCTTTCACTCTTCTTAGAAATCTCATTTCTTGTGTTTGTATTCTTCTTCTTTTTTCGTTGTTGTCCATGTTTCACTACCGTATAAGAGGGTTGGAGTAGCTATCGTCTTATAAAATTTGATTTGAGTATTTTTTCTTGTTTTATTTCTTAACTGATAGTTCCGCAAATATTTGTAAATTTATTGAGTTTTTCTTCTATATATTTACTTCTGTCATAAGATATATCGCAGCCTAAGTATTTGAAGTATTTTACCTGTTCCAGTACTCCATCGTGTACGACAATCTTTGTCCTAACTGGATATTTACCTAAAAAGGCCATGATTTTAGTTTTGCTTGTTGATATTTTCATGTCATATTCTGGCGTATTATATAGAATAGAATTCAGGATAGTATTTTGGTCAAGATGTACACCTTCAGGGCAGTTTGTTGTCCACTGTTTGTTTGTTTTATATGGCGTCTATATATGTAGACGCCATTATAGAAGAGAATGCCCTGAAGGTATACATCTTGATCAAAACACCACCCTAAACTCTATTTTATATGCCGATGACCTAGTACTTTTAGCCAAAACAGAAGAGGATCTAAAGAGAAAAGTCTACACCCTACAAAAAATCTGTCAAAAATATAACATTGAAATATCGACAAACAAAACTAAAACCATGGCTTTATCAGTTAGAACAAAGATTGTCGTAAACGATGAAGTACTGGAACAGGTAGAACACTTCAAATACTTAGGCTGCTATATATCTTATGACAGAAGCAAAGATATAGAAGATAAAGTTAATAAATTCTCCAATATTTTCGGAACCATCAGCAGAGCATTAAAAAATAAAACAAGGAAAGATACTCGAAATGAATTGTACAAAACGATAGCTGTTCCAACGTTCTTATATGGTAGTGAAACATTAACAACAACAACAAAAAAAAAGAAGATGAAAATAATATACAAACACAAGAAACGAAATTTCTGAGAAGAGTAGAACATGTAGAACGAATGCATGAAAATAGGATTCCAGTCAGAGCCAGATTTTATCAATTCTCTGGAAGAAGAGATATATCGGAAGGCCGAGAAAAAGATGGGTATCGTAACAGGCAAAGTGCCTAAAACCTGAAGTGAAGAAGAAGAAGACTATTGGATGATACTTATCAACTATATTGCCCAATAGAAAGTATTCGTCAAACAACATCCAATAGAAAACCTCCGTCCAAGCCTTAGCAAGAACATGAATATTGATAAAATCTGCCATTATTAATATACTGTTCAAATAGTATTTCGTGTTTCTCTCGACCTTGGTCCTAACAGAACATTTACTTTAATTATATCATGTTCATTACGTACAAATATGATACTTCCGTCGCGGCCACACACTACTATTACGCGATCTAAAGTCATACCTTAAAGTTTTCGGGAAGCCAGGTAGTTTTTTATAGTCAACGTTATCAAGACACCCAATTATAATGTATTTTCAAGGTTTGGCCTGCAATATTCAAAATTAGAAGTAATCTTTTTCGTTATAGCTTTTATCACAAACAATACAATCTAACCACTCGGTAAACTGATCCGATAGATGTAAGACTATCAAAAGCTTCTGCTGAAAATGCTAACATAGCCAACATATCTTCACGTGACGATTTAGACTATCTAAGGATACTAACATAGTTAATGAAATGCTTATCCATTTTGAAAATATTCAGTTTGGCGAGTAGTTAGACTGGATCCACGGCTAAATACAATATAACCTACTGTTTTTGTGTGTTTATGTGTAATGAACCGTTGAACAAGCTATTTTTCTTTTTATGATAGTGCTTCTGTAATCCTTTTATTATTTTTATCAACTATTCAGTTATTTAAAAATGACCGTAAATTTAACGTAACATACCTGATTTTCCAATATAAGATCATGGGCACAGTTGAAAGCTCTCAGTAGACATACAAAGACTTCTCTTGTATTACTGACGACACTATTTTCTATCATAGGTGGGCGAACACTATCATCTGCTATGACAGTTAAGTTTTCAAATGGCTTCGTATCATTGAAGATAGTCTTATTAAGATAATGCAGACTACCGTGAACAGCCGATTTAGCAGCTATACTTGCCTTTTCACCTGAAAACACCTTTGTGTTAAACATGTGCTTAGCAAAGAATCAACTAAAAAATAAATAGATATAGAACACAAATGGTGAGTGTATGTAACACGTATGGTAAGATAATATTGAATAAATATGTTGTCCACCGAGAACCCAATAAAATTTCCTTTCGAGTGACATTATAAATCAACTGTGTTGGGAAAATATGTTTTGCGGATATGACCAAGGTGATATGAATAGTGAAAAATATAAATATAATCCGAAAGTTTCACAGAAACGTCTAACCGTGATTTTTTATATACAGGGTGGATCAGTCGAAAACTCCACTAATGCAGAAGATAGCAAAACAGGTTGTATACAAATGTTGTAGCCAAGGACATGCTCCTTGCTCAGAAAATATTCTGATTTATACAGGGTGACTCATAACTACGTGGTGATGCAAACACATTTTTTTTAAATGGGACACCCTACATATTATTCCTTATTTAGATTCCACTAATGATTCTCGTTCCTAAAATATAAAGTATTGTGACATTATATACAGGGTATTTCAAAAGTTATGACCATTTTTATATCAAAGTCGCTGTCAAATGAACGTACTGTATATTGAAAATTATTGGACCAAAAATTATTTTTTTCACATTACAAGATAAAAAATATCCTCTAGTTCCAACATAGGCTCTAAAAAAAGTCGACGACGCATATTCATATACAGGGTGAGGCAGAACGAAAAATCTAGATTTTCTCTTTTTGTTAAATGTAACCCCCATATTTTAGTATTTTTTTAAATAAAATTTTAAATATACTTTCTATTTGTGTATTGAAATTTATTTATTTTGAGCAAGTACTACCAAATTTTATTTGTGCTCAACGAACAACTAGATTTTGAGGCCATAATAGTATAGTAGTGAGGAAAAACCCTGAATTATCGAGTTAATATAAGTCAAATATGCATAGGAAACAGTTTTATAGACGTGATTAATACTTAATAATTATCAAGCAGATTTATCTACCTGGCTTTTAAATATTGGCAGTTTTCATAACCTGCTCAATAATTTCATACCGTGTGGAAACCGAGCTTAAAGAATGAATTTTTCAAAAAGGAACTATCCACAGTTATTTGTATAGAATGTGTCTCCTTCTTTCATAAAGGATGCCTAGCAAGAAGAAAATTTTTTGTTCGGAAAAATGCGAGACAACAAAAAGATCACAAGCAGACAGAATAGATAAAATTTTCAATGACAACAACGAATACCATAGCTTGTTAGAAGTGACGAGAAGCTGGCCAAATACGAATCCGAAATCGATGAGCTCGTAAAACAAGATAAATTAAAAGACGACTATATATCGAAATTGAAAAGAAGGACATTAGATATGGTAGACGAGGCGAGTGATGTGGAGAGTAGTCTTGAGGTTTTGGTCAAGAAACAAACAGCTCAAATAGGAAACTTGAAAAAAGAAATAATTGAATTACAACGTGAAAATTATGAACTGGTCTCTAAAATCAAAACAGATGAAAAAGATTTGGAAAATTTAAGGCAGATATTGAAAGAATTTGACTTACTAAAAACCAACATGTTGGTATCAATTGACACTCTCACGCAAGAGAACAATATGTTAAGTCATGAGCTAAAAAATGTAAAGCAAAATGAAGTCATCTTGCTGGAAAATTTGCACGAACGAGACAGTGGTAGTAACCAGGAAAATTCGATAAAAAGCCAGCTTTATGGGAAACTATACAGTGACCTATCTAAAACGCTGAGAGAAGATTTCACGAATATTTTTAACAACTTTAAACTCAGAGTAGGCAAAAAATTGAATCTCTGCTTAAACAAAATTCTTCTACACATACCATACCACATGCTATCCCGTCATCTGTGAGCGACATTACGCAACATAATGCGAAAAGCAATATGGCGTCTCCAACTGTGCGGACTGAAATTGAAGGAATTTGACTTACTAAAAACCAACATGTTGGTATCAATTGACACTCTCACGCAAGAGAACAATATGTTAAGTCATGAGCTAAAAAATGTAAAGCAAAATGAAGTCATATTGCTGGAAAATTTGCACGAACGAGACAGTGGTAGTAACCAGGAAAATTCGATAAAAAGCCAGCTTTATGGGAAACTATACACTATACAGTGACCTATCTAAAACGCTGAGAGAAGATTTCACGAATATTTTTAACAACTTTGAACTCAGAGTAGGCAAAAAAATTGAATCTCTGCTTAAACAAAATTCTTCTACACATACCATACCACATGCTATCCCGTCATCTGTGAGCGACATTACGCAACATAATGCTAAAAGCAATATGGCGTCTCCAACTGTGCGGACTGACCGAAAACCGGATGAGTCAAGTAACATTAGTAATGATTTGCGGAGGCAGACAAGTAAGAGAAACAGTGTGACGAGAATTCAAATCAAAAACATTCCAATCCAACTTCGTCCATGTTGCAAACAGTTACTCCTACAAAATGGCTTTTATATCACGGCTCCATCCAAGAACAACGGAAGATGATATCATAAATTATACTCAGGGAAAAATGTTAAAGTCAGCTACTGCAAAAAGCTGAATATTACAACCCCAGAAATTGCCGCATTCAAAATAGCCCTTGACGATGAAGAAAAGGATTTAGAGACAATCAAATCCACAGATTTTTGGCCTCAAAATACGATTGTTAGAAATTATCGGTATAAACGAAATTTTCAGAGGAGAGCTGTGGGCACACTGATGATTTAGCTCTTCACAAAGCACACGAAGCGACACACAGCTCGATGCACATTGACGGAACTCTGTACAGCAATAGTCAGGAGTTACGTTTTTCTGATGTAGTCGATTCTAAAGATATAGGTGTGAAATCTGACAAACTTGTTCAACTGCAAAGTCAGAACTTTCTCAATATTTTTTATCAAAATATCCAATGTCTTACTAATAAAAAAGTAAATTTAATGGATGCGTATCTATATGACAAAACATATGATATTATCTGTATCAATGAGCATTGGTTAGTTAATGATCAGATATCAAATACTAATATTAAAGGTTTCCGTGTTTCTACTAGCTGCTGCAGATCTATATATTCTCATGGTGGCACTGCAATTTTAGTTGCAAATAACTTGTATCCAAAATGCCGTTCTATGAACTTTGAAGCTGTCTCAGCTGAAAGACATTTTGAAATATCTGGAGTAGTGGTCGATAATACCCAAGTTATGGTAATTTATAGATCTCCCGGGCCTAATGGAGATTTTACAGTATTCTGTGAAAAACTCTGTCAGGTTTTGGATCAATTGGATGTGTCCAAGGGAATTATATTTTGTGGTGATTTCAACGTACACTTCGATACCAGAGAAACCGAAGCTGCTATAATTGATAATATATTCCGTTCTTATGATCTTGTCAGAACAGTTTACTGTGAAACCAGACTTAACTCTTGCCTTGATAACGTTTTTACCAAACTCAATCAACAAACTTATTCGACTCTAGTCATTGACAAATATTTGTCTGACCATAAATCGCTATTGTTTTCCTATAAACGTACTCGGACTAGTAAAGTAAAAATCAGAATTAATTACAGGCCTTTAACAGAGTGGGGTTTACTGCAACTGTATAACCTTCTTCAAGTGTGTGACTGGACGTTTACTGACCGTCAAGATCTAGCCATAAATGATAAATTCAAATTATTTATTGATATACTCATTTGTAATTGTGAACAAGCTTTCCCTGAGAAATCTAAATTAGTTGACCTTAATAACATGAAAAATATGCAGAATAAATGGTTCACTGACGATCTGAAAAAATATAGGGACTGCCTTAAATGATTAACTCAACTAAATAGAAGCAATCCTCATTTAGTTAGTAATGATGAAATAAAGAACTTTATGAAGTTGTATAGCAATGAGATTCAGGAGACCATGAGACAAGCCAATGACAAATATATTACGGAGTCTGGTAATGCACAGAAAGTTATGTGGGGCATCATCAAAAGTAACAACGTTATATTATCATCTACTAGTTCTAGTCCTGAAAACCTCAATGCTCACGATTTCAATACACACTTTGTCAACTATGCTAAGATCATCACCAAATATTTAATAAATATTGTAAATTCTACCAACTATACTAATGCAGTGCAGTTTGCAGATACAGTTTTTGACTTCAAAGAGATATAATTCAATCAACCAAGAGATATAATAAACAAGATGAAAAATACTCCTAGTAAGGATGCATGCAGTTTAAATATAAGAATTATAAAGACTGTAAAAAATATAATCTTAATCCCATTAACTAAACTAATTAATGAAGCCATCAGATTACACGCTTTTCCAGATTGCTTAAAAGTTGCCCGAGTTGTATCTATATACAAAAAAGGAAGCAAAGATGACCCTGGTAACTATCGTTCCACTTCGATCATTCCTGTTATTGGTAAAATCTTGGAGATGGTAATTAATGATCAGCTGATTACATACTTTGAGGATAACACATTGTTTAGTGATCACCAGTTTGGTTTTCGGAAGAAGAAATCGACTATTAAGGCATTGATTAGATTGGTGGATGGATTCAATGAGGGAAACGCAAAGCTTGGTGAATTTTATGATATAACCAAGGCCTTTGATTGTATGTCCCACAGCATTCTGATTAATAAACTTAGTAAATACGGTCTTGGTAATGACAGCCTCGGTCTCATTGCCTCTTATCTTACTAACAGACTGCATCAGTATGTAGAGTTAAATGGTGAACACTCCAGTAAATTAGAAGTAAAGCAGGGAGTTCCTCAAGGTTCCACTTTGGGACCTACTGTATTTATTATCTTCATAAATGACTTGACATTAGCTACTTCTATCCATTTAACACTATATGCAGATGATACTACTTCACTCAGTACTGTTGGGAGTAATGAGAGTGTGGCTGCATTATCAGATGTCTCAGACCTTCAGGTTGGAAACTGGTGTTCTAAGAACGTATTATGCCTAAATGAACCGAAAACTCAAACTATGATGTTCTCCCTAAAGGTCTTCTCTTACGAGACTGATTCTGTTCAGACCGTTGGCGTTCGTTTAGATTTGAAGTTAACATGGTAAAGCCACATACATGACTTAAAGACAAAGTTTAGCAAAAGCGTTTTTGTTTTACGTAGTCTTGCCAACAGTGTCTCAACCAGCACTCTACTTAATGCCTATCATGCTTACTTTAACTCACGCATGACATATGGAATTATACTCTGGGGTCACTCCATCCATACCTCGAAAATATTTATAACACAAAAAAAGTGTATCAGGATCATGGCAAGGCTACCCGCACAACAGTCTTGCAAAAAATTGGGAATCCTCACCTTCCCGAGTGCATACATCTTGCACTGCCTTGTCTATATAAAAGAAAACATCGAGAAATTTGATTTGAAGTTTCACGACTATAAGATAAGGTCCCGCAACGATACTTCAGTGCCATATGATAGAGTACAAAGAGCTAGGAGTAGTTACAACTACCACGGTATAAAGTTTTTTAATGTACTACCCACTGCAGTAAAAACGCTGGGTAGTGAAGCTTTTAAGATTAAAATGAAACGCTTTATGAAACTAAAAGCATTTTACAGTATGAACGAGTTTTTTTAAGACAATTTTAACGATATAGTTATTTAATAAACCTATACCATTTTTATATTATGTGTTATATTGTATTTTGATTATATTTGTGATGTGTATATGTGTTATAGGTATATATGTGTGTGTTGCTATTTTTAGTATTGTTTGACTAGTGTTATTGCTTAGGCATATTTAGCACCAATAAATGAATTGAATTGAATTGATGTATTTGAAAGATTGAAAAATCGTTTTATTCGGAATGGGTCGGTTAATATTTCATAGCCTACCTGATAGATCTGCTTGATAATAATTATGCATCACGTCTATAAAATTGTTTCCTCAGCACACTTGACTTACATTATCTCGACAATTCGGGGTTTTGACTTCATCAAATACTATTATGGCCTTTATGTTATAGTTGTTCATTAAATACAAATAAAATTCGATAGCGCTTTCTCCAAATAAATAAATTTCAGTACACAAATAGAAGGTACATTTAAAATTTGCACAAAGATCGAAATACCTCAGAAGCTAATGAATGAAGGTATATGAAATGCTATACAAATATGAAAGAGCATATTAGAAGTAATTTTTTGGTATAATAAAATATGGGGGTTACGTTAAAAAAATAAGAGAAAATCCAGATTTTGCATTCCGCCTCACCCTATATATGAATATGCGTCGTCGACTTTTCTTACAGCCTACGTGGAAACTGGAGGATATTTTTATCTTGTAATGTCCAAGGCGTAGGGATGTGGCGACCCCATCGCCCAGAGGTGATGGTACACCTTGCACCGACGACGGTGCATCATGTACTATTATCTCTGCAATCAGCCACAGGGGGGAGAAGTGCAGTCACTTAGCTTCGCCCGCGGTGCAATCACCCCCACATCGGAATATTTCCGGGAAACTAGAAATAGGTTCCCAGAAATAGGCGGCGCCAAATGGCCTCACGGTTCATGTTCCGTCGCTGGGCTGATGTTCTCGATTTCTCATAAGTGACAAATTTGATCAATTAAGTATAAAAATGCTCAATGGCTCTTCCAGGATCAAAAGATTCCGGAGGTAAAATACCTGGCCGTTCGGATCTCCGGGTGCCAGGTGGTCCGGGGGGAACATTAAGCGAAGTTTGTTCAAATAATTGTGCTGCCACTCCTCGTCAGGCTAACAACAGAAGCCGTCCTTCGCAGCAACTTCGCACTGACGACAGGCACGAAGGCCAGAGAAACTTGTTCAGAGCCGACTTTACCAATATACGAGGTCTTGCCTCCAACATAAACTCTGTCCATCAACACCTTCAGGCAGAGAAGCCACACATTCTGGCTCTTACGGAAACTCAAGTCGGCTCTTCAACAATGGATAACAGCTTTAGATATCCCGGATATGACTTATACACCCGATTTAGACGTAGGTTTGGCGTATGCGTGTACGTTAAATCTGGGCTTTCTTGTCATCGAGAAGAAGAGCTCGAACTGGAAGGATTTGACATCATATGGCTCAAAATATCCTTCCAAAATCATTCCAAATTTATATGCTGCATTTATAGGCCACCAAGCAGTAACAACTGCAAAGAGCTCTTCGAGAAGCTTTCAGCCACTGTGGACGCGCTGCAATCAGATCACCCTCATTCAGAGATAGTCTTTCTGGGTGACTTCAATGTTCACAACTCATACTGGCTGAAACACTCAAACAAAACGGACGACGAGGGACGTGAAGCTGAAGCCTTCGCTATCAGCTGCGGGTTGGAGCAGATAGTCAAAGAACCAACAAGGATTCCCAGCCGCCACGGAGATTTTGCTAGTCTGTTGGACCTATATCTCACAACTACTCCAACGGTCTACACAGTGAAGGTAACCGCCCCACTGGGATCATCTGACCACAACACCGTCTCGACGTTATGCCGAATGCATTCTCCAGATCTCTACCATGCAAAGCCTCGTCGGGTTTGGCATTACGGATCAGCAAAGTGGGACGACCTAAGGGAATACTACCAGTCCTTTCCCTGGAACGACGTCTGCTTCAAGTCACGAGACCCATCAGCTTGCGCCCAGGAAATAACAGAGGTATTAATATCCGGCATGGAAGCCTATATTCCTCATGTCGTCAAGCATCCCTCCAAAAACAAGCCATGGTTCAATCAGCATTGCAGAGATGCAGTTACCTCTAAAAACCAACATTACAGAGAATGGAGGAAAAATCCAAATGCTGAGAGCCACCGCAGTTTTATCGACGCCAGAAATCACTGTAAACGCGTGATTGACAGCAGCAAGGAGGAACACAACCAAAAAGTTAAGAACAAGCTCCTCTCATGTCCTAGCTCGTCCAGAACATTCTGGTCTGTAGCTAAGGCTGTTAGTCCGAACTTTTCCTATTCGTCAATACCACCCTTGACCAGAGAGGACAAATCCATCGCGTCTGCTCCTAAAGAAAAAGCAGACATCTTGGGGAAGCTCTTCGCAGCCAATTCTACTGTAGACTTTCAAGGAAGTACTCCGACCACCACCATAAGCGTGAACTCGAAAATGGCAGAGGTCAAATTTCAACATCGAGATGTAAAAAGCATCCTCCAAAAACTGAACACCAATAAAGCTACTGGTCCTGACCAAATTCCAGCCATTGTCCTTAAACGCTGTGCCGCTGAGCTTGCACCTATTCTTTGCAAGCTCTTCAAACTTTCGTATCAACGAGGCGTGTTTCCCGCTTCGTGGAAGATTGGCTGCGTACAACCCATCCCTAAGAAAGGCAAAAAAACTGATCCCGCCAATTATAGACCTGTGGCTCTTCTCAGCATCATGTCTAAGGTTATGGAGACTGTCATTAATACACAGCTCCTGAAATACCTGGACAACAATAACATCATAAATGATCGCCAGTATGGCTTCCGTAAGCACAGGTCTACAGGTGACCTCCTTGCCTACGTCACTCACTTGTGGAACAGAGCAATAGACAACCATGGCGAATCCCGTGTTGTTGCACTTGATATATCGAAAGCTTTCGACAGAGTATGACATGACGGACTTCTGGTGAAGCTTGCTGCTTATGGACTACCACCTGGCCTGCGCCAGTGGCTGAATAGCTTTTTGAACGACCGATCTCTGTTTGTCGTAGTCGAGGGCTGCTCATCAGACGTATTTTCAATAAACGCCGGTGTTCCTCAAGGATCTGTCCTATCCCCTACGCTGTTTCTGCTGTATATCAACGAGCTCCTGGAAATAACATCCAATCCAATCTACAGCTTCGCAGATGACAGTACATTAGTGTCGTGCATGGAACCAGGCAAGCCACTATCATCCCAGGAGACGGTACGTCGGCGACAGCAGCATGCCTCACAGATCAACGCAGATATCAAAACAATTGTCGAGTGGGAATTAGCAAATAAAGTACAGTTCAACGTACAAAAAACTCAGGCAACAACACTTACAAAGAAGTCTCACGATGGCTTACCAACCGTGGAAATGGAGGGTCACCCCATAGTCGAATCACCTTCCGTCAAGCTTTTGGGAATCAACATCAACAATAACATGTCCTGGCACGACCACGTCGTCAGTATTGCTAAAACGGCATCCCAGAAGCTTGGAGTGTTGTTCCGCTGTAGGAAGTTGTATACACCAGAGCAACTGCTGCTGCTCTACAAGGCACAGATCCGACCAGCGCTGGAGTATTGCTCCCATGTGTGGGGGTGCGCTCCGAAGCACTCTCTAAAGCTTCTGGACACTATCCAGAAAAGAGCGATTAGACTAATCGATACGCCTAACCTCACAAAGGACCTCCACAGCCTGGAACATCGAAGGAGGGTGGCTGACCTATCCCTGTTTTACAGATTCTATCACGGAAGATGTTCGAGTGAGCTCTCTCAGATAATAACACCACAGGCCGTTCGAACTAGGAACACTAGAGAAGCTCTGCGAGCTCACCCTTACCAGGTCGAGGTCCTTACTCCCCGAACTAGTCTCCTCCAGCATTCCTTCTTTTGGAGAACTTCGACGCTGTGGAATCAGCTGCCAGGGAATTTGTTTCCCGACGGCTACAACCTGCAGCGTTTCAAATCTAACGTGAACCGATACTTATCCTCTCGCAGCGCTTCTACAGCGCCATAGGCTTTCAGCCTTTGCGAGAGGCCGACCATAAAAAAAAAATAATAATTTTGATCCATTAATTTTTAACGTTCATTTGACAGCGATTTGGATATAAAAATGGTCATAACTTTTGAAATACACTGTATAATGTTCCAATACCTTATATTTTAGGAACGAGAATTATTAGTAGAATCTAAATATGGAATAACATATAGGGTGTCTCATTTAAAAAATGTATGTTTGCATCACCACGTAGTTATGGATCATCCTGTATACTATAGTTACTGCGAATAAATCAAAACTGTCTAATAGAATGGTGTTTACAATTTCGTCAAAATTTGACAGTAAAGAACGCACTTTTTAAGCAATAAAAATATTACTGGTAGATTGGACACTTTACATCATTAGCACAGTGATTAACTTTGTATGTCGTATGGCAGTTGACATTTGAGCGCATACAAATTACACATTTGACCGTAGTGACATTACAAGTTTTAACGGAGTGGCCTTCTCCACATTGTTGACATAGCGTATAATCGGGCTTACACTTCTCTTCGTAGTGGCCATATACACAACATGTGTGACACTGTCTGAGTACCGCTCCTCACATGGAGATCCGTCGTGAGTTATTGGAGAGTAGCTGATCCTCTGGTCGCAGACGCTATTCCAATGTGCTAGTTTTGGTCCGCCCCGGGTATTTCATTTCCCCGATACCACCCATATCTGGCAGGCATTCCCCTATCCGCTACCTTGGGAAAGCGCAATGAGGGCATCTAGCAATCCCTTGCGAGCTGTCTCCAAAACAATATGCTGGAAATTTTGTATTTTCAATTTGGTAATTAGTTTTAAACTTTTGGTATCCTCTTCTGTTAGGCTATTCAACGAAATTATATCTCGAATAATTTGTGCATCTTCGGAAGGTATATTCGCGGGATAGAGAATCTAGGATGTAGACTTCCCTCCATATTCATCCTTTTGCGGGTCTTTATGTCGATTTGTCGCAGCTCTTCCACTTTCCAGTGGATAGCACCAAAGCGGTATAACAACAATGGGACCGCAAGCATGTGTGTGGCAGCGACTTTGTTCTTGCCGGACAGTTCTGATGACCAGATCTGCCGGAGTCGGTGCAAATACTTGCGGCGAAGATACTTCTTGACCAATCCTGCCTCTTGGATGTGACACTGCGCCACTCCCAGGTAGGTATAAGTATCTCCGGCATGCAGTTGTCGCAATATGCTACCATCAACGAGCTGCTCCTCATCTCCACTATCTCCGCAATGTCCTCTTTTGAGATGAACCATGGCACATTTGTCTATCCCGAACTCCATACCAATAGCTTGACTGTAATCCTGCACTACCCTCAGCGACTGCTCTAAATCGCGTTGTCCGGAGGCATAGAGTTTCAGGTCATCCATGTAAAACAAGTGGGTGTGCCTCTGGTAATTGGGCGTGCCACAGTTGTATCCCTAGTATTTTTCAGCGCTATGGAAAGAGGCAACAGTGAGATGCAAAAGAGCAAAGGACTCAAGGAGTTTCCTTGGACAAAGGCAGTATCGAGGTTCTCCTTGCAGCCAGCCACTCCTTTCTTTGACCCACTCTGTTCATACACGTCGAGAAATACAGGATTCACAGCTTGAAGGAGACGCATGTACAAGATTCTGGTGAAGAGCTTGTAACATGCGTTCAGACATGTTAATGGCCTGTAGTTTTTAGGATGAGAGAAATCTTCGGCCTTCGGGAGAAGCACGGTTCGACCCTTGACAAACCAAGCCGGAATTGGCTGCTCCTGATTTAGCCACGAGTTAAAAACTCTAGCTAAGTGCCGGTGGCAACTGGGAAACTTTTTCAACCAGTAGGTGTTTATGCCATCCGGGCCAGGAGCTGCGAAATTCTTTGCGCCCCGTAAGGCACAAAGAATTTCTTCCGTGTTTATCGGGTGACGCAGTACATTCAAGTTTGGAGTCCTCCTACAAACTGACTCGAACTGCGCCAAGGTCGGAGTGTCTGCTTGGAGAGGTTTGGGCTGTTCGTAAATATCCCTCCAGAAAGCCTCCACACGATCAGCATTTGGCGGCTGCTCTATGGCTGGTGGTCGCTGTTGGAAGAGACGAGCAGGCTTTTCGAAAAACTTTCTGTTTTCTTCCAAACCTTTCGCCCGCGTCACCAGTGATCGTTTAGCAGCGATTAGCAAGACAATGCTGCTTGACAACAATCAGTACCGCTTGACTGAGCGTGTGATGGTCACGCCTTAATTCATGAGCTATCTGGCGCACGCGGCGCGTAAAAGGCCTACGAGCCGCTCTATATTCCATCACACACTGGATACGGGATGCTTTTTGGCGAGCCAACTGGATTTTCGCTTCCAGCACCCGTCTCTGTGCTCTCTCAACAGGAGAGTCTCTCACTCTCACCTGTCCAGTCAACTTCAGAGCTGCAGCGTTAATTTCGCAATTGACTTTCGATAGACGTTCACTCACCGCCTCATCCTCTCTCTTTAAATCAGCCAGCTTGAAGGACCTCTTGTGGTTATGCAAGGCCCTTCGGTCACTGAAATCATCAGGTGGGACGGCTTCATCGATTTCCCTCTCATCAGGCCTTATCGGCGACCTTTCAGCCTGGATAACAGGCCTTTCAGTCGCCGAAGGGGCAGGCTGAGCTGGAGCACGGACATATCCCTGCCCCCGAAGGTAAAATTCCTGGTTCCGCAAGCTTTGGGAGGTAAGTGTGCCGTGCTCTGGATGCATTTCACACCACTTCCCATGCATGTGGGACATGTATCCCCTACGACGCGGATTACTGCTCTCGTAGCAGTAATCCGCGTCGGAACTGAAGGTCATCCTTCAGTTCCGTCGTCCACCTAAAGCGGTCCATCTCGTTCCGCGTGTCGTCATCAGGGCGATGCGAGGCAACACCACCTTGCCCAGAGCCGGCTTCCGATACCGGCCTGGTGTGGGTGCTCTTCTTCTGGGGCGGTCGAACCAGAAGGTAGAACCCGTCCGGTGGTTAGCCTTAGGGCCCCCAGCCAACATTTCGGAAGCAACCGACCAAATTGCCTCCTTGCCGGCTTTACTACCTAGCTTGATGACGCCACTCACCGAATAGCCGTTTAATGTTGGGCGGCTTCCTGGGGGTGCATTTTATACCTACTGCCAGGTCTGTGATCAGCCGCCCCTAACATGACGTCACACGCTGTCGGAGTACCGCTCCTCACATGGAGATCCATCGTGACCTAGTTATTGAAGGATAGCCGATCCTCTGGACGCAGACGCTATTCTACTGTGCTGCTGTGCTGTGCTGTTCAAATAGATCTTGACAATTGGTCAGTTTTGTTCGACACCTCGTAGTTTTGAAGTAGAATTAGTTCGAAAATCACAGACTGTTTAATCTTTTTTGTCATGTGATTGTGTAAGTCTTTTTAATAATGCAACATTTTTTAAATGAAGAAAAATTAGACATGTTATGTTGCTATATTGAAATTCATAAAAATTGTTTCCATTCTATTTGCTCAAATATCCGGAGCGACGTCAACCAAATAGATCCATTTTCAAAAGACTTCTCACAAACTTAAAAGAATAGGAACCGGTGTTTCATTATAGTAAAGAAACACAATCCAGAACAAACACTAAACATTTTGTTGGCTGTACAAGAAGATGATACTGTAGGATTAAGGTCAGTCGTAAAAGAGCACAATGTTCCTAGCTCAAATGCTCAAAGGATACTTCACAACGAAGGTTACAGGCCATTTAGATTCCGAATTTGTCATAGTTTACTACCTGGTGATAAACAGCGCAAAATTATTTTTTGCGAGTGGCTGACAAGAATGTGTGATGAAAATCGATCATTTCCGAACACTTATTATCTGGTCAGATTTTTGCAACAATGGCATATTTAACCGAAATAATCGACATTATTGGGCAACGCAAAAGGAATATCGTGTAAGAACATCCAGGCATCAACATCGGTTTGGTTTTAATGTGTGGTGTGGGTTTTTGGGAACAAGGATTATCATACCAATAATTTATGAAGGTGCTTTAAATGCAGAAAGATATTTCCAGTTCTTGAATAACGATATTAAAGATATTCTGGACAATATTCCTCTGGCGGTAAACAACCATATCTGGTTCCAGCATAAGATGGCCCGCACGATCTCCCGAGATCACGCCGTTGGATTTTTTCCGACAAAGAAGTATACTTTCGAACGTAGGAAATTGTAGAACAACTTAGAGCCGAGGTTCAAGTCGCCATTGGGAGAATAACTCCTAGCATGTTAGATAATGTAATGGACGAAATTGTTTACCGTTGCTACGTTTATGTGTGGTCACGTGTAACCTACTGACCAAGGCGCAGGAGTGAAGACGAGACGAAGTAGGCACAGCCGAACGCGCTAACGACACTGGGGGGTTACCGTCATTTTTGTTGATTGTCAAAAAGTTTGGGGTTGTCAGCTGTAATTTTTTTGAGTACGAATATACGTTTTTACTGGACACGTAGTCCTCCTATTTCCTTCTGACCCACTCTGACAAGAGTCTCGTTACATAATTGGCGCCCAACGTGGGGCAAGAAGGAAGTGCTGCGGCCGCGGTGTGGAATTGTGTGCACGGTCAACTATGTGCAGCTAATGACCTCGCAGTCGACGCTGCAAAAGCAAAAAAAAAATGAAGTCAAGTTGATCGACTCAGTACTTCCCACACATTACGGTGATACCACTTTACCACCACCCCCCCCTCCCCCCCCCCCCCCCAGGAATGCGTTATGTCGCTATGTCGCTAGGTCTAACCTTTACAGGCCAATCGACAGCCTATTATCTATACAAAACTGTAAAATCATCCGGGATCCGCAAAATGTCTAAAAACGAAGTTTCATCTGTTTTTATATTTTTTGTTTTTTTGTCACCACTGACACGATTTCTAAAAACCATAGGTACGTGCTTTCCATCCTCGCCAAGTTAATACTACCGCGTCGATAGTTCATTAAAATCAATTCGGTCATTTCCAGGTTACACAATACAGAACGATCTAAAGCAATACTCGTATGTATGTACATCAGAAAATTTTAAGTCTTTTGGTTTCTGTAATAGGCAATCAAACGTTAGGAAGGACCTAAAAAAGTGTATTATGCTGCTAGGGCTTTCTTTCACAGCCAATGGACAGTATATTATGCATACAACAATTCTTTTTACTTTTACACCCCCACCCCCAACGACCCCAATTTCACCCCCACCAAAAAAATAGAAAGTGATCAGGAACCTCTAACTGACACGATTTATAAAAACCATACGTGTTTCCATCTTCGCCACGGTAGTAATACTATGTCAAAATTTCATTAAAATCAATTCAATACCCGTATGTTTACATAAGAAAAAATTCCTTTGATTTCTGTAATAGGCAAGGCAATGTTCGGATGGACCAAAAAAAGTTATTTATGTCGCTATGTCTTCCTTCGCAGGTCACTGGATAGTCTGTTATGAATGCAACAAAAAAAAAGTAGAAAATGACTCCTAAAATATCTAAAAACGAAGTTTGAGCTGTTTTCTTATTTCTAGTTTTTTTATTATTGCTACGCGGCCACTGACAACTATACTCGTATTCCATCCTCACCACGGTAATAATACTGTGTCAAAATTTCATTAGAATCAATTTAATAGTTTCCATGTTACAAAATACAAAACTATCTAAAGCAATAAATACTCGTATGTACACAGAAAATTATAAGTCCTTTACTTGCGGTAATAGGCAAGGCAATGTTCGGATAGACCTAAAAAAGTTATTTATGTCGCTATGTCTTCCTTCACATTCCAGTGGACAGTCTATTATGAATACAACAAATTTTTCAATTATACAACCCCCACCCCCCAACCACCCCAAATTTCACCGCCACACAAAAAAAAGGAGAAAATGATCAGGAACACCTAAAACGCCTAAAAACGAAGTTTGGGGAATATTTGAAATTTTTCGTTTTTTGCTGATTACTCTGCCGCCAGTGAACCGATTTTCAAAATATAGCAGCATTTCCTACTACGACCCTGCCCAAATTTCATCAAAATCCATGCAACGGTTACAGAGATTACGAGGCTAGAAAAACGCGCACAGACTGACAGACAGGCCGACCGACAGACAGACCGACGGAAATGAGTGACGTGATTTTCGCTGTTTAGACGTCATAAAACGCCCAAGAAGTACGTTATCTCAAAATCGAAAATTTTTGCGATCACAATACTCACCTATCGGTGTGGGAGGTAAAAAACAAACAAGTGCACGCGAGCCGAACGTAAAACCTGAACTTGAGCGGTAGAGAACGAATCAACGTAGACAGAAGAGAGACACGTGCTGCAGCTGGCGGTATAGGCAGCGGTAGACCTACTGGAGAGGGTCTCCACAGGAACGCAGCGCAGCGGTGCTATTGCTGGTACATGCCTATCGCATGTTCGCAGAACGATGGGGAACCGACGGCGACGGATAGACGTATGCACAAGCACAAGATCTTTCAGTTTTGTGTGCCTGGGTCAAGCCGTTTAGATCAGGATAGTGTAGCGCGATCATAGATTTCGCTGATAGAATAGACAGAATTATTGTTGTTTAATTGAATGAAAGAGAAGCTGTATTTCGATTAGTTTTAGAAGGCAGGGCAAAATATTGTGATCATGCCACCAAAGAAAGAAAAGAAAACCTATGGACGAGGCTGTAGATGAACGGGTTGACCGGTCGGGCATCTTATCTCTCTCTCTCTATTTTCGACAGAATAGGCCATTTTGTATTATGACTTCTTTATCACAGCGCCATGTGTTCACGCAGTTGTAACGCCATATCGCTATCAAGCGATTCACGACTTTTTGGACTCATTTTATAGGGGAATGACTGGTTATATCAACTAAGGCAAAAAAATACAATATCTGACAATTTCTAAGGCTAAAAAAATTCACCACGCTGAAAAAATTTTTTTTCTAATGCACTTGTTTTGGTTACTTGCAAATAATTTGAAAAAAAGCCGTATTGGTGCCTATTTATTGAGACAGTTTAATGTTTAGCAGGATGTTTCCTGTGTAGCTACATGCAATTGGTGTATGTAGCACGAACATTTTCGACAGAATAGGCCTTTTTGTATTATGACTTCTGTATGACAGCGCAATGTGTTCACGCAGTTGTAACGCCATATCTTTATTATTTATCGAGCAATTCACAAGTTTTTGGACCCATTTTATAGGGGAATGACTGGGCATATCAACTAAGGCAAAAAAATAATATCTGACAATTTCTAAGGCAAAAAAATCCACCAAACTTAAAAAAAATGTAATGCACTTGTTTTGGTTACTTGCAAATAATTTGGAAAAAACCATATTTGTGCCTATTTATGAACACAGCCTAATGTTTATCAGGATGTTTCCTGTCTAACGACACGGAATTTGTTTATGCAGCACTAAAATCATCGACGAAATAGGCTTTTTTATTACGACCAATTTTGAAGTAAACAAGAATTTGGTATGCACATTGTCTTTATTGGACTTCGGTACAGATTATTACTTAAATGTAATTTATATGAACAAATGTGATTATTTAGTATTTAAATTAATCAACGAAATTTTCAAAATATCCACCATTTTTATTTAGGCACGCTTGACTTCTGAAACTAACGCTCTGGGTTACTCGACGCTAAGCTACGCTCCAGTCTGTTTTCTTTAATTTCCAAGTGATTCCAACAGATCTCACTTCAGTTAGTTGCCTTTCAGTCATTTGGCTGAATACTAAATAAATAATACTAAAAATAAAAATAATAAAATTTGTTCATGTAAATTGCATTTAAGTAATAATCTGTACCGAAGTCCAATAAAGACAATGTGCAAACCAAATTCTCGTTTATTTCAAAATTAGTCGTGATAAAAAAGCCTATTTCGTCGATGATCTTAGTGCTACATAAACCAATTGAGTATCGTTAGACAGGAAACATCCTGCTAAACATTAAACTGTCTTAATAAATAGGCACTAATACGGCTTTTTTTCAAATTATTTGCAAGTAACCGAAACAAGTGCATTACAAAAAAAAAATTTTCAGTTTGGTGAATTTTTTAAGCCTTATAAATTATCAGATATTGTATTTTTTTGCCTTAGTTGATATACTCAGTCATTCCCCTATAAAATGAGTCCAAAAAAACGTGAATCACTCGATAATCAAGATATGGCGTTGCAACTGCGTGAACACATGGCGCTGTAATACAGAAGTCATAATACAAAAAGGCCTGTCGAAAATGTTAGTGCTACATACACGAACTACATGTGGTAAGACAGGAAACGTCCTGCTAAACATTAAAATGTCTTAATAAATAGGCACTGATACGGCTTTTTTCAAATTATTTGTAAGTAACCCAAATAAGTGCATTTCAAAAAAAAATTTTTCAGTTTGGTGAATTTTTAGCCTTAGAAATTGTCAGGTATTATCTTTTTTTGCTTTAGTTGATATGCCCAGTCGTTCTCCTATAAAATGAGTCCAAAATGTCGTGAATCGGTCGATAAATAATCAAGCTATGGCGCTACAACTGCGCGAACCCATGGAGTCGTGATACAGAAATTGAAAATGTATTAAAAAATTAATTAAGAGGTTGACCCCTTTTTTTCCCATTCTGTCTCGATAATTTTAATGGTATTTTCATACCTCAAAGTTTGTCGACATGATGGTGGAACACATTGTATAATACATATTTTCAACTTTGTAAACTGTGTGTATAATTTACTTAAATATAACGAAGAGATGGATATACTTAATAAAATTCGATGCTTATATCTGTCTAAAGATGTATTTTTGATTTCTCCCTAAAATACTAAACGTGCTCTTTTAAATGTAAGTTGTGTATGAGCAGGTAATTAGGGATTTCCGCAAAGTATGACGCAGGTACTTTTCCAAGACCTGTTTAGTTAGTTAAAATTTACGTTGCGGTCGGTATAGTCGGTATAGTGTAACACGCAGAATTGTTAGTAGTGATATTAATTAGGTGTAATAAAAATGGCACAAACGTTTAATTTTACTCCTGTGAAATTAAAGTGTCAGTTAACGGTGCATTTGAAAACTGTAATATTAAATGTACATGACGCACTTGTACATGAACATATAACTAACAGTGTTCGGAGTATAGTATCTAAGTGTTCAACCATGACTGGAGGTGGAGAAGCGACCATTTATAGACTAATGAAGCAACGAAAGGATGGAAGTGTTACCGTACCACCGAAAAAATCAACAGGGAGAAAACCCATACAACCAGACGATAGTGACAAACAAATGATACGAAAAAAAGTGCACTCATTTTATTTCCAAAAAATAATACCTACTTTGGACAAAGTTTTAGTAGAAATTAATGAAGACCATAGCTTGCCAAACTTAAAAAGAGACAAATTATGGAAAGTTTTACATGAACTGGATTTCGTTTATGCGAAACAGGACAGAAAATCCGCTCTCATAGAAAAAGAAGACATTATTTGTTGGAGGAGGCAGTATTTAAGAGAAATCCGAAAACTGAGAAGAGCAGGTAACACTATTTTTTATTTAGACGAAACATGGATCAATGAAGGTCATTTTGTAACAAAAGTTTGGCAAGATAAGCGAATTACAAATGCTCGACAAGCATTTATAGAAGGTTTGTCTACTGGTTTAAAAGCTCCAACTTGTTTATAAAAATCTGTAAATTTTAATTACGTGACATTTATTATTACCTAAAATATTTTCAATGTAACATGTTAAGACAATGCCCCAACTTAATATGTAATATAACATGTTATATAACAAGTTGCAGGGATATCTTTGTCAATTTAAAAGTGATGACTGTAGCCTGTATTTATATATATATATGAGTTATTATTATATGCCAAATCTAGTACTGGTGATTTTAAAACCTTAAATTGCCACAACAATTACGATACAAGAAACTCGTTCTTGCTACAAGTGCCCGCACACAGACTTGCTAAGACAGAACTCAGTCCAAGATATATGGCGATTAGGCTTTATAATAAGCTTCCAAGGCTTATGAAAGAACTCCGTCAAGAGTCTTTTGCAAAAGCGCTCAAACATTTTTTGTTAGAGAAGGCTTACTATAGTGTCGACGAATACTTAAAAGACAAACTGCATTAGAGAGTATGAAATACAAATTAATTTACTGTTTCTCGTTGGTATATTGTTTTTATTGAGCTGTTTGTGCTAAATTTTTATACATATGTATGTGTGTTTGTATGCCTATATTTGTGTGTATAGAACTTTACTTTGGTTTGTAATTGTAATGTAATTTTTGACTTGTCTTATGTCACTTAATGTGATCTACAAGACTAATAAATTTCATTCATTCATTTTATCAGAAAGTAAATTCATGTTCTACGCTACTGAAGCCTACAATTGTTGCTTAATCCGCTAAGGATTCCTAATTTGCATTTATGATGTATTGTATTCGAGGTATGTCGAGAGTGGTCCTCCTAAAGTCTTATGAAAAACTAAAATGAGAAAGTTTAAATATTTACATTTTTTCTGCTTTGAGCCGATCCTGTATTTTACCTAATTAGCACCTATGCCATAAAATGTTAGCTATCAATCATTTTCAAATATAGTATAATAGAGAACAAAACTAAGAGAATCGCTTAGGTGATGGAAATGTATGATTGATTTCTCAATATGTTGAAACAGGGAAACTTAGTGAATATGAGGCGTCAGATACGAGGATTTATTTGATTTTTCGGCACCGATTATAAAGGGATATGTAGGTGACATCGGGGTAGATTTGTTGCTAGATAGCGGCATCGAGATGTCAGCTGTTTCACAGGATTTCTATGATAAAACTAGTAGTGATGCGGGATATCCGATTTTACCAGTTACCACGTCAATAGTTGTGGCACTTGGGTCCAGCCTTCATAAAATCAAGAAACAGATATTAATAGCTATAAAAAAGCAGGAGGAGTCGCTATATTTATCGGTAAAACAAACTTGGGAGCTTAGGGCAAATAATGGAAATTTCTTCATTGACAATGCTTATACGTTAGCTTACGTAATGATTTAATAGTGTACTCTGAGGACCTGGAGCAGCATTTTAAGCAAGCAAATGAAGTGTTAGGGAAGTTAGTCATGGGGGTTGGCGTTCAATCTGAAGAAGTGTCAGTTTTTTAGAGCTAAAGTACTTAAGGCATACCGTATCAGCTGAAGGTATTAAAAGAGATGTCCAATTGATTAACCACAATTCATCAGCTACACTTAACCTTGTTCAGTTTGCTAATGATATTAGTATAGATTCTTTTGTTTTTTTGCTTATTTAGGTTATTTGGATATTTAATATCTAACGCACTTTTTGTTCAGATATATTTGATTACCACGGGTTTTCTTAAACTTAAATCTGCCTTTGATGATAAAGATTTAAGTAGGGGGATTGTGAAGTGGAACTAGTATGTGGTCACGAGTAACCAACTGACCAATGCGCCAGAAGTAAATGCGAGACGAAGGAGACAGACAGCCGAACAGGCTAACGGCACTGGTGGTTACCGTCATTTTTGTTGATTGTCAAAAACTTTGGGGCTGTCAACTGTAATTTTTTTTAGGGACGAATATACGTTTTTACTGGACACGTAGTCTTTCTAATTCCTTCTGACCCACCCTGACAAGAGTCCCATTACATAACATATTGCTTACCTTTTTTTCGTATTTTAATAAAGAAGATAGATCAAAATAAAATTCAAAATCCTGAGGCATTTTTTATCCTCTACATGATGACGTAATTCGATTTTTGATCCGACGTTTTGTTTCTTCGCAATCCTCATCAAATAACATTGAAGATGTCTTTTTGAATCCAAAACGTCGGGCAAATGAAAAGAACGATATATCGTTGTATTTAGAATTAAAAAGTGTTTTTAGGCATATAAAAAAAGTTGTCGAGTATTTAAAAAAACAAAGTTGATGATGGTTGCTAAGAAACGAAACGTGAGATTGAAAATCTAATAACATCAGTTTATAGAGCAGGAAAAGTTACAACGGGAATGTGTGCATGTCATATCTTTTCAAATAAAGTGAAAAAAATAACTAAAAACGAAATCGGGAAAATTCGATTTTTCCCAAATATCTTCGGAGGTACTTGGAATTTTAAAATTTTTAAAACGCCATATTGCAAGGTTCAGCAAGGCGCAACTTTTCTATAGTTTAATCATCTTTGTAAATCTTTTGATGTACGAGATCCCTGTTGTGCTCATTCTGATGTGGGACTTCGTGTATACACAGGGTAAGTCGGGAGGAAGGCACCAAACTCTAGAATTGCATGAACATAATGTAGAAAAACTCATATGTTCTTATCCGATTCTCATTTGTTTTCAAGTTATAGCGTAATAAAATATTTTTATTTATCTTTCCACTTGTATTTGATTTTGTCAATCAAAGAATGCCATGTTCGGGGCTCAAAACATTTGATAACTCTGATATTCTGATAAAGTGTCAGTGTACAGTGACAGTAATTGAATGTTTATGTGGTTATGTGTTGCAAAAGCCAGATAAACGGGATGCGACGAATTAAGAATACTGCAACCCATATAAAGAAGAAAGAAATCAATTGGGAGAGCAAAAAGCGATCTTCGCAGACGGAGCAGAAAATGTTTAGAGATCAGTGGCCGTATTTTTGAACATTTATTAAAATAACGCTATGATTAAGATGCGTGTTGATGTGTGAAATTTGTTTATTTGCTATTATCTATAACGTGGAAACAAATGAGAATCAGATAAGAACATACGAGTTTTTTTACATTACTCCTCGAGTTTGGTTCGTTCCTCCCGACCCTGTATACACCTTGTCCCAGGACGATTCCCGGAAACTTTAAGGGATGACGTCTGGCACCGAGTTATGATATAATTTGATTAAAATTATATGTTAATTCTTAATAGCAAAAAAGTTGAAATTCCCTTAATTAGATCACGAATTGGTTAATGTGTGGGCCTCTTTACTACCTTCGTACCGTACAAGCAATGCATCATGATATTTGCTATAAACAATCGACAAAAGGATTCAAAATACCCGTTAGCGTAATCCGACCTTCTCCGTTTTTGCAAGGAATTCCCGAAAGTGAAAGTGGGCCACGCACGTTTCAGTTATCTTTACAACCAAACTTCAAACGTTGATTTCTCTGAAACAAATGCGAATTTCAAAATAATTCCTTTTGATATCGGCTTCACATTCCGAAACCTAACTGCGATTTATTTTTTCGGGATTCGTCCTGGGTCACTGTGTATATGATATATGAGCTCTGATACTAAAAATCCAACTTTAGGCATCTATACTGTGAGAATGGCTATACTTGACTATCCAGCTATCTTTTGAGCTAATACTGTTACTGTGGCAAATAAGTAATATTAACGTTACAACCAGGTAAGACTAATAAAATTTGTTGTACGAACCCCAATTCACACCATCGGCGACTGCGATGATTGCAGAGTCATTCCTCGCTATAATCCCAAAGCAATCAGCAATAGGATCACCATTCTTACAGTTAGTTACTTGATTTCTATCGTACAGTGAATCCGAAATGCCGTACACAAAGTCGGACCTTTTATTCCAGTTTGTTGGAAGTACGGAATCATCCACTTGAATTGTGATATTAGTCTCTAGCCCTTGATCACCTGTAAATTAATTGTTTCTGCTTTAAACTAGAACAACTAATATATCCACAAGATTTCATAAATAACAGTTTTAGTCTTTCAGAGAAATAAGTAACCAAGACATTTGCTGTACCTATGCGTCTTTAGTAGATTTTTGACCAAAAACAGCAAGACAGTAATGGTGCGACACTTTATTTTCAGTTACAAACGTTGGCTCCCAAACTTTTTCCTTTATGTATCTACTAAAAGGCTCGCTTAGAGGAAAGTGATTTTATTTTTAGTACATTCGCAGCTTGACATCAGAAAACATGTTTCATTCTCAATCATCAAAATATGTGAGTGGACGATAACTGCTTCCCTGTTTGAGATAGAAAAAAGTCTCAAATAAAAAATGTATAGGGTAATAAAATCTTAGGCAGTTCTGGCGCTAATCACGGTTTCTGATATAAGTAGATGCTAGAAAACAATTGAATATCGCAGCGTCTATAAAACTTATAAGGCTGTGACTTTGCGGTGTAATTAAGTATAAAATATGTCAGCTTAGGTAATACTGTCAAATGTGAATTCTTTTTGTACTTGGTGAAATCGGTAGAATAATTTAGGAAACTTCAATCACAGGTAACTTGATTTGTTCAAATGGGAATGCATATTTTTTTTGTACGGTTGAATGTAAAATTTGATAGCCTTCCTAACGCTATGGAATTGTTCATATTAATATCTTGTAGTTTCCATTTTATCATAAAATATCAGTCAAATCGGTGTTTTTAAAATCTTTCTACCTGTAAGGAACCCAGCAGGGAAAAGGAAACAAAAGGTTGTTCAGACGGAGGAAAATAACTGACTTGAGATGCGAGATGCGAACAGAATAACGTTAATGAGACAAGATTGTAACAGTACCTTACAACACATCAACTCTAATCAGAAAGAACAGCGGCAGCATATCTAATGTCAATGAGATGCTGGATTATGAAAGAAATGGCTATTTTTCGCGGCCTAGCTTTGGAGATGTACTAGAGATTTAGAAGTCTTCAGTAGTTATTACAGTATCGCAAAAAATGGAAACTGAATTAAAGTATGTCTAAACTATAAAAAATATTTACTTGTCGAACATGAAATAAACACAATTAAAACATTAACTAGTAAAAAATTCTAACAACTATTCCAATAGATGTTTAGAATGCTACAGTGAGAGGTATCGTTAATTTGATTTGAAGGAAATGACTACTGTCTTATACCCATGAAATGTGAAATTCTATTCTCTAGATATAAGGCGACCAGCAACATTTCACTTCAAAATTTTATTTTATCATTTTTGAAATTGGTCAATCTCTACTACATCTTAATAGTCATTAGGAGTCAGTAGGCTGTGAAAAATAATAATTTCTGTCATAGTCCCGCTTTTTATTGACCACAGATATGTTACCACTGTTATTTCTGGTTAGAACGGATATGTTTTCAGAAATTTTTATTATCTTGTCTTCTTATTCCAGTTTATTTGCATATCTCTGTTTTCTGTTAGTTGTTTTTCATGACCTGCTGGGTCGCTTACAGGTAGAAACATTGAAAACCACCGATTTGACCGATATTTTGAGATAAAATGGAAACTACAAGAGATTAATAACGACAATTCCATATCGTTAGAAAAGGCTATCAAATTTTACATTGAACCGTACAAAAAAATTAGGCATTCACATTTGAAAAAATCAAGTTACCTGTGATTGAAGTTTCCTTAATGAATCTGCCGATTTCACCATGTACAAAAAGAATTCAAATTTGACAGTACTACCTAAGCTGATACATTTTATGCTTAATCACACGGCAAAGTCACAGCCTTCTAAGTTTTATAGAAGCTGTGATATTCAATTGTTTTGCTTATATCAAAGATTGAGATTTGCGCCTGAACGGTTCGTTTTAAGTATCATTTGTGATACATAAAGTCACACTAAAATCGACCAAGGAATCCACATATATATACAGAGGGGTTCTATTTAAAAAAATGTAACTTAGATAAGTTACATATTTATTGGATACCCTGTATCATGGTAAATATTTTAGCAATATAGATTTTATTACCTTATACATTTTTTATTCGAGACATTGTTTTCTATCTCAAACAGGGACGCAGTTATCGTCCACCCACACATCGTCGATACACCCTGTATGCATCGTGTATCGCTTTCACATCCACCGTTCGATGAAGTAGTCTTGTTGGGGTCTGCGTCATTTCGCTTCATCGCCTTGACGTCCTTGGCATCCTCAGATACTGTTACCTCATCGGCGACCGCCTTCCAATGCCGTTGTTCCGAACGTCTACCTTTCCCCTGGATTATACAGCTCGACATACTATCGACAAAATCATTAGCTTTCAGATCGTATCTGGTTTTCATTCTGGCGCTAGAATACTGGAAGAATTTTGGATATTCCGAGGCATCCCCTGAAGCTCATTTACCCATTCACGGGGAGCGAGACGATTTGTTTCTAGACCCAGATCAGGAAGCTATAATGCAGCCACAGTTCTCAACCAAAAATCATTTTCGCTGGAGTAAATCAAGTACACTAGATCACAGCCCGACAGGTATTCGCCAACAAATGTTTACAGATAATCTACAGTTTTCGCCACGCTATAGAATTAGGCAGACAGGTGATTTTTCGCGAGCTGTCTAGTCTTATTTGGTTTTATGTCCCCATGAACATAGCTTGACTAGACAGGGATAGAAGCACTTTTGAACTATCAACAGGAAAAATAATCTTTATGGATGATTCACTATCACGATTTTTTTAGAACAACTACTAATTCTGGGCTGGACTGTCCTAAAAAATGGGGGTAAAGTACTGAAACTAAGGTCGTTTTGTAGGTATTATTTTAGCTACTTTCTACACTTACACATTATTCAAGATCTACCCTTTAGATGTGGGCTAAAGGAAGGTGTAAATACGTTTTAGCTACCAACAGCGAGTGTATTTTTAAAAATCATGATTTTTTAAAACAACCCTTAATTTTCGGGTAACTATACACCCTTATGTGGTTTGTTTTATTAGTACATACCTACTTCTCACGCTACAAATTACGCGAGATCGGGATTTTTTTCAAGCCGTCTACTTCGATGTTGTGATTTTTGAGTGTCTTCCACCCCTTTGAAAATAATGCAATAATTCCGGTATGAGATTTTTCAGAACAATCCTTCACTGTGAGAGCTACCTACGCCTCTGGAAGCGGTGCATCTCTGATTTTGGAAATTTCGGTAGTGTTTCACCTCTTAGGCAGTGGCGTAAGGAGGTGAAAGGTAGGATCACTTTGTTGGTAAAAACTGCTAGAATAATTACCGTGAATAATTCACAGTCACGATAATCTTTAGAACGACTCTCACTTTTGATGAGCTACTCCTCCCAATTGAAATTGGTTGAAGAAATGACAATAAGGCATTACAGAAAAAGCTCCAAAAGTTACATTAAGATACTATATGCAGCTACTTTACGCGCTACAAACTATTCGGGATCCCCATTTTTTGCGAGCGACCTACTCTGATTTTAGGAGTTTGGTGTAGTTTTTACTCTTTATACGTCGCGACCGATCCCAGAAATATCTTGGAATTAAATATAGATCAATAATGTAAACTAATCGAGATTAAAAAAAGTTGATGTTTCCATATAAAAAAATCAAGTTGATCACTGTCCTGCTTTCCCGCAACACCCTGTGTATTCCCAGGGCCGATCCTGGCGATGGGCGAAAACGTGCCCCGCATGTGGGTCGCCAATTTTGAAGGCGGCCGCACCAACGCGCTGTAGTACAAGAACCAAAAACCATTTACGGTACATTTTAGTTTTGAGTAAATTTTGTGCACAATATATTCGCAACATACCAAATTCAAGGAAAGCAGCAATAAATTCGAAATTTGTCAGTGTTGTCAGTTTTTCTTATTCATCGTGTTACAACAAGAAGTATTGAAGATACAGTTTAGATATGTATCAATAATAGTCACTTTTAAGATGGACAGTAAACATGATAAAAATAAGCAGTAAGTTAAAATGGCAGTGTGTATATTTATACATTTTATGAAAACAGAAAATGGTGAGATTAAAAAAAAATGCTAGCATTTACTAGAATTTATTTATACCGATATTGGATCGCTACGACCTTCTACATCTCGAGCTGTAATATTTACTTGCCCCTTGCCGCTGTTTGCAACTTGGCTATATAGGTCTATTGTTGGATTGTTACAGAACTATGTACTTCTTAAAATGAAGGTCTCTTCAATACATGACGTGAGGAAATATATCTACACTTAGAAGCTAAATTTGTAGTAGATTTGGCAATGAAAATTTTGTTCTAATATCTCACAAATATGGAAAGCTAATAACAGAACTATTTCTTCCCCAAACAACAGTATTCTCATTTTCGATGGGCGCGAGGGACTTTTGGTAGCTTCTTTTAACAATTCTGTGAGATGAGATTCCTGTTTTTAAAGAACAGCCATGCTTTCTGGTTCAATTAACAACCTCACCTCAGAAGGCCTATTTGAAGCATATCTTCTTTTCGAACGCAATTATATATTTCGGTATGCTAAGCTCTGCCTTCCTGGTTGCTTTGGGATTTCATATACTTTTGGAAGTTATGAGAAGACAGTTTTTGAGTGCTGGCAAGGTTGGTGCCTTTGTTTAAACCTATCAAGAATTCTGTTACTATCTTTCCAACTTTGTGAGAGATTAGAACATGCTTTTTTAACTTTTGAACGTTGCATAAAATTCCCACGGAGATGATCATTGCCAAACCTACTACAAATGTTGCTTAAAACTGCGAGCAACGCTGACAAATTTCAAATTTATTCCGGTTTTCCATTCATTTGGGATATTGTCAATATATCCTGTACAAAATTTATCCAAAACTAAAATATACCGGAATTCGGTTTTGTCCAAAATTTAGAGGTTCTTGTACCACACCAACCCAAATCTCTCCGAAGTACTTGAATGTATAGTTATATCAGTCATATTGCATAAATCAATTAATAATCAGGATCATCACATAATGTATAATAATGAAAAATAGAAAATGAATTTATACTTGGGGCAGCCAAAATCGGATTCGCACAAAGGCAGCCAACCGCCCAGGATCAGCCCTGTAGTATTCCAAAACATTTTTAGGATATGCGTCGTAAACAAAGGTCCACCTTGAGAGATATCTAAGAATTACACACTAAATGGACACCCTGTATAAACTACTTTCTTTTACTTCCCTTACCTATCGGTGACTTTTACTTCCCTCACCGACAGGTGTAAATGCACACAACAACCTATGTTAGAGATACTGGCGACAAAATAGCCAAAAAAAAAAATGGAAAACGTATTATAAAATAGTCAGATATTTACATAATTTTATGTCTTTTCTACAATGTTATTCAAAGCCAAAAATTTAGTATATTTACAAATAGATGAAGATAAAGTGCTTTCAAGAACAAACATAAAGCAAGATCGAATATATTGCTAAGCGCTTGCTAAATGCTGAAAATACAGTAAATAACAGCAACAGACTTCATAACCGTAATAAAGAATATGATTTATTAATCATGAAAAGTCTTCATCGAAGACACAATCACAATGTTTATCCCACTACTATGTCCTTTGAGTTACTCATTAAACATTTTAAAGGGAAAGGAGTATCCTAAGTCACAACCAACGACGACGAATAGGTTAGACCCCTCATTCTGCTCATGATTACACATTTGCTTACGCTGGAACATAAAAAGGTGGTGGATAGAGAGGAACCACGGGGTAAGCCAAAAAGGCTACCTAATAAATGTGTGTGATTCAAGTTGGCAGGTATATCTATATTTTAAACAAAAACAGTGGTTTAACGACATAACCACAACAATAATTATGAATGAAAAAATGACGTTAACTTTAATTGAACTTTTATACATCATACGCCAGGTTCAAAATAAATCGCTACATATTCACTACAAACTATAGCACTATAACTATAGCATAAACAAGCATTATATTTATATAACATATTATTTCTAAATTCTACTCCGGGGCCTAACTTCAGTTGGAATGATACTCAAAGCAATAGGGGCAAGGGGGGACATTGCGGCCCGCAGTAGTGCTAGCGCTACCTCGGGGAAAAACTGTCTTATTAGATGTCATTCGTAACATCGCATAGAATATAGCTTTTGGATTTGATGGAGCTTCCAATATGGCTGGAAACGTTAGTGGTGTAAGAAGAAAACTGTCACAAAAGAAAACAAAGAAGTTCTCTACATACACTGTCGAGCACACGTATTGGCTCTAGCAGCAACTTCCTGCAGAAATAAAAATAAGAAGATTAAAAGGTTTCTTTCATGTTTTGAAACAGACACATCTACAAACTGTTTACCAAGTCACCAAAAAGGAAAATGTCTGAATTATGTTTGGTTACTGATGAAAACACTGCTGAGACATTCAAAGGGATGAACAATGAACATATATTGTGAAAGTATACTTAATGAAATGGAGGATTAGTCCAGGCGGTGAGGGATTTTTGACAGCAAAAGGTCGGGAAGAAATGAAATTTGGTGCGATGATAGACATTGGTTCCCTGAACCTACACCTAAGTTTGCGACCTTGGGGGGTTGCCGCTCGAGGGATGGGGGGGGGGTGAAACACTCGCCGTTTTGGTAAGTGATATCGAGCGAAGTACGCTATCAAAAAGTTCTGTAACACTTTTTCTCCTAAGAGAATAACATTTCTCATATCACTATTATCTTCAATTTTCTAAATAACATATTCGGGCTTAAAAAAATACGATATTTAGGACGATATCGCTACCTACCATCGATCACGAAGCAAAGTTTTCACCCCACTCCTCGAGCGGCAACCCCCGAGGTCGCGAACTTAGGTGAACATTCAGAGGACCAATGTCTACCATCCCACTAAATTTCGTTTCTTACCGACCTTTTGTGCTCAAAAGACTTTTTTAGGTCAATATCGGTATTAGGTAGCAATTTTTTCCTAAATATCGTAATTTTTTTAAGCCCAAATGTGTTATTTAAAAAATTGATGATAATAGTGATATGAGAAATGTTATTATCTAAGGAGAAAAAGCATTACAGAACTTTTTGATAGCGTTCTTCGACTTAATACGCCATAAAATTTTGATTCTAGAAACAATCACAAACCACCCCCTAAATTTGGGGCACTGTAGAATGGAAACTATTAGCCGCACACCAAAACTGTCAAGAATTTTGTTGTCTCCATATATAGTTTGAACTTTTACTTCCCACACCGATAGGTGAGGGGAGTATTGTGATCGCGAAAATTTTCGATTTTGAGATAATATACTTTTTGGGCGTTTTATGATGCCTACATAACAAAAATCCACGTCACTCATTTCCGTCGGTCTGTCTGTCTGTCGGACTGTCTGTCTGTCTGTCTGTTGGCGTTTTTCTAGCCTCCTAATCTCAGTAACCGCTGCATAGATTTTGATGAAATTTGGGTAGTGATATGATGTAGGGTCGTAGTAGGTAATGTTGCTACAATTTTGAAAATCGGTGCATGGGCGGCGGAGTAATTAGCAAAAAACCAAAAAATTCAAATATGCTTCAAACTTCGTTTTTAGTCGCTTTAGGGGTTCGTGATCATTTTCTACTTTTTCTTGGGTGGGGGTGAAATTGGGGTGGTTGGAGGGTGGGGGGTTGTAAAGCTGGAAAATTTGTTGTACTCATAATAGGCTGATGAATTTGTGGTTCTTGGGTTTTTAGGCCGGCGTCGTTTAGCGTTAAAGCTTGACGTTTCGCCACCACGAGTGGATGGCATCTTCAGAAGCTATTTCACTTCGGCGACTTCTAAAATACTAGTAGTATTTTAGTAGTACTAGTAGTATTTTGGAAGTCGCCGAAGTGAAATAGCTTCTGAAGATGCCATCCACTCGTGGTGGCGAAACGTCAAGCTTTAACGCTAAACGACGCCGGCCTAAAAACCCAAGAACCACAAATTCATTGGACGATGGCCGCAAAGCCTTACACAGTATCATAATAGGCTGTCTACTGACCTAAGAAAGAAAGACCTAGCGGTATAATACACTTTTTTAGGTCTAACCGAACATTGCCTTGTCTATTACAGGAACCAAGGGACTGAGAATTTTCCGATGTATTGCTTTAGATCGTTCTGTATTTTATAATGTGAAAACTACTGAATTCATGTTCATGAAATTTCGGCACAGTATTACTACTTTAGCGAATATGGAAAATGCGTCTGATTTTTAGAAATCGTCTCAGTGGCGGCGCAGCAATATTAAAAAAAACAAAAATATGAAAACAGCTCAAACTTAGTTTTTAGGCGTTTTAGGGGTTCCTGACCATTTTCTACTTTTTTTTGGGTGGGGGTGAAGTTGGGGTGGTTCGGGGGTGGGGGTTGTAAAATTCAAAAATTTGTTATATTCATGATAGATTGTCCGTTGACCTGTGAAAGAAGTACCTAGTGAATAAAACACTTATTTTGCGTCGGGCGAGCGATGATTTGGTTGCAAGGGCATCTAGACTATAGCTTCATGCTATGGGAAAATAATAAAACTGGTATCATCGGAATGTGTGGGAAGTACTGAGTCAATCAACTTGACTAATTTTTTTTCAATAGCACCACAACGGCGCGCTTTGTCAAAAAGTGTCACAAAACAGTGTGACACCCCCCTGCCCCCTACCTCAAGCGGCAACCCCCAAATGCCGCAAATTGAATCTTATCTTAACTAAACAATGCCGGGGTAGTATCATTTCCACTAAAAGCATTTTCGCTACAGCACATATCGGTAGCAGGTGGGGGTGCGTTTATAAATGCCGTATTTTTTTTAAACGAAATGCGTGAGCTTAGGCAGCTGCAGATAATTAAAAAAATGGAGTCAAGTTGATTGACTCAGTACTTCCCACACATAATGATGATATCATTTTATTATTTTCCCATTGCATGAAGCTGTAGGTTGAAATCCCCTTGCAACCAAATCATCGCCTACCCGTCCGCAAAAAAAATCCAACACAAAACTCTCGTAAATAGTTCCTTGCGTCTCCCTCCTTAGGAACTAGGACGCCATAATTTTTTCTTCATGCTTCAACTGAATAATGTGAAAGGAGGAGGATGAGCCTCAAAAAAACCAAGTTGAGCTGAAATAAATCGAAACTATGTATGTATAAATCACAAAACTGGTTTCTGTAACAGGCAAGCCAACGTTCAGATGAACTTGAAAAAGTGTAATATGCCGCTAGGTATTTCTTTCACAGGTCAATGGACAAACTATTATGAATAAATACAACAAATTTTTCAGTTTTCCAACCCCCCACCCTCCAACCGCCCCAATTTCTCCCCTACCCAAAAAAGTATAAATTGATCAGGAACCCCTAAAACCTTTTAGGGAATGAAGGGGATGAAGTTCTTCTCCTCCCCTTAAATTCTGATTTTAGTGAAAATTACAAACCAACCCCTAACTTTGACGCAGTGTAGGACGGAAACTATTGATCGCACACGAAACATGTAAAGACCAACATTATGCAGAATTTTGTTCTCCCCATAAATCATTTGAAGTTCATTTCTATTTTTCGATATCACTTACCAAAACGGCGTTATTTTTCAAAAATCGTCGTGAAGCAGAGTTTTCAACCCCGGCAGGCAGCGGTAACCCCCTGAGGTCGCAAACTTGAGTGTAGGTTCAGGGGACCAATGACTACCATCCCACCAAATTTCATATCTTTCCGACCTTTTGCAGTCAAAAGCCTCTTTTTACGACGTAACGATTGGACTAGATAGGTTCAATGACAATTCGATTGATATTATGCTATTTTCAAGTAAATTTGAGACTCTTGAATCATCGAAAGGTTTGCAAGACTCTGAAGTTACGAACTTTTGTGACAAATTTCCAACGCTAAACGCGGAAAAAATAATAGCAGACCTTAAATCATTTAAATGTTATATGCAGTCCATGCTGAAATGAGGACTGTATAAGGCAGCAGGAGAAAAGCCAAATTCAAAAATCTTAGAAGCTGACGTAGGAAACAGAGAGTTACAAAAGCTTTGCGAAATCCTCCTTGTCCTTCCCGTAACGACAGCATCCGTTGAAAGATCGTTCTGTGCAATAGAATACTGAATAAAGCAAGAAACAGAATGCTACCAAGAACCTTAATGCATTGTATGATGATCAGCATCGAGGGACCAGACACTCCAGAAGAAGTGTTTACAAAAAGTTGTCGATGTGTATGCAAGAAAAAACCTGGAAAATTAAGACTTTTGTAAATGAAAAATATAAGTAATTAACACCCGTATGCACCGTTTGGCGATTCTAATCCTAGTTCCCTAATCGCGTTTTGCTAATCTTTGGCATCTAGCCATGCACCGTTAAGAGATTAACTAATCCAGATTGGAGATACGGCAAGGTTCTGTTCGCAAGATTGTTTTGACAGTGACAGTGTCAAAATTGTCAGTTTGCGGCGCATGGTAAACAAGTAATCTAATCCAGGTTTACGTAACTAATCGCGCAATTGACTTACGGTGCATACGGGTGTAAATCTTTGTTGTCCCTATTTGTTTTATTTCAGTTATTTTTCCATTATTTATTACTCTACTAGCTACCCCTCATCAAAAGTATATTAGCAATTGACATGAATTACAAAGGATATCATTTAATCTATATTGAAGTATTCACCCGGCTCAACTTCAAAATTAACATCCCCACCTTGGAGCAAATCATCTAACACCCGTATGCACCGTAAGTCAATTGCGCGATTAGTTACGTAAACCTGGATTAGATTACTTGTTTACTATGCGCCGCAAGCTGACAATTCTGACACTGTCACTGTCAAAGCAATCTTGCGAACACAACCTTGCCGTATCTCCAATCTCGATTAGTTAATCTCTTGACGGTGCATGGCTAGATGCCAAAGATCAGCAAAACGCGCTTAGGGAACTAGGATTAGAATCGCCAAACGGTGCATACGGGTGTAAAAGAAACACTGCTGAATATGTATCTCGTAAATTGCATTCGGGCAACAACAATGTTCCAATATGCCGACCAGACAATAATTATCTAAATAAAGGTGTCTGCCTAGATTACGGTTGTAGTTTGCTATGGGTTATTCTTATAGCAAGCACAATTCGATCTGAGAAAATATTTAGTATACAGGGTGAGTTTTTAGTACCGGCTCGGTCGGTAACTCCACTACTGTAGAATATAGCGAAAAAAGTTGTACATAATTGTTGTAGCCACGGATATGCTCCTTGCTCAGAAAATATTTTGATTTATACAGGGTAATCCATAACTACGTGGTGATGCAAACATGTATTTTTAAATGAGATGCCCTATATACATATTATCCCATTTTTAGATTCTACTGATTATTTCTCTTCTCATAATATAAGGTATTTCAAAAGTTATGACCATTTTTATATCCAAATGTCGAACGAACGTACTGTACATCAAAAAGTAATGAGACAAAAATTATTTTTTTACATGGAAACATTAAAAATATCCTGTAGTTTTAAAATCGGCTATAAAAAAGCCCGCGACCCATATTCGTGTACAGGGTGATGTAGAATGCAAAATCCAGATTGTTTCTCTTTTTTAATGTAACCCCCAATATTTTATTATACCAAAGAATTGTTTTTAATATGCTCTTTCATCTTTGTATAGCACCTGTTGTACCTACGTCCATCAGTTTCTGAGATATTTCGATTTTTCGGTAAATTTAAAATATAGCTTCTATTTGTGTACTGCAATTTATTTATTTTGAGAAAGTACTATCGAATTTGTTTTTTATTTAACGAACAACTAAATTATAAGGTCATGATAGTATTTGATGAAGTCAAAAACCTGAATCATCGAGATAATAAAGTCAAGTATACCGAGGAAACAATTTTGTAGGCGTGATGCATAATTATCGAGCAGATTTATCAGGCAGTCTTTGAAAAATTGAGTTTTCATAACCTGCTCAGTAATTCCGTACTGTGTGAAAAACGAGCTTTAAAAATTAATTTTTTCATTGAAGTTATTTAGGAGAATCTTCCAGAAATTGTCTACTTGCCTCTAGAATATATCAACTATGAACAGCAATATCCAGAATGGAGGCACTCTAAGACTAATGCGTTTGAAAGATTGAAGAATCGTTTTATTCGGACTGTGTTGTTTAATATTTCATAGCCGGCCTGATAGATCTGCTTGATAATTATGCATGACGTCTATAAAATTGTTTCCTTGGCAGACTTGACCTATAATATCTCGTTAATTCAGTGTTTTGACTTGATCAAGTATTACTATGACCTTATACATTAGTTGTTTGTTAAGAAAAAGTAAAGTTTGATAGTATTTTCTCAAAATAAATAAATTTTAGTAAACAAATAGAAGGAATATTTGAAATTTGTAGAGAAATCGAAATATCCCAGAAACTAATGAATGCAGCCATAACAAGTGCTATACAAAAATAAAAGAGCATATTAAAAGCAATTCTTTGGTATAATAAAATATTGGGGGTTACATTTAAAAAAAGAGAGAAAGTCTAGATTTTGCATTCGACATCACCCTGTATACCAATATGCGTCGCGGGCTTTTTTATAGCCGATTTTTAAACTAGAGAATATTTTTTATTCAGCCGTGTAAAAAATATTTTTGATCCATCAGTTTTTGATATACAGTACGTTTATTTGACAGCGATTTGGATATAAAAATGGTCATTACCTTTGAAATACTCAGTATAATGTAACAATACCCTATATTGGAAGAACGGAAATCATTAGTAGAATTTGAATATGGAATAATATATAGGGTGTCTCATTTAAAAAAAATGCATGTTTGCATCACCACGTAGTTATGTTATCACCCTGTATAAATCTAAATATTTTCTGAGCAAGGAGCATATCAGTGGCTACAACTTTCATATACAACTTTTTTGGCTTCTAGAGTAGTGGAGTTATCGACCGAGCCGATACTAAAAATTCACCTTGTATGTATACCCAGCAACTATCTTAAGATGTTTATAAAAACAATCTGTAGAGACGTATTCAAGGTTATACATTTTTAATGTGCATGCATTAGTCAGAGTATAATTCGTTGTAGACTTAAGCAAAGAACTCGATATCTCGAAGTTGTTATTACGAATATCATGAAATACATAGAGTGAATCTCAAAAATATGAAGTCTCTTGAAGTCACAGTCACTGAGACGGATGTTTTAAGCGTTAGACTAAAGCAGGTAAAATTATTTGCGAGTTCATAGTTTATAGACACATAGAACAATACCGTTTGAGGGCTCCAACATAATTTATATAAGACAGCAAAGCAATGTTAAAAACACATCAAAGATATTTGATAGTGGATTAATATAAATATTGATCGCTTTCATAGCATTATTATCAATACCAACGAAAATTATAAACTGCGATTATCACATACATGACATGCATGCTTCCTAAGCTTTGCAAATCAAAAAACTGTTTTTTTTTTGTTTTAGGAAATATAGTGTGTTTCACTAAACTTCCATCATTTTGTTCCCAAACTACATTACTTTGTGAGGCATCCCGGTTAAAAAGCAATAGATGATATAGCACCATGCAATTTATCAGCAGAAAATAATATACCACATAAACATTCATCACTCGGAAGCTCAGGCTGAACACATGCTATCCCATTTACCCTTAAGTTTAGGCCTATCACATTTGATCGCCCTTCCCTGCCTTTTATGGTGGAATGGACTGCCATCACTCTTGGATTTTGATAGGTAGTAGTTTTCACCTTTCGACTTATTTGTAGCAACATCCATCGTCACTTTTACTTTTTGTTGTGTCTCTATGTGGTTTTTTGTTGGGTTACTGTTTAGGTTTTTCATGTCTCCCTTCATGCTATCACTTTTATTACTACCATTATGAGTGTTTTTGTCGATTTTTGTTTTTTCTACTTCGATATTGAAATCAGATAAACTATTGAGACTGTTTGTCTTGCTATGTCTCCTTTTTGGTTTGTTGGTTACACTGTATTCCTGCCCAGCCACTTTTATTACCATTGTTGTATTGTCGATAGGACGACCTGATGACGTATTACTGGTAATACATGTTTTTGTTGTCTCTAAAAGCAATTATCAAGTTAGTCAGCGTCGAGTATTAGTGCAAGAATTTAAAAATTAGTAAGAAAACTCCATTGATTTGGGTTAGTTGAAACCATTCATCAATTCTACCAATAATCAATATTACGATATGAAGTGGTAATAGTAGTACTTTTTTTATTGCCCACTGCCCACTCGCGTATATTTGAAATCAGGCGCATAGTCCACTGCGCCGCCTCCGTTGTACTAGACCAAATTCCCTGCCACTCGTTTAATGTTTTATCTTTTTTGTGCCTGGCGGTTCTTAGCAGCTCTGGCCGTGCACATATACATTACATATTTCTCATCTCGTTGGTCAATAGATGCAGCGATGGTATCGCTTTTGTAAACTGCAGCGCTTTGTATTGCTGATGCTTTTTTCTCTTGATCGCTTTGTACCATACTGGAGCTCCATATAACATAACTGATTGTACAACTCCTATAACGTCCTTTTCCTAGGCAGGGACGAACGGGAGAGGAGGGATGGCTCCATATCACCCTCCGATATAGCGCTATTTACTGGTGGCTCCAAGTCTGAACTGGGGGCAGGAGCGGGAGTACTTGGTACCAACCCAAAAGTTGAAATTTCAGTAAACCTTGGGAGGTATACCACAGTCTTCCAAGCCAAAATGATTGCCACAGAACTGGAAGTCAGGGAACTGATCAAAAGGCCCCTGACAAAAAAATCTATAAAAATCTTTTCAGACAGCCAGGCTGCACTGAAAGCACTTTGCTCCAATCGGGCTGATTCAAGACTAGTATGGAACTGCATGTACCTTCTCAACAAACTCGGGACAGGGAACAGGGTAACCTTGATTTGGGTTCCGGGTCACAGCGGAGTGGAAGGCAATGTATTGGCCGACGCGCTCGCAAGAGGAGGAACTGAATCTGTGTTCATAGGACCAGAACCATTTGCGGGCATTGCTAAAAGCACCGCTAAAAAGACCATCTCAGACTGGGCAGAGAGGAAAGCACTCCTGCACTGGCGAGATACACCAGGGCTACTGCACTCGAAGGCGTTCATAAGATACCCCTCGAGTCAACCCCCCCCCCCTCCCCCCCCGAGGATCATGGAATGTAACAGGAACGATCTCCGCATTCTGGTTTGTCTGCTGACGGGACATGGTCGTCTGAGGTACCACATGCGGAAGTTGGGTCTTGAACAAACTTCAGACTGTCGCTTCTGCTTTGTGGAGGACGAAACAGCGGAGCATATTCCTTGCTCCTGTCCTGTACTGGAGAGCGCTAGGTTCCAGACATTTGGATTTGCTCAACTGGAACCTCATGACTTCAAGGAAGATTCACGTTGATCGCCTTCGCTAAGAGGAGCGGACCGTACGGTGAACTCTAAAAAAGTGTGAGCCTCAATAGACACAACTGAGTCGCAGTGGAAGGAGGCAGTGCTGCCCCACTCACTTTAAACCTAACCTATAACTCCCTTCAAGATCTCTTTTTGCTCATACTTGGGATGTCTACGTTTAGCAGTATACATTGGGGTGGACTGAAAAATCCAACTTTTTATACCTCAAATGCCTATACGCGGAAAAGTGGTGGACTCAGTAATCATAGTTCCCTGCAAAATCTCAAGTCGATAGAATAACGTTTAGCGGTGCCCCCCCCCCTCTAAATATGGCCGCGACGTCGACTGTCAGAAAACCAAGCCAGCAGCCGATTTAATTAGTTTTCCAGCGAGTGTTGTACGTGTATGTGCGTTTAAGCTATAAGGATAATTGAAAACCTTCATTGGCGTCAGTCTTGTAGAAATTATTTCAAGGCTCTGAATATTTTAACAGTACCTAGTATTTACATATATGAGTTGGCAGTCTATGTATATAAAAACAAATCCAATTTCCTCAGTCTTAAAGATGATCACGCTTATTCCACTAGATCTAAAGAGTTGCTTGTTCCTCCGAAACATCGTACTGCTGCATACCAAAAATCTTATATTTATATGGGCTGTAAAATTTTCAACAAACTTGATGACAGCATCCAAACAGCACATACTGTTGCTACTTTCAAGCAAAAACTGAAAAATTTTCTTATAGAAAAAAGTTTTTACAGTCTGGAAGAATTCTTTAATTAATGTCTGTTTTTAGTATCTACACATTATTTTAATTTTTTATCTTGTTTACCCATTTTATTTACCCATTTTATTGACGTTAACTTTGTTATGGAATATTTGTATATGCCATTTAACAAATAATAAATGAATTATTATTATTATTTATTTATTAATGTTCATACGACAATTGTTTTAAAGTCGCGTACTTGTATTTCGAGTACCTTGGGGACATTTTAGCAAATACTAGGAAAGACACTGAGTGCCCTGTATTTGGAGCTCCTTCCATGTTGAAGAAAAACGTGTTACCTACATATGCAGATGAGATCAAGAGTGATTTATATATACGGCAAACATTAATAGAGTCAGCTCAAAATAGAGCTGAACCAACCCTAGGTAACATTGCAGACATTTTAATAGCGGAGCTGAAAGTTATTTGGGCTAAGGCATCTATTCCAGTCGTAACCGACCAACAAATTATACATATGATAAAATAATATCACGAAAAATTGAGGAATCTCAAAAAGCCCCTGAAATCTCGATATAATGATGCGCTTAGACAAAAAGTAATAGAATTTAGAGACATTGCAGAAAAAAAGCTTTTTGATATTTCGTCCTGCAAGTGCGTGGACTTTTCGTTGTGTAAGTGTAAAAACAAAGTGCCAGTTAGAGAAAAAGAATTTTTAGTAGACCAGAGAACTGACAGAAAAATGTTCATCGGCTTTATTGATCCGCTAGCCACCAAAAGCATTCAACGATCCTTACATCGAAAAGACTTCTAGTTCTACTTCCAGTGTGCAAAAAATAGAGCTGCCATCAGAATGTGGAGAGACAAGTTATAATCACTGCGGTTTTAATGAAAAGCAAGAAGCTAGTCCACAAGTAGCAGCAAGTTCTAAACAAATGCGTATAAAACTACCAAGTCTCGCACAAGCCTGTGATAGAACGGGTGTTTCCCATAGATCCGCTGCCATTATTGCTTCTGCTGTATTAAAGATATTGGACTGATAATCTCAGAAGAAAATTCGAAAATGATAGATAGAAGTAAGATAAAACAAGATGAGGTCTTTTTACAAGCCATTTATTTCGACGGACGAAAATCTAATACCTTGGTTCAGCGTTCAATTGTAATAAAAAACACAGAGCAACAGTTAGCGAAGAACATATCGTAATTGTTTCAGAACGTGGATCTAAATACTTTGGTCATATAACAGTTCCATGTGGCACAGCGAAAGCAATTTCCGAAAACTTGATAGAGTTTCTCCAGAAGCAAATGGATCTGACGAATTTAGTTGCTATTGGATGCGACGGGACTGCTGTAAATACTGGAATTTACAATGGCGTTAATAGAAGACTAGACCTTCACATTGGAAGGTCACTACAGTGGTTTATTTGTATGCTGCACTCAAATGAACTACCTCTCCGCCATTTAATGATACATTTATATGGGAAACCACTGGTCTCTCTCTGGGTTTGCTGGATAAATTGGAAAAAAATACAGTCTTGCGAACTTTTACCCGTCACAGATTTTCGAAGAATTCCAACAAAACTTCCTGAAACTGATTTGAAATTGTTAAGTAGAGACCAAAAATATTCATATAATATAAGCTTGTCTATATTGAGTGGTAACAATGGTAACATATCCAAAGACCTGGCTAACACATAACTTGGAAAAATGGCTCACTCAAGATGGTTAACTACTGCGAATAGGGTGTTGCGCCTGTATGTGGCAACCTCAGACCCTTCTGAAAATTTGAAGTATTTAACAGGATATATTTTGAAAGTTTATGTTCCAACATGGTTTTCGATTAAACTATATCCTGGAGTTAAACATGGTCCACGACATTTACTAAAACTAATAAAGCGGTCACGATATCTGCCATGTCATTTGAGAGAAATCGTTGACAAAATAATTCAAATTAACGGATATTTTGCACATTCAGAAATGTGGGATAATATATAGGGTGTCTCATTTAAAAAATGCATGTTTGCATCCCCACGTAGTTATGGATCACCCTGTATAAACAAAAATATTTTCTTAGCAAGGAGCATATCCTTCGCTACAACTTTTATATAAAACTTTCCTTGCTGTCTTATACATTATATACAACTTTTTTGGCTTCTAGAGTAGTGGAGTTATCGACCGATCCGGCACTAAAAACTCACCCTGTATATCTATCCTACCGTCCATCCTTTATACAATGTGTCTTGTAATCTCTATCCGTGTTGTTTCTTAATTATTTTTTTTACAACTTCTTCCAAGCTACGCCAATTTCCTGGGATCGACGCATTATCTGGACAAAATTTTCTACTGTCACGTTCTCCCCTATAGATGTCCACTCATCATCTTCCTTTCTCCACCTTTCGCAGTAGAAGATGGTATGCTCGGTGGTATTAGTTTACTGGCACTAAATGCATGCATCGCTTAGGGTTTCCCAATGGCATGAAGATAATTATTAAAACAACCTTGTCCAGATAATGCTTTCGTCAAAAGCTTCACCATGCTTTCCTGTCACCCATTTCTTTACATCGGGTATAAGTCGTCTTGTCCAGGCTTATCTCTGTTCTTCTGTCCGCTGCTGTTGCCAGCTATTATATGTCTTTTGTCTAGCAGAATCCTTTTTGCCTTTAGTCTCAAGTATATACCTCCGCTCTTTCGCTAGCAATCTGATAGGGAAACTGCAGCAACCGTTCGATAAGCGCCACAAATTCTTATCGCCATTGTTCGCTGTACGGGTTCACACTTGGTGCGGTAACACTTCTTGTTGAGGACGTCGCTCCAGCTTATTGCTCCATATAGCATCATCGATTGTACAACAGCACATATAGTTCGCCTTTTACTTCCCGAAAGTCCACTTACTCTACTAACTACTTGACCACATGTCTAGAAATAATTCTAGTGAATTGTATTTTAAAACTTAGATCTCCTAAGCGCCGTCGTTTTCCAATAAGTGCTACTGCTTCCGATTTCTCTGGAGCTAGACCCAACCTTTTACTAACAAGCCATTTATCCACGATCTTCAAAGCACGATTAGCTCGATTCATTAGCCAATTATTTATATCTGCCACCATAACTAGTGCAACATCGTCGGCATAAGCAACAAGCGTAGCACCTCGAGGTGACCTAGTGCTAAGTACACCGTCGTAAAGTATATTTCAGAGGAGCGGTTCTAAAACCGACCCCTGTGGCACCCCACTATTTACATTTTTCAATACACCTTCGTTTCAATCATCCATCAGTAGCAGTTTTCTATCGCAGAGGTAACTACTTACTATTCCATCCATGATGGTATATCGTCGTACAGAGTAGACGTGTTCTCTATTCGCTCTTTATAATATTGAGCAGAAGTAATTGCAAAATATGGTCAACATGATTCTTAGATCACAAAAACATGGCTATTTCTAATTATCGGTAATATCTATATTTTTCCTGAGAAATATTTCAAACGGACTCAGTTAAAGCCTGACCTCTCACGGGTTCAAGATCTACAAGAACTGTTGTCAAGGAACCAGTGGCGCGCTACTAATCTTACAAAATGGTTTGCGATAATTGTAAAAAAGGACTAGCCAAAGATGAACCTGTAATAACCAACAGCTGTACAAGAATAATTCACAGGGAATATTCAGATCATAGCCGTTTATCTTAAATGCTCAAGGTCAAACAAAGTTTTGGTACGAATAGTACCGACACGAAGCGCTAAGAAGGAGCTATCTAAACATTATCTGTCCGTTTATTTTCATTATTAGGTTATGATATCTAAGATTATGTCAAAAGGATAACAATATTTTTCATATACGAGGCTTTATTAAGTATTTTCTCAGTCAATTGCTGATATAACTGCAACATACTGCTCCAGCCTTATACTGGTGTAACATACTACATATTAAGAATGCCTTCCATGTACATAGTGGTAAATTGCTCCATCAAATAAAGATAATTTGCTTTTCTTTTCGAATTCCTACAGCACAACAATTCTGGCGAAACAACTTATCTTGCTTTCAAGAGAACGCCGTGAATTGTCGATGAAGGACTCAACAGGGGTCCATTGAGTGATAACTCACTAAAATGTGGCAGAATCTGCTGTAGGCACTTTATAACGGGTAATGTAATGTTCCTTGTTATAGAATGTTGTACGTTTAACTGATGGAACAATTTCCAGGAGCGCCGCATAATTACCTCTAATTAAATAAAGATAATCTTGATTGGATACCGATTCAAAGTATGGGGTATCATAACCCTAGAAGAGACACACTAACTCAAGTAAGCAGACGGGCGGAATTTAGACACATCAGAATAAAAGAGGCAAATTTATCCAAAGAAAAACATAAGGAACATTTGGATATACTGATTTATCTTTTTTGTAGCTGGAGCATAACAATGAAGAGGGTATCAATAAATCTGATGACATTGGTAACATAGATTGGTACCTGCGACTAGTTACAAAGAGGATAGTAGGTAATAAAGCCCTGATTAAAGCAAATACGAACAGTTTAAATGTTTCTACTCAAACAGATCTTTGGGCCAGTGATTTATCCAAATGTTTTGATAATTTTTACAATTGCAATGTTAAAAATTAGTAGGAACATTGGAGTAGTTTGAAATACATGAATAATCTTGATAATAATGATACTACATGCTATTTTACAGACCTCAATAAAGCTGCAATTCTATTCTACCTGTTTGCACCAACAAATTCAAGTAGGTTATTTCACCACTGAATGAATATATACCTACACATTTCCACTCCTTACTATGACCTTTTCAACAGTTTATGTTACCTCTGATGAAACTATATCTTATCTTCCTCCTTAAGTTTAGACGTATCATTTTGATATAGCACCCACCAATGTTTCAAGAATTGTCTATTAGCGCATTTAGATATTGTATGACAGGCTAACGGTGTTTATCTTTTGGCCAACCAGGAATGGCGACGTTTGTGGAAAATAATATAAAGTATGTTCGAACAATTTACTGCAAGGCAACAGTAAGGAACACTATATGGACTATAACATGGGGTACAGCTATCTGCAGACAAATATTGTCTACTCTTTGATTTACATCAGGGACGAGGTCGTCACATATTATATATACCCCCGTAGTTGTCTACTGAGAAAAAGTTAAAGTCATCCTTAGCATGCAACACCTATACTCTGCAGGAATTTTTGGACTGTAATATATCATAAAAGTGATTAAAAAGAATTACATTTCATAATTTTATATTAATATATAAAATAGTTTGGTGTATTTATAAGAGTTTGTGTATATTTGTATATGTATTTATTGTATTATGAATATTTAATAAAAAGTTCTATTGTGAGTGGGCTCACAGAACTAATAAAGGAATATATTTATCTCTCTATCTATCCTGCCGATCTTGAGAATACTTGAAACTTAGGTAATATCCCGATTCATGTGGAAAGATGATTACCTACTTTTTACAAAATACGTTTGTTCAAGATGTGATTATTATGACAATGGTATCTAATATTGTGAATGATTTGTGTTGTGTGGACAAAATTGTTATTTGTTGCGCTCTTGTTAATATGCCCATCACAGATTCCATAAAATACAAAATTGGTAATTAGTATGCAACAAAAAATTATGAACTTAAATTCTGTCATGCAGAAATAACAATGTAATGTGAATATTTCAGCAACTTTATGTATATTCTCATATTACTTAATCTATTCCAGTAGTGAAATAGTTGCCCAAATATTTAAATTTGTCTGTTTTTGTGATTATATAACTGTACCTCATAAGTAACACAGTCACATCTCCTTAAATCCTAAATGTTCAGGAAATCAATTAGAATGTTCTTTAACTAATCCTTTAACTGACTCATGCTATTGCTTAGAAACTTAGTTACTTTCATATATCCATTTTTATGGAATACATTTATTTTGTTTATGATTATGGGTTTTATATGATCCTGCTGGTCTTATGGCAAATATTTGTGCTGAAAATATAATTTTTGATATGTTTTGCTGCTAAAATTCAGTCCATCATGAAGTAAAACTCAGAGTAAGCATTTACTTTTAAATTCCTTTTTTTAATAAATACCACCCAAGCATTCCAACTTGTATTATTTATTTATAATTCATACATAACATAGGTACTAAGTAAGGGTATAAAACACTATAGATAAGAAAGTTCTATAGCCTGGTAAACTGCCGTTGTTACTTCAATATTGTACAGTGTATCACAAGAAACGACCATTTTTCCTGCAGTTTAGAGATTCCAGCTGACGCCTTAGTTTTACTCTTCTTTGTCCAACTTATGTCCTCAATGTAACATATCCCTACAGGTAGTACTGACAAGATAGATAATTTATGCATTTTTAAAGGTAGTACCACTGATAAGATAGATAATTTAGATGTCCTCACTTCATCTACTGCTATGTGTTCTGCACTTAAAACGAATAAATTTCAGTTACATAACTGCATACTTCCCCTCTGTCATCCATACATCTGGAATGCCCACATGTAGCACGTCCATTATTCATGATTATTATCCATGCTATAACTAGTTTTTCATCGACTTTCTGAGACTGTCCCAGCTAAAAATAAAGGTACTCTGTAAGTATTTAAAAAAAACGGTTGAATATATGGTTACAATTGGTAAAGTTGTAACATAATCAATAATTACAGCTTCCTACATCTGCATCACTGTTCATTATAATTAGGCCTGTCTCGTAAATAAAGTAGTATATTTACATTACAGTACTATTTAGTTTATCCTCGTGTTGGCTTTTCATTTCACCGCCTAGGGAATTAGATAATACTATTAATGCTCCATTTTTTTCCAACAAAAAGTTCTTACAAACAGATCGTAAAAAAAACTTGTTTGACCTCCAGCAGACAAAATCAAATTGGCCGAATTGGCAAGTGTTAAAGTCAGGCGTTTGAAAATGATCTGTCACGTCATTGTTTGACAATGAAATATAATTTCGAAGATTTTGAACCGTCTTTTGTGAGAAATGGTAATTTTCTTATTTTCTATTCATTTTACTTCCCACACCGATAGGTTGTCTACATAAAGAAAATCCACGTCACTCATTTCCGTCGGTCTGTCTGTCGGTCGGTCTGTCTGTTGGCGTTCTTCTAACGTCATAATCTCAGTAACCGCTAGATGGATTGTGATGAAATTTGGGTAGCGATATGTTGTGGGGTCGTAGTAGGTAAAGCTCCTATAATTTTGGTGGAGTAATTAGCAAAAAACAAAAATTTTCAAATATTCCTCAAACTACGTTTTTAGGCGTTTTAGGGGTTCCTGATCATTTTCTACTATTTTTTTGGGTGGGGGTGAATTTGGGGTGGGGGGTTGTAAAACTGAAAAATTTGTTGCATTCATAATGAGCTGTCCATTGATCTGTGAATGAAAAACCTAGCGGCATAATATACTTTTTTAGGTCCATACGAACATTGCCTAGAGGGACTTAGAATTTATGATGTATACATACGAGTATTGCTTTAGATCGTTCTATATTGCGTAAGACGAAACTCATTGAATTGATTTTAATGAAATTTTGACACAGTATTACTACCGCGGCGAGAATAGAAAACGCGTATGTTTTAGGAAAAACGTGTCAGTGGCGGCATAGCAATAATAAAAAAATTAAAACATAAAAACAGCTCAAACTTTGTTTTTAGGCGTTTTAGGGGCTCCTGATCATTTTCCAGCTTTTTTGGGTGGGGGTGGAATTGGGGCGGTTATGGAAGAAATACCTAGCGGCATATTACACTTTTGTAAGTCCATCTGAACAATGGCTTGCCTATTACAGAAACCAATATTGTGATGTATACATACGAGTTGTGCTTTATTTTGTTCTAGATGTATATTGCGTAAAGCGAACATTATTGAATTGATTTTAATGAAATTTTGACACCGAATTTACTGCCGCGGTGTTAATGGAAAACGCGTCTGTTTCTGAAAAATCGTGTCAGTGGCAGCGCAGCAATAATAAAAAACTAAAAATATAAAAATAGCTCAATCTTCGTTTTTAGACGTTTTGGAGGCTCCTGATCGTTTTGCATCGCCCAGTTGAAGCATCCAGAAGAAACTGGCGTCCTAGTTCCTAAAGAGGGAGACGCAGGTAACTATTTACGAGAGTTTTTGCGTTGATGTTTTTTGCGGGCGGGTGGGTAATGATTTGGTTTCAAGGGAATTTCGAACTATAGCTTCAGGCAATGGAAACATAATAAAATGGTATCATCATTATGTGTGGGAAGTAGGAGTCAATCAACTTGACTCCATTTTTTGTATTGTGCGTGTGGCACCCGGCTGTTACGGGAGATGGTGTTCCGGACGGACGGGGCGGGGAGATAGGGGGATCGACAGGTGATAGTGGAGCGAAGAAGTAGGCGGAATAATTGCTGTGTTGTCATTATTGACAGTTAGTGATATAATTGACATTGTTCATACGAAAATAATAAACTGCATTTGGAAGGTCCGGCACCATTATTTGTGCAGTGCTAGGTCAGCACAGTGCGTTTGCATTATTTTGCCAAAAACGGTTTTTAATTGCTGTGTTTCTGGGTGCTATACCAGGGATAATATGCATCGTTTTCCTATAAAGGATGAGGAGGTCAATTTATATTATAAAAAGCATTCTATAGTAAATGATAAAAATGTGTATTAATATAGGTGTGCGGTATGCCTCAAAAACAATGGTCAGGCAAAAGTTGTATAACAATTACATCTATTAGCGTTTCTCCAATTCCTCGTCAGCACCTTACACGGCAGCGATCCAGCCTCCATCAGAGCATTTATTAGCTGACAGAATACCGAAAATGTGAGTTTTAGTCACAGCAGCCTCTACCGGACTACGGCTTAAGGCATCCACGTGAATCACTCGAGAACCGGGACGTTACTCTACCCTACAATCGAAATTCTGTGCCTGGACCCACCAGCATGCCACCCACCGGGCCCAGATCTCGTCTCACTAAAATGTCGGCATGTAACTGAATCAAGGTATCAGGGTCATACAAGGCCAACAACGTCCGTTCCATCATCAGACTCTCAATAGCTCTAATCGCTTGCTCCCGTCTGGCACCCAACGTCCAGGAAGCATCTTACCTAGATAAATCGCTTAATGGGAAGGCGTTGTACCGTGACTCTCCATAAATTTTCCGAAAAATAACCAGTTAAGCTCAAAAACTGTCCATATTCATGTTAATTCCTATGGGTCGAGAAATTCGATGCAGCTCCGTCTCTCTACTGCCCGGTCTAATACCAGATGAATTAACCACAAATCACAAGAAGTGGACAGCCTCTGCTAAAGAATTTATGCTTACCATGTCTCAAAGTCAAACCGCCTAATGTACCGCAAAACTTCTCAGTATTTGTAAGCTCCCATCCGCATCCCTATTGGCGATCAAAATATCGTTCGTGCATGCAACTGTGCACCTGACTTCAGCACCGTGAAAAATTCTTTTGGATGGCGCGTTGAATAGGCCAAAAGGCATTTCATTGTACTCAAACCAAATGTCTGAAGCAAAAAAAGCAGCTTCGTGTTGCAGCTTCTCAGCAATTATCATAATCATAGTCACAATGTTTTAACAGACATGTTGGGAAAACTCGTAAAATGCATTAAGTCGGAGCTAGAGTATTGCCGACACGAATATTATCAACAGTTTTGAAAACTGTAGCCCGCCATCGTTCGCGATTTACTGTCAGTTCAGTAGCGCTCTTGATACTCATATCCAGCAACTGTTTGATCGTATCCACCCAGCGTGTATGGGAACGGCCACGGCGCCGCCCACTCGGGGCATGACCCTGAACTACAAGTTTCTCCATATTATCGCTTCTGTGTATATGTCCGAAGAAAGTAAGCATTCTCGACGACACAATGGAGGATAGTCTCTTTGGATTACCGAGCTCATCCAGTATGGAAACGTTAGTTCGATGGGCGGTAAAAGGAACTCTCTGCATTCTCCTCCACGTCCACAGTTCAAAAGCATCTATGCGAGCTCGATCTGCCTTTTTAACAGTCCAAGTTTCCGAGGCATACAAAAATATGGAGTACACAAGAGACTAAGCCAGCGACATTTTGGTAGCTTTAGTGATGTTATAGTCACGCCATATTTTAGTAAGCTTTGTCATGGCCACACGTGCCTGTTGAATGCGCCATCGAATCTCATTTTCACAGCTACCCGAATTGTCGATCAAAGAACCGAGGTACACAAAACTTTGAACTACTTCACAACAGCCTACTGACTTTGTTGCTCGATGATTATCGTGCTCTCTATCTACGATCATAACCTTGGTCTTGTTGTAGTTAATACTAAGACCATACCAAAGAGTAGGTAACTAACAAGAGGAGACACCCGGCGGAATTCCTTTTATGTTTGCAATCCGCTCCCATTGACCTCGGACCTTTAAATTTGGGTGTGCAGTAGTAGCCAGATGTCTTGCAATACCTGAATTAGCGGGAAAAAGCAATGTTGCCATTTCCATTTTTCAGTAATAACCTTACTTTTAATATGGCTTAAACGGAATGTATCCTGAAGGGATTGAAAATAAATAAATAATTTAAGTAAATTCTGTTTCATTACTCTATATGAATGATTGCACAACAGTTGTGATTTTTAATGATCTGACCGTCAAAAAGTACCAAACTAGGAAAATTTGGAGTTAAAATACCAATTTTTTTTTTGGGTCATGAATATTTTAGTGACAAGGAATATGGATCCTGAAACTTATCCTGTGATTTGTCTCTTCCAAATTATTGCCAAAAACTGGCCCATAAGTTGAACCAAATGCATCAAACAACAAAAAAACTGTTTATTACTGTTTACTGACGTTTTCGCGACGTCTGTGACGTTTCTCATATCTCTGAAAATCTCTTTTAAATGTTTGTCTATTAGCTGTCAGAGCACAGTTCGCTTATGTTTTACGCATGTTATTCAATGTATGGACCAGTTTGTTGCAATAAAAGGCAACAAGGAACTAAAACATATTAAGGAGGTGATAGCATATCTTAACAAACAAGCAGAACAAATTAATAAAACAATAGTTTTTAAAAACACAATGATAGAAATCGAAATACAAACAAAACGCAATACGATATCAAACGCAATGGCGGAGTGCGGACGGCGGCGGCGGTTGGTCTTGGTTTGGCGTGGCACGTGGAATCGATGCGGCGTTGCCAATTCTTGTACGTCTATCGTAAAAATCTCTAGGTCCATTACATTGTGTATTTTTGATTATATTTACTTCAGGAGAATTAGCAGATATGATATTAAATAAAGATACCAGTAAATTTTTGTATTAATATATCGCCAAACATAAACAGATCTTACCGAAAATTAAAATAAAAACAATATTGTAATGTGGTATGTTCCAATGATGGAACGAAATCGTTTTTCTTTTTTTTTAAATTCTGTGTCATCGGCATCGACTGCTTTGGTAATTAGCTTCAAATCTTTTTTCTGTCATAAAGTTATAATATTGACGTGGTATAATGACATAATAAAATATTAACCAGCAGCAAACGCATCTTTGAATATTATGAATGAAAGTAAATTTGAATAGGTAATAGGTACCTACTTATTTTGGTCAATAAAGAAAGAGTTAAAATATATCTAAATTATCAATATTGCGACGAAGTGTTTCTACTTTCTATCAATCTCCCAAATAATGACGTCGCAGGAAATGCGAATACAAATCTCAATGTGGCAACGCTTGACACCGAACTAGCTCGGGTCAGCTCGGGCGAATTCGAGGCCCTTTAAATTTGGGTGTAGCTGCATCTCTGTCTAATTTTATTCGCTCTGTCTGACTGTCTCCTCTTGTTAGTTACCTACTCTTTGACCATACGTTGCACTGAGTTGTTCTAAGATATTTAATAGAGCTACTAGTTCTTCCTGAGAAGCAGCAATAAGGGTTGTATCGTCAGCAAATCTTAATTTGGATATTTTGCTTCCGCCAATACTTATACCGCCATTTCAGTTGTCCAATACCTAACTCATCACAAATTCAGAGTAAATGTTGAATAACATCGGAGACAATACACATCCCTGACGAACTCCTTTTCTGGTTGCAGTTTGACCAGACAGGTTACCATCAATTCTTACACCAGCCGAATTAGACTCGTAGAGTTGCTGTATGAGAACCACTAGGGGATAAGGAACTCCCATAGAGATGAGGATTTCCCACAGTTTAGGCCACTTTACGTTATCAAGCGCCTTAGAATAGTCCGCAGCGATAGGGACTTGATAATAGCCCGATGCTAGGTTGAGGGATGTGAACATCGCACCTCCTGTCATCAGGTCTAGCCGGTCCTCCTCACGAGGAAAGGGGTCATGATCTTTAATAGTTCTTCCATCAAGGACTTGATACTGGACGGAAGGGCAGTACGAGTATGTGTAGAACTTTTACACATCTACCCTCTCCTGTATATGACAAGACGATAGTCCTATCACAACATTTTGTGATTTAATCAATAGTGGCATTTTGGGCTACGGACATCTATGCTCCGCTCAGTAATCTGGGTTTTTTCGTTTTTTGCCTCTGTTTTGATCTAATCGCACAGGGCGAAATTAGAAATAAGGATTTCATTATCGGTCAATATATTGATATCCCTTAAACATTTCGGTTATATGTTACTGGGGAAAATAACTTCTGTTGGCGAGTACTATACAGAGTGAGTTTTTAGTACCGGCTCGGTCGATAACTCCACTATTGTAGAAGATAGCGAAAAAAGTTGTATATAAAAGTTGTACCCACGGATATGTTCCTTGCTCAGAAAATATTTGGATTTGTACAGGGTGATCCATATTCACGTGGTGATGCAAACATGCGTTTTTTTAAATGAGACACCCTATAATTATTCCAATTTTACTAATGATTTCCGTTCTTCCAATATAGGGTATTATTACATTATGCAGGGCGTTTCAAAGGTTATGACCATTTATATATCCAAATCGCTGTTAAATGAACCTACTGTATATCAAACAGTGATGAATCAAAAATCATTTTTTTACACGGATGAATAAACAATGTTCTCTGGTTTTAAAGTCGGCTATAAAAAAGCCCGCGACACATATTCGTATACAGGGTGATGTAGAATGCAAAATCTATATTTTCTCTTGTTTTAAAATGTAACCCCCAATATTTTATTATACCAAAGAATTGCTTTTGATATGCTCTTTCATCTTTGTACAGCACTTGTTATGGCTGCATTCATTAGTTTTTGAGATATTTCGATTTTTTTCACACAGTACGGAATTATTGAGCAGGTTATGAAAACTGTCAATTTTTCAAAGCCTACCTGATAAATCTGCTTGATAATTATGCATCACGCCTACAAAATTGTTTCCTCAGCATACTTGACTTTATTATCTCGATGATTCAGGGTTTTGACTTCATCAAATACTATCATGACCTTATAGTTTAGTTGTTCATTAAATAAAAAACAAATTAGATAGTACTTTCTCAAAATAAATAAATTTTAGTACACAAATAGAAGCTATATTTTAAATTTACAGAAAAATCGAAATATCTCGGAAACTGATGGAAGTAGGTACAACAAGTGCTATACAAAGATGAAAGAGCATATTAAAAGCACCAATTTGGTATAATAAAATATTGGGGGTTTCATTTAAAAAAAAAGAGAGAATATCTAGCATTCTACATCACCCTGTATACGAATATGCGTCGCGGGCTTTTTTTATAGCCGATTTCAAAACTAGAAAATATTTTGTATTCATCCGTGTAAAAAAATGATTTTTGATTCATCACTATTTGATATACAGTAGGTTCATTTGACAGCGATTTGAATATAAAAATGGTCATAACTTTTGAGATACCCTGTATAATGTGACAATACCCTATATTGGAAGAACGGAAATCATTAGTAGAATTTGAATGTGGAATAATATATAGGGTGTCTCATTTAACAAAATGCATGTTTGCATCACCACGTAGTTATGGATCATCCTGTATAAATCAAAATATTTTCTTAGCAAGGGACATCCGTGGCTACAACTTTTATATACAACTTTTTTCGCTATCTTCTACAGTAGTGGAGTTATCGACCGAGCCAGTACTAAAAACTCACCCTGTATGTCCTATGAAGAATAGTCCCAATTTAGCAAAGACCTTGTATAGTTCGACATTTGTATTTGTATTTGTGTTTTCGCCAAAGAAACACCAAAACCTACAACTTTGGTGATTAAGTGTAAGAAAAGCTAGATGCTAAATTTCGCCAGCTTAGTTTCACTCTATGTACATTATTTAATAAAGATTTTTATTATTATTATTATTACTTAGGGCCGGTTTCACCGATTCTTGATAAGTGTCGATAGCCTGTCAGATAACGCCATATACATTGTATGATCCTATGTGCCAGATAGGCTATTTGACACTTATCAGGGACCGGTGCAACCGGTCCTTAAAGTAGTACGTCTCTCAGATGATTTTTCTACTAAAATTGTAACAATTTTAAATTTTGTAGTGCAGAAACAGGAGAGTGTACGGTAAGAAGTATAACCTTAGGAATACCTACATAGATTCAACGTTTGTAAATCAAGTTAAATACATACTTCAAGTAAAAATTGTTTATCGTCGGTGAGTATTAGCCACCGTGTGACGCCGATGATGCTGCTCAAAATAGCCAGTTATAACCGCGAATTTGAAATAATTTTTAAAAGATTTTTCCTTACCTGTCAAACGGGCCTTGCGACTGGGGTTGGCGGCTGGATATATTTACATGCGTAACAGCATTGCACCATATTTCACAGCAAAACAGCTAGGAAACATACAAAAACACTAAAAATATCGCACAATTACCGTAACTACAAACGAATTTTAATGAAGGGACGGTGCAGTGTCACTTTTGTCAGTAATCACTGTTGACGTAAAAAGCGAGCAGACTATAAACTGATCATAAATTAATCGTGCTATGTACTGTGTAAGGCTTTCGCGGCCGTCGCGTCGTCCAATGAGTTTATGGTTCCTCGGTTTTTAGGCCGGCGTCGTTGAGCGTTGAGGCTTGATGTTTCGCCACAACGAGTGGATGGCATCTTCAAAACCTATTTCACTTCGGCGACTTTCGAAATACCGACGGCTGGTGGATTTGCGGCTGTACTGTACAACAAAACACAACAACAAAAAAATCAATATCCACTAGATTCGCCTTCATTTTTTTAATTTGTATTTTGATATTTTTGCAGACAGGTAGGCCTCATGAAAGTGACATGGTATATATCAAGTTTTTTACCGTGACCATTACCATGACTAAGACACCTTAATATATCATGTGGCAAAATGTATATGTGTATTTAAAATCCTATATCTCCTGCAATATGTTGATGCAGACAGAAATTTTTCAACGACATTTTTGTCCAAATATACACTGATAATTTGAGTTTCAAGCTGTTGATAAATTATTGTCTCAACATGAAACACTATCAATACATTGATTACAAAAACAAAAAATACTTATATACGTCATCACGAAAATTAACCTGAAGAGTCATACTATACCATTTTCTTCATATTTATCAATAAAATCAATATCTGGGTCCAGCACAGACAAGTGTTTCTCCACCCTCTTGATTGTCGTAAGGCCTCCATTAGGCCCCGAGTAGCAACCAGTAACTGTATTGGGTCCACTGTCATAGCAGCCTAAATCATAACTGGGTAAGTCAGTGGGGATTTTGCCATAAATAACGGAAGGTCCATCTTTCGCCGCAATGTACCTTAAAATTATATAAACTAGAATTTTTAAGTTGATATATGTTTTTATGAAATTAGTAGCTGATCCGACAGACGCTCTCCTGTCTTAGCTATAAATATTTAAATTGAACTTCAATCTGGAATAAATTTTAAAAAAATATTTGTCTCAAAAACATAGTGTTTATTGAAATGCTTTTTGCTATCCAACATTTTTTATCGTATGCATTTACAAGGTATCAAGTAGGCAGTTTTCATAGCCCACGGCTGGACAGTGAGTTTTGTTTTCGGGCGCGTAAATAAATTGATCCCACAAACGTTTAATGACTGCCCTTGTAATTTAGTTATCGTCATTGCAGATGCAAGTAGCACTGAAAATTGCAGCCGTTTAAAGTCGAATGCTATGTTGTTCGGAATCATAGGGATGTGTGGAATCAAGACGTTTTCGCCCTTGTATTTCCTTGTTTTTTTATCCAATTTGACGTTTATTTATTCGAACTTTTACTTAATACCAAATCACTGAACCTTTCATCAACCTTTAATTAATGACCGGTAATCGAGGGTGCATTTCTGACCCAAATTCAAGAAGAAAGGTTCACTTAAACATGTGTCCTAAAGGGTCTGGTCTTCAAGATACATGGTAACTTTAACGCTTGATCTGACTGATTTTGACTGATATTTACTTGCATTGATGAACCTTATGTGTAAGTTATAAGTTGTTATTGTGTTGTTAGCCTGGATCAAACACGAAATCTTCACAGTTGTCCCATCTCTAACATTCTCTCTTGAATTTGACTTTTTATACAGGGTGGCCAATCGGGTGACGATAATAATTTTTTTTTTTAGATAGCCCGTACCGAGACCTATCCAAAACACCCCCATGTATGTGTACCTATTATTGATAGGTTTCGAGTTATGATTTTTTTTTTTTTTTTTGAAAACTTAGACATTTTCCAGTTTTTCCAAGAAATCGTCAAAAACAAAAACAAGAATGCTTTTTGGCTTTTATTTTTTTCAGCAATTATACTCAGTATTAAGCCTATTTTAATATCCAATAAAGAGAACCTGTACATCCGAACAATAATTAAGAAAATTTTGGGTCGAAAGTTTGAAATTCTGTTTTTAGTCAGGAGACCAAAACCTTCAAAATAAAATTAAAAATACTTATGCCTGGTTCTGGAGCTCCAATCTAACCTTAAAAACTCTGCAAGACATTGCACTTTCGAAATAATAATGAAAAAATAGCACTTATGGGGACATTTTGCGCCGTATGTGAGTGTTAAAGGTAAAAAGGTGATAATTCACAAATTTCCAAAATGATCTAAGAAACTATTATTTTACTTTATTATGACAAATTGAAGAAAAAAAAACTCACAACAACTAATAAACATGACAATCATTGATATTTTAGTCACTTTTAATAAAAAAAATTAATACCTATGCTTTTTGCTGTGTACTATTGAATTTCTGCTAAATTAAGTTGTATGGAAAGTTAACAAAGGAAAAGAATAATAAAACAACAATCTGACTTTTAATTCCATAGCGGAATTACCTGGGAAGCGTTATCGTAGCATACGCCATCCCTTTTACTTTCCACACCGATAGATGAGGGGGGATTGTGATCGTAAAAATTTTCGATTTTGAGATAATAGGTTTTTTCATAATCTCAGTAACCGCTGCATGGACTGTGATGAAATTTGGGCAGCAATATGCTGTGGTGTCTTAGTAATTCAAATTTCAAATATTCCTCAAACTTTTTAGAGGTTCTTGATCATTTTCTGCGTTTTTTTTTTGGTGGGGGTGGAATTTGGGTGTTTGGGGGGTGGGGGGTTGAAAAACTGGAAAACTTGTTGTATTCACAATAGGCTGTCTACTGACCTGTCAAGGAAGACCTAGCGATATAAATCACCTTTTTAGGTCCATCCGAACATTACCTTGCCTATTACCGAAAATTAACAAAACTGCGCTTCACCGACATGAGCTCGCAAAAAGCTACCTTGAAAGAAAGGGATGGCATATGCTACGACATCGCTTCCCAGGTAATTCTGCCATGAAATTGGAAGTCAGATTATTGTTTATTATTCCTTTTCTTTGTTAACTTTCCATACAACTTAATTTAGCAGAAGTTCAAGAGTACATAGCAAAAACACTTCAAAAATCACAATTTGGGTATTAGTTTTTTTATTAAAAGTCATCAAAACATCAATGATTATCGGGTTTATTAATTGTTGCGAGTTTTTTTTTCTTTAATTTGTCATAATAAAGCAAAATAATAGTTTTTTAAATCATTTTGGAAATTCGTGAATTATCACCTTTTTACCTTTAACACTCACATACGGCGCAAAATGTCCCCATAAGTGCTAATTTTTCATTTTTATTTCGAAAGTGCAATGTCTTGCAAAGTTTTTAAGATTAGTTTGAAGCTCCAGAACCAGGAATAAGTGTTTTTAATCTTATTTTGAAGGTTTTGGTCTCCTGACTAAAAACAGAGATTTCAAACTTTGGGACCAAAATGTACTTAATTATTGTCCGGATGTACAGATTCTCTTTATTGGATATTAAAATAGGCTTAATACTGAGTATAATTGCAGAAAAAAATAAAAGCCAAAAAGCATTCTTGTTTTTGTTTTTGACGATTTCTTGGAAAAATTGAAAAATCTCTAAATTTTCAAAAAAAAAATCATAACTCGAAAACTATCAATAATCGGTACACATACATGGGGGTGTTTTGGATAGGTCTCGGTGCGGGCTATCTAAAAAAAAATTATTATTGTCACCCGATTGGCCACCCTGTATTATTCCCAGACATATTTTTGAATACCCATAAACGATAAAAATGCCTAGAACACTAGGGTCTTTACCTAATATAGAAAATTATATCTCGCGAGCTCAGATGAAAGCCATGAAGGCATTGCATTTGGTTACCTTTGGTACTTTGTTTGAATCGCGGAGAAACAACAAAACATTTGAAAGGATTTTCTGGTTTCAATACGGCCCAATTCGCAGAAACAGTGATTCATTAAAATTAAATGATCTTATTGCGATTTGTCACATCTTAGAAATCGACTACAAGGGTACGGTCGATGAAGTTGTAAACCATGTTTGCTTATTTTTGAAAGCATTAGAGGATGTACACGAAGAAGATGAAGAGTTCAAGAAGCACACAGCCGAGTGATGTGAATGGAGAAGAGATAGAGAAAAGTGTGAACAAATAAAACTTCCGAGAAGAGACGGATTTGCGCTGAGTTCTAGAAATGTAGAGGAATCTTTAAGAACTTTCTACGGAAAAGTTAACTATCCTATTAGAAAATTGATATCGGACCTTGAAAATGTGTTCATTCAGTCGCAAGGAGGAATTACCTCATGGTCAAAGCTGAAAAGACTATTAAATGATGAACTCGAAATTGAGGTGGACAGAGCACAAATTCATAAACTTTTGATGAACAGGAGAGAAAAAAAGAAGAAAGTCTCCATGAATATGTATTGGAAATGCGAGAAATTGGGAGTAAAAATAGAAGAAGAAATAATTATACAATCGATGGAATAAGAGATGATTCGAGTAAACAAATTATTTTATATGGGGCTAAAAATTTCGCTGAGTTCAAGGAGAAAGTGAAATTATATGAAAATATCACATCAGGTAAAACAGATACTCAGAAAAAAGAATGGAGAAAGCCTGTTACCCACATGACATAACGAAAGTCATATGACAAGACACTGAAAACCAGGAGAAAGAAAAATGAACTGTTGCTTCAACTGTGGCGACACGGGCCATAAGTCTGTTGACTGGCCGGATACAAGTAAAGGAGCGAAATGCTTCACATGTAAAGCTTTTGGACACGTCTCAGCTCGGTGTACGGAAAATAATGGCAATAAAGGCAAGAAAACACCGTGAACTCCATAGAAGTCGTTCCCCATAGCTCAGTCAACATTATGATAAAATATTATTCCTTGGTCGGATTAGAGAAGATGTCTACTAGGAATATCTGTCGGACATACTGTTGGGCAACGATGTGATCACGTTGAAAGATCTAGGAGCTAGCAAGGTCAATACGCTGTGCTGTTTTACCGAAAACATAACTATAAATGATGAAGATATGACTTTGAAATTTTCTTCTTCTTCTTTAGGTGCCGTCCCCATTCTGGAGGTTGGCAATCATCAAGGCAATTCGAATTTTGGAAACCGCCGCTCTAAATAGCTGGTTATTGGAGCAATTATACCAATCCCTCAGATTCTTTAATGTCTTCTCCTTCCTATTGTTCTTTTCCCTGCGATTTTTCCTTCAATTATTACTTGAAGTAGATGATATTTATCCCCTCTCATGATGTGTCCCAGGTACTGTAATTTTCTTTTCTTTATTGTTAGTAACACTTCCCTTTGTTTTTTCATTCTTATTAATACTATTTCGTTTGTAACTTTGTCTACCCATGATATTCTCAGAATTCGACGATATATCCACATTTCAAAACTTTCGAGGCGTTGGGTATCTATTTTTTTCATCGACCACGTTTCCATCCCATAGTACAATACAGGAAATACGTAGCATCTCACAAGCCGCATCTTCAATTCCAGGCTTATATCCCGACTATTCAGCACTTTTTTCATTTTCTGTTATCCCTTATATATCACATAAAGCTACTATAGGCAACAATATTCTGCCGCACTGTGAAGTTACTATTAGAGAAGGTGGCGTATTCATTCGTAGAAAGAATCAAGCTAACTTCTTGATGGAAATTCGTGTTGACGACGAAGATAGAAACTCCCCTCAACTTGATTTGGGTCATATAACAGATAAGAAGCACAGAGATAAAGTTGGGACACTGTGAAATATTATAGGCCAGAAAAATCTAGAAGCGCAGAGGTCCAAATGACAACTGTACTTCAAAATGACGAACCAATTTGCCACAGACCAAGACGATTGTCAACTCCAGAAAAGCAAGAATTTGATAAACAAATAGAAGAATGGCTGGAAGAAGGGATTATTAGATCTAGCTGTTCAGATTATGCTAGTCCAATTGCCCTAATAAAGAAACAGGATGCTTCTACGAGAATTTGCGTTGACTATCGTAAATTAAACAAAAGTAAAGTAGAAGATCATTTTCCTCTGACTTTGATCGAAGATGTTTTAGATTGTCTACGGAGTGGGAAGGTATTTACGACTGTTGACTTAAAAATGGATTTTTCCATGTTGGCATAGAGGAAAGCAGCATTAAATATACATCTTTTGTCGCACCAATTGGACACTATGATTTTTTGAAGTGCCTTTTTATTCTGTGTAATAGTCCAGCCGTATTTCAATGTTATATAGCACACATTTTGAGACCATTGACTTCAAGGCATGTAGCCATGGTTGATTTGAACGATTAAAGATGGTGTTAGAGGTAGCCCGTGATTATGGCATTGACACCCAAATATCACCCTCAGAAGAGAAAAATTTGGCAATACAGAAGTTCCCTAAGCCATCAACAGTCAGACAAGTTCAATCGTTCCTTGAGACTTACAGGTTTTTTTCGAAAACGTTTCCCCTCATATCCTATACGAGATAAGCCGTTGAGCGACTTATTGCGAAAAGATAATACAATGAAGTTTGAGGCAAAATGAAAAGCTGCATTTGAAAACCTCAAAAAGTTACTTGCCGCATCACCTGTACTGCGACTATATAAGCAAGGAGCTGAGACGTAATTGCTCATAGACGCCAGTATGCGGATATGGTGCGTCTGTCTGTTGCACCGAACTGACGATGATAATTACCTTCATCCTATTTATTTTAGGAGTAAAAAGACTACCCCAGCTGAGGTGCGTTACACTAGCTGTAATCGAAGGTTCTTGCAATTTATTAAAGCTGTAAAAATATATTATTGTCTCTTCTATCTATTTATCTCTTGGATACACATTTCGAAATAGTGACGGACTGCTCCGCTTTCCAGAAAACTATGAGCAAAAAGAATTTGACATATAGGGTAGCCAGGTGGGCTCCACTTCTTGAAGAATACTTTTATGAAATAGAGCATAGGAGTGGCAAAAAAATGGCGCACGTGGATGCATTGAGCACCAAGCCAGGACACAGCTACGACAAAGGGATAAACTGACACTTTAGGTCCAGATACCCAGAAATCGTGAACCTCGGAGAAGAGGAAGGTGGGGCCGACGGGTTTTCGTACCTGAAGTACGAAACATGCGTCGCCAAAAATTAAAGGGCCGCAGCAGATAAACAAGAAGTACGTCTATAAAGTACTTATGGACGACGATGAGCGTAAAACGTTCCATAACTTTATGGAATTGAGGGATTTCGCCACTAAAGAGCAGCGACTAGATATTGCGATTCCAGCCCCCGACCTCCCAACGGCGAGCAGATTCCGAAAGCTCGTTGAGTTTGTTTTTGCGGGAACGAACATGAATATGGGAATATATTCACCCCCAAGAAGACCGGCCAATGAAGCCAAGGAATCATCGCAAACGAACGATAGGAACAGGCAGAGGAGCAATACAGAAGCTGTAATAGTCTCTGCGAAAGACGTGAATTACTAGCAGCTGCTGAGAACAGTCAAAGAGGAGGCGAAGAAAAGCGACCTCCAGATGACTGTTCAAACCATCAGGCAAACGAAAAATGGAGAACTATTGCTCACGGCTCCGAAGACGGGTGAGGAAGCTGAGAAACTAAGAGACGCTATTGGAAAACTTCCAATAGGAGGAATCCACACCAGGCATTCCGGGAGGGTTGCCCTGCATGTGCGAGGCATAGATGGTGCTACATCCGGAGCAGAAGTGGAAAGCGCGCTTCACGAGATGGTTAACGGCGGAAGCGACGACTTACAGGTAAAAGCCTTGAGGCCTACCAGAAATGTCAAACAGGTAGCCACTGTCCTCGCTTCAAGGAAACTGGCTGATGAATTGACCATTAAGGGTCGTTTCAAGCTGGGGATCGTGATGTGCACGGTCCAGGAGAGAGTCTCTATCGAAAAGTGCAGAAAGTGCTGGGGCGTCGGGCACAAAGACAGCACATGCAGGGGAGAAAATAGGCAGAATTTATGCCTAAATTGCGGCAAGACGGGGCACAAGAAGGCCGAATGCAAAAGTCCAGCATTCTGCCCAATATGTGCTGTCGAAGGACACAGAGCAGGTTCTTTTGCCTGCCCTGTATACAAAAAGGCATTAAAAGCCAAACAAAAGAGAAAAACGCGGATGAAACCTCTGGAGTCCGTAGCGACCGAAGGCGATCTCTCGGACTGCGAGGTAGAAACTATGGAACAGTAAATAGTGACGATACTTCAAGCTAACTTAAACAGGTCACGTGCAGCGCATGACGGCTCATGTGCTGGCCATGCAGAAAAACAATGACCTAATATTAGTATCGGAGCTAAATCGGAAAATCTGCAGTCAATCCAGGTGGTACACCGACAACAACAACGACGTAGCGGCGTATATTCAAAATAGGAATATCGTCGTAACTTCGGTGGTTAGTGGAGATGGCTATATAGGCCTAAATCTCGATAAACGGACGATTTTCTGTTGTTACTGCTCTCCAAATATAAGTATGGAGACATACGAAAAGTATATCCAGATGCTCTGGGACGATGTAGCTACGGCGGGCCGAGACTTTCTTGTTCTTGGCGATTTAAATGCTAAAGCTGCAGAATGGGGGTCACCAATCACACATAAAAGGGGGGAGAGTCCTATGCGAGTGGATAGCGGCGATGGATATGGTAGTGTTGAATGATGGCTTGCAGCCTACCTTCTGAGAAGAGATTCGTGTTCGTTCATCGACGTCACTCTAGCATCGCAGGAGGTAGCTAAGTGCATTCAAAGGTGGAAGGTCTTGGAAGAGGAAACTTTGAGTGACCATAGGTACATCTATGTTGAGATGGACATGAAACTCAAAGTTAAAAGGAGATCAACGGAGCGCCACACGCCTTTCGTTGATGTCAACAAATTCCAAGAGGCACTTACCCGTAGACTTGAGTCCTTGCATACCATAGAAAGCGTCACTGAACAGCGGTTCACGAGGCTGATACAAGCCGTTCTGAAAGAAAGTACCATAAAAAGGGTGCAAAGACCGCTAAGGTACCGTACTGGTGGAACTCGGAATTCAAATCTGCTAGGGCGGACTGCCTTCAAGTACGGCGTAAGCTATCGCGCACACGACGTGGAAACCACCAGCCTCAAGCAGCCATAAATGCACTACAGGAGGAATACGCCGCCAAGAAGAAGCTGATAAAAGGTCTGATCTGTACCTCAAAATCCAAACACAGGAAAGAACTATGCGAAGACTTAGAACATGACATCTGGGGTGAAGGGTACAAGTTGGTCACCAAAAGAATGATCAAGCAATCGTCACCGTGTCTACTAAGTAACGACAGAAGGGTAGAGATAGTGAGAGAGCTCTTCCCAAGTATTTCAGAAGCTTGGGAGACAGATAGCACCGAAAAGAATCTGGAGATCTTCACGGTGGAAGAGATTAAGGTGGCTGCGGGGAAGATGAAAAATGGTAAAGCTGCTGGGCCAGATGGTGTCCCTCCGGAGGCCATCAATGTTATAGCATCTACAGCACCACAGCTGCCATCAGGTCTATTCAACCACCTTCTGAGTACGCAAACCGTACCAAAGGCGTGGAAAAGGGCAAACGTGGTATTGCTTAGCAAGATCCGAAAACCAATTTGCCTGAGATACTATCGGAAAGCTGTACGAAATCCTGATAAGGCAGAGGCTCGAGAAAGAGATCGAAAAGGCAGGGGGACCCTCGCCATGCCAATTCGGTTTCCGCTCGGGGAGGTCCACTATCGATGCCCTGGACGCGGTAACGAGGATTGCGGAAGATACCAAGAAGAAATGGTGTACGTTGGTGACGCTGGATGTCCGCAATGCTTGTAATACAGCCTCGTGGAGCATGATTATAGAGGAACTAGGAAAACTGAAGATTACAAAATACCTAAGGGATCTTATAAGCAGCTACCTAGACTCCAGATCGATTTGAATTGCCGGAACCGAAATCTCTATGACAACAGGGGTGCCTCAAGGATCTGCTTTAGGGCCGTTACTCTGGAACATCCTGTATGATAGATACAGACATATCCCTTTCTCCTTGTAATGGACTTGACCACGATGTTCTGGTTACGGAAGTAGACCGCAACATCGTGATTTAAGTCGGTATGCCATTTGGGATGCATGGACGCCTTTCTATTCGGCTCAGATGTTATAATGATGTCGATATCCTTTTCTAAGGCTACCGCATGAGCCATGTCATGCGCCGCGCGGGATCTATTCAGATCGATTTGAATTGCCGGAACCGAAATCTCTATGACAACAGGGGTGCCTCAAGGATCTGCTTTAGGGCCGTTGCTCTGGAACATCCTGTATGATGGGGTGCTGAAGCTTTCGCTACCCAGCGGCGTAAAGACGGTAGCATACGCCGACGATCTGGCACTAGTTATTCGTGGCAAATGAATAGGCAGAGCTGGTTCATAAAGCCAATGCATCGCTGTGCAAGATTGACAGGTGGATGTGCGATCACAAGCTTAAGTTGGCTCCTGAGAAAACAGAGGCAGTTATAATGCGCGGCCCAAGGAGCAAGAGAGCTAACGTGGTCTTCCAACTAAAGGGGGTGCAGGTCCCACCAAGCAAATCCATAGTGTACCTCGGAGTCACACTGGATAACGATAGGTGTTATGGACAATACCTTAAACGAGTAGTGACAAAGGCTGAGAAGAAGGCGGCAATACTGTCACGACTGATGCCAAATGTAGGAGGGCCCAGTTTTTTTATTATAGAGGGTTTAGAAAATCGGCTTGATCGCAAGGACAGAAACACTGACACACCTGGAGGTGTGAGAGAGAGTCTGCCCCCCCGACGTTGAACCAGCTTGAGTCCTCTGATGTCATGTCCAACGGACGCAAATGCATCCATCCGACATGTCACCACGGCCCGACCGGCTAAAACCCATTCCCTCTTTCCTTACCTCTGCTCGATCTCCATCTGCACCGGGCATCATCGTGAACGATATTCTTCACAGTGCAAGATGAGTTAAATATGTTTTTTCTTCTCCTCCTGTATCTTCTTGTTACATATCCCGACGTTCCTCTGTCTCTTTCAATTTTAAGATGCCTTGAACCATCTGGTGTACTATCTTCCAGCGTTTCTCACTCGATATCATGATGGGCACCATGTTCTCTGGAGTCAGGTCCTCAGGCAGGTTCGCTCTTGCTTCCTGCTTGTAATAGGACCATCTGTCGCACTCAAATAGGACGTGCTCGACTGTGTCGCTTTGGCCACAATGTCGACAACGATCGTCCGTTGCTCGTCCTATTTTGTTTCTATACACCCGAAAGGGACCGTGGCCCGACAACGCCTGTGTTAGGTAATCGCAGGTTGTACTGTGTTTACACTCTGCCCACTCTTGTATATTTGGAATCAGACGCTTAGTCCACTGCGCCACCTCCGTTGTACTGGACCAGATCCCCTCCTTGGCCAACAAATGCAGTGGCGGTATCGCTGTTATAACCTGCAGCGCTTTGGTAGATACAGTACGATACGCACTGGCCACCCTCAGCAGCGACTTTCTTTGCACCCTGTCTACTGTTTGCTGGCGCTTTTTCCTCTCCATCGCTTTATACCATATTGGAGCTCCGTATAGCATAACTGAGTGGATAACTCCGTCCAAGATCTGTCTTTTCCGCATACTTGGACCGCCTACGTTTGGCATTATACGTGACAGTAATGCCACCTTTCTTTCTGCTTTCACCGCAGTTCTCTTTATGTGTTCGTGGAAACACCGTTCGTTGTCTACGGTGATCCCCAAGTACACTATCGATTTGCTGGGTACTATTTGCACCCCTCTAAGATGGAAACTCACTTGGTTCCTAGTGATCCTAGAACCCCGGAGAATAACCGCCTCAGTTTTGCTTGGTGCCAGCTGAAGGTGGTGTCTGGACATCCACTCATCTATCCTTCTCAGCGCCTCGTTTGTTGTCTGCACCAAAGTTATCTCGTCTTTGGTGGAGGCTACCAGAGCGAGGTCATCCGCGAACGCCACAGTCTTTGTGTTTCGAGGAAGAACTATCCTTAAAACACCATCATACAGTACATTCCAGAGAAGAGGACCCAAAGCTGATCCCTATGGAACTCCTGTAGACATCTCTAGCTCTACGTTTGCTATTTTTATAGCTCTGTCACTAAAATAGCTGCCAATCAGATTCCGTAAATACCTCGGTATGCCACGGTTATTCAACTCCTCCATTATAATGCCCCACGACGCCGTATTAAAGGCATTTTGTACGTCAAGTGTCACCAGTGCTCCCCATTTATTGGAGGTTTCTTCTATGGAGCATAGAACGGCCTCCAATGCGTTATTCGTTGACTTGCCACTGCGGAAGCCAAACTGGTTTGGCGACAAGCCTCCCGCTTTTTAGAGTGCCGCTTCTAACCTCTGCCGGATTAGTACTTCGTACAGCTTTCCCACTGTGTTCAGAAGACAAATGGGTCGGTATGACGAAGCAAGCTCTGGAGGTTTACCCCCCTTAGCAATCAACACTACTCTAGCCTTTTTCCAGATGGTCGGGAAAGTTTGTATTTTCAAAAGACGGTTCAGTAGTCCTAGCAGTAGGCTGGGTGCAGTGGCAATCAATTCTTTGATGACCTCCGGGGGAACTCTATCTGGACCCGGTACTTTTCTGGTCTTAATTTTTTCTCCCGCTACCCGTAGTTCGTCCATTGTAAACGGTTCCACATCCTCGTCCAAGCTGTCATGTTGCCAGACATCTTGTCGGACTGGGAAGAGCTGCCGCACCACCTCGACCTTTCTTTCGATGCTTAAGTTGCACGTGGGCACCATGCCTGTTATTTTCTTTGTTGCGATTCGGTAGCCCTCACCCCAAATGTCCTCTTCAAGAGAAGAACATAGCTCTTTCCATTTTTCCCTCTTGGCTGCAAGGACGAGGTTTTGCAACCTCTTCCTTGTTTCCTTATACAGATCGTGGAGTAAATTGACGTTTGGCTCTGCGACGCCTGTTCTGCGCCGAACGCGTGTTAGGTTGCGTCTTGCTGCATTGCAGACTACTCGTGCCGACTCAATTTCCGAATTCCACCAATAGGGAACCATGGCAGTCCTTCTTCCTCTTTTAATCGTACAGCTTTCGGTCATTTCTTTAATTAGTGCTGTATACTGTTCTACCGTATACTCGACCGAATCTGGGATATCTTCCAAGCGGGATTTCAAAACTTCTCGAAACTTGACCATGTCGACAAAAGGTGTGTGGTACTCACAAGTGGCCTTGCGTACCTTGTCTGCAGTCTGAATCTCGAAATATATGAATCTATGATCGCTCATTGATTCTGTATCTAAAACTTGCCAATCTCTTATATTCCTGGCTATGTTCTCCGAAGCAATGGTGACGTCGAGATGTGATTGGTAGGCTCTCCTGAAGAAGGTAGGTGTTCCATCATTCAGTACTGCCATATTTAAAGCTGCAAGCCATTCGCACAGTAGCCGACCTCTTTTATCCGTATTTGGGGAACCCCAATCTGTCGCTTTTGCGTTTAGACTTCCAAGGACTATGGCTTTGCCTTCTGACGCCTCCACATCAGTCCAAAGTGCTTCCATATACTTCTCGTATTCTTCATACGGAATATTTGGAAAACAATAGCAATAGTACACAGTTAGTTTGTTGAGATAGATACAGACATATCCCTTTCTCCTTGTAATGGACTTGACCACGATGTTCTGGTTACGGAAGTAGACCGCAACATCGTGATTTAAGTCGGTATGCCATTTGGGATGCATGGACGCCTTTCTATTCGGCTCAGATGTTATAATGATGTCGATATCCTTTTCTAAGGCTACCGCATGAGCCATGTCATGCGCCGCGCGGGATCTATTCAGATCGATTTGAATTGCCGGAACCGAAATCTCTATGACAACAGGGGTGCCTCAAGGATCTGCTTTAGGGCCGTTGCTCTGGAACATCCTGTATGATGGGGTGCTGAAGCTTTCGCTACCCAGCGGCGTAAAGACGGTAGCATACGCCGACGATCTGGCACTAGTTATTCGTGGCAGAACTGGTTCATAAAGCCAATGCATCGCTGTGCAAGATTGACAGGTGGATGTGCGATCACAAGCTTAAGTTGGCTCCTGAGAAAACAGAGGCAGTTATAATGCGCGGCCCAAGGAGCAAGAGAGCTAACGTGGTCTTCCAACTAAAGGGGGTGCAGGTCTCACCAAGCAAATCCATAGTGTACCTCGGAGTCACACTGGATAACGAGAGGTGTTATGGACAACACCTTAAACGAGTAGTGACAAAGGCTGAGAAGAAGGCGGCAATACTGTCACGACTGATGCCAAATGTAGGAGGGCCCAGTAGCAACAAAAGGGCACTACTGTGCCAGGTTGTACAGTCGGTCGTCCTATATGGAGATCATGTGTGGTGTAAAGCCACGAAAAGGAAAAGGTATCAGAAGGTCTTAGACAGCTTGCAAAGAAAGTATCTGCTGAGGGTGGCCAGTGCTTATCGCACGGTATCTACAAGGGCCTTGCAAGTTATAACGGTGATACCACCATCATACTTGCTGGCCGAAGAGAGGACACTGATCCGTCATGGTCAAGCAGGCAATCCGACAAGCCGCGCTGAGGCTAAAAGGCTGACAGCAGGTAAGTGGCAAAGCATACGGAACGAGACCACTGATGTCGGACAGTTGACGAAACGACTAATACCGTCGATAAAAGAATGGGCGGAATGCAGTAATCGGCAGACGTCCTATTTCCTAACGCAGGGCCTTTTAGTGTATAAGAAACGGATAGGACGGGTGATGGACGAAAGATGCTTGCACTGCAAGGCGGAAGATACGGCTGAGCATGCCCTGTTTCTGTGCGATCGATGGGGGGCGTACAGACAGCAGGAAAGTCAAAAACTGGATGGGGAGCTGACCCCAGAGACTATGGTCCCGCTGATGTTGTCCAGCGTAGAGGCATGGAACATCATACATGAGGTGGTCAACAAAACACTCCCTGTAAAGGAGAAAGAGGAGCGGCTTCAAGGATAAATGAGGATTGGAAGTTATTCATAAATGTGTTTGAATCATTACCTCATCTTGCACTGCGAATAATATCGTTCACGATGATGCCCGGTGCAGATGGAGATATAACATCAGAGGTAAGGAAGAGGGAACGGGTTTTAGCCGGTCGGGCCGCGATGACATGCCAGATGGACGTGATTGCGTCCACTGGACATGTGATCAGAGGACTCAAGCTGGTTCAACGTCGGGCGGGCAGACTCTCTCTCACACTTCCAGGTGTGTGAGTGTTTTCTGTTCTTGCGATCAAACCGATTTCCTAAACCCTCTATAATAAAAAAAGACCGCATCCCCCCAGAAGCCGTAAAGATGGCAGTAAAAATAATTCCAGATCCAATTCTAGACGTCTTCAATCAACAACTTAGACGTCAAGAGTTCCCAAAGATATTGAAACAGGCGTCGGTAACCCTTATCTGCAAAGAAAAACCCGTAGAGAACCCCTCAGCATTCAGGCCTATCAGCATGCTAAGCATGGTTGAAAAACTCCTCTTACGGATGTTAAAAGCTAGAATTGAAGAAGAACTAGAGTAGAAAAGGGGATTGTCGGACAGGCAATTTGGGTTCAGGAAGGGACGCTCTACTGTGCATGCAATGGAGACAGTAATGGAGTGGGCCGAGAACACGGGAAATAAGTGGTGCCTACTAATAACCCTTGATGTGGCAAACGCTTTTAACACCGCCACGTGGAGTCTTATCATCCGAGAACTGCATGAGAAAGGCATCTCACAATATCTTCTAAATATGGTGGAGAGCAACTTCTAGGAGCGAACTATTTTAGTCTCGCGAAACGACACCAGAGAAATAACAGCGGGGGTACTCCAAGGATCGGTTCTCGGGCCAGTTCTTTGGAATGTTCTGTATGACAGCATGCTGGAATTGGAACTGCCTGATTGAGCAAGGACCATAGCTTACGCAGATGATCTGGTCGTTTTTGCGGAATCCGAAAATGAACATCTGTTGGAAATCATTGCGAATGAAGCCCTAACCCGGATAGTCATCTGGATGCAAAAACACAAGCTGAGCCTATCCCCAGAAAGACGGAAGCCATCATCTTTAAAGGCTCGCGCCAAAAAATCTCCACTGGCGTTTGAGTTTTCTTGGGGAAAAGATTACCCCACATTAAACACGTGGTCGTGAAAGCGGAAAGGAGGATGGGAGCCCTAACTCGAATCCTGTCAAACATAGGCGGCCCTAGCGGTACCAAAAAAACTGTGCTTTGTGAAGTAATACACTCTATAGTTCTATATCCAGCTCCCATATGGTTAAGAGCGATGAGCACTCAACGGTTTGCCGACATGTTGAGCGGAATACAGCGTAAGGCCCTCCTGAGGGTAGCAAGTGGATATCGTACGGTATCCAGCTAATAAGACGAAGGACCTGGAAAGATAGGTTACTGAACTTCTAGTCCCTGCGACGAAAGTGAAGAGAAGATACGGATACGAGGTGAAGACAGCCCGTTGCCTTGAAGATATGTCAACCCTTTGACATTTCCGACGTAACAAGAGGCGGAGTAGATAGAGGAGGTAAGGAGAGAGGGAACGGGTTTTAGCCGATCGGTTGCGTCCGTTGGACATGTGATCAGAGGACTCAGGCTGGTTCAACGTCGGGCGGGCAGACTCTCTCTCACGCCTCCGGGTGTGCGAGTGCTTCTGTCCTTGCGATCAAGCCGAATTCCTAAACCCTCTATAATAAAAAAATATGGCGAGCTGTTTTTATCCAATTCATAACTCGCGTCTGATTAAACGTACCAAGTACACGTTTAAACTTGATACTGAAATCTTTGATTGCCTTTTTTGTGTTTGGTGTACTTTCTAGCAGCTTATCAAAGGTTTTTACGAATATGTTCATCGCGTCTATACTTTCGATTAATATTTTTGCAATTTGTTTCTCGTCAGGCTTACCTTTTTCTTCTGTAAAGGAAGTATCACCAATATTCCTCTTTTTCTCTATGCCAGGCGTATCTCTCACGCTATGTTCAGGAAAGGCAGTACCTTCTTTCTTTTGAATTTTAGTCAGTCAGAGACTGAGACCTACCTCTCGGTGGAGTTCTTTTTATTGAATCCTTTTTTAAAAAGAATCTAGTACTCTCTGCCTCTAATACTGGGATCATTATCTTTACTCGTTTCGCTTTCACCCATATGTCTCTCTACATTTCTCTCAAGTTCCAAAAACACACCATATTGGTCAACAAAAGTTCCCTCTAATTCCGAGGCTTTACCTTCTTTGTCGTTCATTTTTTTTGCGTTTTATAGCTACCGACAGCTTGCAGGGTGACTACCGTCTCCACAGCAGAGCCCTGCCGGACCACTACTCATTTCGTGGCCTACTATAAAGAGGCGTACTCGTAGACTCTTGTCTCTCTCATATCGCTCACGGCACCAGCTTTTACTCACTCATGTGTCATGCAGCTCTCGGCACGATACAAACCTTAGCTTATGTGTCGTTTCCTTATTCATTGCAATGACGTCATCTTTCCTTGCTTCCTTTTTCGAGTTCGGATCCCTGGACCGGTTGCCTTCTCTTCGGATTTAGGAGTCAAGTCGACCACTTGGTAGCCGCCCATCTTTGGGTCAGACCCTGCCATCGCCTCTCCGTGTTGATCCCCGCCACCGGGTTGATTACCCGATCTTGTTCATTCACCGCAGTGATGGCTGATTGCAGACAATTATTGCAAAACGTAAAACAACTATCTGGGCAGTAGGGTCGCCACATCCCTACGCCGGGTCTCCTCCTGTGCCTGACGAATTTTTGGAGCCATCAGTGTAGCAGATGATGCCATTCAACATATATGTCGAGGTTCTCCTTCCATTCCGATCTGTCACTCAAGTTGACTTTGTATGGGATCTTAGTGTCCACGACTCTTGGCATTCTATCGGGTGGCATTTCAAGTATGCCGCACTGCAGGTTTTTTTTTTTGTTAAGTATCGTGGTGTGTTTCTTTATATTTTGTCCAACCTTCACACTCCCCCTAACTTAATTCCACCCTTTCCTAAATAAAAGTCGAAAATGGACAAGACCTCCTAAAACGTCAACAAAGTTTCATATATCAGAATTGGAGGATAATTCCAGGAGAAACATTTAGCAAAGAATCCGATTCAGAGCTCACAATAAATCATGATTTTTATAGGTTTGACATTATATATACGAAAAACTGTTATGAATATTTTCATTATTACATGAGCTAGAGGACAAGCACACCTCAAATGGTGTTAATAGTATTCCACGATAGTCAGCTGTCGCTCATGATTACGTGGTTGTTGGGTATTAATTATCATATGCATTGATCCAATGGGTAATTTGTATTCAGCATTCGTTTTTACGTTAAAACATTTGGATACTAAAACAGTTGAAGAGGCATGATAATATATACAGGGTGTCAAGCCGCAACGGGGTGACAGAATTGGTTGTAACTATCGTGAGAAAAATCAGAAAAAAAATCTATCCAATGCAGTAGTTTGAAAATTATGGGCATTTAAAAAAACCTAGAAATTCGGTCAAATTATAACAAATTGTCGGTTGTTGTGGATAACTTTTATTATTTTTATTCATTTAAACTTTGGAACCGTAACCTTAAATAACATTTCTAGAAGCACAGTCAAAAATAATGACACAATTGCCCCACGTATTTCTAGAATGAAGACTATTAGTTAAACTATGAATTTAAAATTTTCAAAGTTTATCAACTTTGAAAGACCCTGCTTTAAAAAACATGCATTAAATGTTCCATTAAAAGTTGGCACATTTAACCAGGATTGTAAAATTGTACAATACTTGTTAGTTTCATATTAAGAAAAACGAGTAAAAAAAATAAAAACCTCAAGTAACCCGACTTTTGCTAGCCATTTCACTCAGATCATATATTGTTTATTCGCACAAGCTTTTGGTAGATTTAATTTTATGGCAAAATGATGAGAGAGATGGATAACGAACATATTTGCTATGAGTGAGCGAGAGAGATAGTGACGCCACTTTTAGCCAAAGTCAACAAAAATAAGTAAGCAGCCATAAATGCACTACAGGAGGAATACGCCGCCAAGAAGAAGCTGATAAAAGGTCTGATCTGTACCTCAAAATCCAAACACAGGAAAGAACTATGCGAAGACTTAGAACATGACATCTGGGGTGAAGGGTACAAGTTGGTCACCAAAAGAATGATCAAGCAATCGTCACCGTGTCTACTAAGTAACGACAGAAGGGTAGAGATAGTGAGAGAGCTCTTCCCAAGTATTTCAGAAGCTTGGGAGACAGATAGCACCGAAAAGAATCTGGAGATCTTCACGGTGGAAGAGATTAAGGTGGCTGCGGGGAAGATGAAAAATGGTAAAGCTGCTGGGCCAGATGGTGTCCCTCCGGAGGCCATCAAGGTTATAGCATCTACAGCACCACAGCTGCCATCAGGTCTATTCAACCACCTTCTGAGTACGCAAACCGTACCAAAGGCGTGGAAAAGGGCAAACGTGGTATTGCTTAGCAAGATCCGAAAACCAATTTGCCTGAGATACTATCGGAAAGCTGTACGAAATCCTGATAAGGCAGAGGCTCGAGAAAGAGATCGAAAAGGCAGGGGGACCCTCGCCATGCCAATTCGGTTTCCGCTCGGGGAGGTCCACTATCGATGCCCTGGACGCGGTAACGAGGATTGCGGAAGATACCAAGAAGAAATGGTGTACGTTGGTGACGCTGGATGTCCGCAATGCTTGTAATACAGCCTCGTGGAGCATGATTATAGAGGAACTAGGAAAACTGAAGATTACAAAATACCTAAGGGATCTTATAAGCAGCTACCTAGACTCCAGATCGATTTGAATTGCCGGAACCGAAATCTCTATGACAACAGGGGTGCCTCAAGGATCTGCTTTAGGGCCGTTACTCTGGAACATCCTGTATGATAGATACAGACATATCCCTTTCTCCTTGTAATGGACTTGACCACGATGTTCTGGTTACGGAAGTAGACCGCAACATCGTGATTTAAGTCGGTATGCCATTTGGGATGCATGGACGCCTTTCTATTCGGCTCAGATGTTATAATGATGTCGATATCCTTTTCTAAGGCTACCGCATGAGCCATGTCATGCGCCGCGCGGGATCTATTCAGATCGATTTGAATTGCCGGAACCGAAATCTCTATGACAACAGGGGTGCCTCAAGGATCTGCTTTAGGGCCGTTGCTCTGGAACATCCTGTATGATGGGGTGCTGAAGCTTTCGCTACCCAGCGGCGTAAAGACGGTAGCATACGCCGACGATCTGGCACTAGTTATTCGTGGCAAATGAATAGGCAGAGCTGGTTCATAAAGCCAATGCATCGCTGTGCAAGATTGACAGGTGGATGTGCGATCACAAGCTTAAGTTGGCTCCTGAGAAAACAGAGGCAGTTATAATGCGCGGCCCAAGGAGCAAGAGAGCTAACGTGGTCTTCCAACTAAAGGGGGTGCAGGTCCCACCAAGCAAATCCATAGTGTACCTCGGAGTCACACTGGATAACGATAGGTGTTATGGACAATACCTTAAACGAGTAGTGACAAAGGCTGAGAAGAAGGCGGCAATACTGTCACGACTGATGCCAAATGTAGGAGGGCCCAGTTTTTTTTATTATAGAGGGTTTAGAAAATCGGCTTGATCGCAAGGACAGAAACACTGACACACCTGGAGGTGTGAGAGAGAGTCTGCCCCCCCGACGTTGAACCAGCTTGAGTCCTCTGATGTCATGTCCAACGGACGCAAATGCATCCATCCGACATGTCACCACGGCCCGACCGGCTAAAACCCATTCCCTCTTTCCTTACCTCTGCTCGATCTCCATCTGCACCGGGCATCATCGTGAACGATATTCTTCACAGTGCAAGATGAGTTAAATATGTTTTTTCTTCTCCTCCTGTATCTTCTTGTTACATATCCCGACGTTCCTCTGTCTCTTTCAATTTTAAGATGCCTTGAACCATCTGGTGTACTATCTTCCAGCGTTTCTCACTCGATATCATGATGGGCACCATGTTCTCTGGAATCAGGTCCTCAGGCAGGTTCGCTCTTGCTTCCTGCTTGTAATAGGACCATCTGTCGCACTCAAATAGGACGTGCTCGACTGTGTCGCTTTGGCCACAATGTCGACAACGATCGTCCGTTGCTCGTCCTATTTTGTTTCTATACACCCGAAAGGGACCGTGGCCCGACAACGCCTGTGTTAGGTAATCGCAGGTTGTACTGTGTTTACACTCTGCCCACTCTTGTATATTTGGAATCAGACGCTTAGTCCACTGCGCCACCTCCGTTGTACTGGACCAGATCCCCTCCTTGGCCAACAAATGCAGTGGCGGTATCGCTGTTATAACCTGCAGCGCTTTGGTAGATACAGTACGATACGCACTGGCCACCCTCAGCAGCGACTTTCTTTGCACCCTGTCTACTGTTTGCTGGCGCTTTTTCCTCTCCATCGCTTTATACCATATTGGAGCTCCGTATAGCATAACTGAGTGGATAACTCCGTCCAAGATCTGTCTTTTCCGCATACTTGGACCGCCTACGTTTGGCATTATACGTGACAGTAATGCCACCTTTCTTTCTGCTTTCACCGCAGTTCTCTTTATGTGTTCGTGGAAACACCGTTCGTTGTCTACGGTGATCCCCAAGTACACTATCGATTTGCTGGGTACTATTTGCACCCCTCTAAGATGGAAACTCACTTGGTTCCTAGTGATCCTAGAACCCCGGAGAATAACCGCCTCAGTTTTGCTTGGTGCCAGCTGAAGGTGGTGTCTGGACATCCACTCATCTATCCTTCTCAGCGCCTCGTTTGTTGTCTGCACCAAAGTTATCTCGTCTTTGGTGGAGGCTACCAGAGCGAGGTCATCCGCGAACGCCACAGTCTTTGTGTTTCGAGGAAGAACTATCCTTAAAACACCATCATACAGTACATTCCAGAGAAGAGGACCCAAAGCTGATCCCTATGGAACTCCTGTAGACATCTCTAGCTCTACGTTTGCTATTTTTATAGCTCTGTCACTAAAATAGCTGCCAATCAGATTCCGTAAATACCTCGGTATGCCACGGTTATTCAACTCCTCCATTATAATGCCCCACGACGCCGTATTAAAGGCATTTTGTACGTCAAGTGTCACCAGTGCTCCCCATTTATTGGAGGTTTCTTCTATGGAGCATAGAACGGCCTCCAATGCGTTATTCGTTGACTTGCCACTGCGGAAGCCAAACTGGTTTGGCGACAAGCCTCCCGCTTTTTAGAGTGCCGCTTCTAACCTCTGCCGGATTAGTACTTCGTACAGCTTTCCCACTGTGTTCAGAAGACAAATGGGTCGGTATGACGAAGCAAGCTCTGGAGGTTTACCCCCCTTAGCAATCAACACTACTCTAGCCTTTTTCCAGATGGTCGGGAAAGTTTGTATTTTCAAAAGACGGTTCAGTAGTCCTAGCAGTAGGCTGGGTGCAGTGGCAATCAATTCTTTGATGACCTCCGGGGGAACTCTATCTGGACCCGGTACTTTTCTGGTCTTAATTTTTTCTCCCGCTACCCGTAGTTCGTCCATTGTAAACGGTTCCACATCCTCGTCCAAGCTGTCATGTTGCCAGACATCTTGTCGGACTGGGAAGAGCTGCCGCACCACCTCGACCTTTCTTTCGATGCTTAAGTTGCACGTGGGCACCATGCCTGTTATTTTCTTTGTTGCGATTCGGTAGCCCTCACCCCAAATGTCCTCTTCAAGAGAAGAACATAGCTCTTTCCATTTTTCCCTCTTGGCTGCAAGGACGAGGTTTTGCAACCTCTTCCTTGTTTCCTTATACAGATCGTGGAGTAAATTGACGTTTGGCTCTGCGACGCCTGTTCTGCGCCGAACGCGTGTTAGGTTGCGTCTTGCTGCATTGCAGACTACTCGTGCCGACTCAATTTCCGAATTCCACCAATAGGGAACCATGGCAGTCCTTCTTCCTCTTTTAATCGTACAGCTTTCGGTCATTTCTTTAATTAGTGCTGTATACTGTTCTACCGTATACTCGACCGAATCTGGGATATCTTCCAAGCGGGATTTCAAAACTTCTCGAAACTTGACCATGTCGACAAAAGGTGTGTGGTACTCACAAGTGGCCTTGCGTACCTTGTCTGCAGTCTGAATCTCGAAATATATGAATCTATGATCGCTCATTGATTCTGTATCTAAAACTTGCCAATCTCTTATATTCCTGGCTATGTTCTCCGAAGCAATGGTGACGTCGAGATGTGATTGGTAGGCTCTCCTGAAGAAGGTAGGTGTTCCATCATTCAGTACTGCCATATTTAAAGCTGCAAGCCATTCGCACAGTAGCCGACCTCTTTTATCCGTATTTGGGGAACCCCAATCTGTCGCTTTTGCGTTTAGACTTCCAAGGACTATGGCTTTGCCTTCTGACGCCTCCACATCAGTCCAAAGTGCTTCCATATACTTCTCGTATTCTTCATACGGAATATTTGGAAAACAATAGCAATAGTACACAGTTAGTTTGTTGAGATAGATACAGACATATCCCTTTCTCCTTGTAATGGACTTGACCACGATGTTCTGGTTACGGAAGTAGACCGCAACATCGTGATTTAAGTCGGTATGCCATTTGGGATGCATGGACGCCTTTCTATTCGGCTCAGATGTTATAATGATGTCGATATCCTTTTCTAAGGCTACCGCATGAGCCATGTCATGCGCCGCGCGGGATCTATTCAGATCGATTTGAATTGCCGGAACCGAAATCTCTATGACAACAGGGGTGCCTCAAGGATCTGCTTTAGGGCCGTTGCTCTGGAACATCCTGTATGATGGGGTGCTGAAGCTTTCGCTACCCAGCGGCGTAAAGACGGTAGCATACGCCGACGATCTGGCACTAGTTATTCGTGGCAGAACTGGTTCATAAAGCCAATGCATCGCTGTGCAAGATTGACAGGTGGATGTGCGATCACAAGCTTAAGTTGGCTCCTGAGAAAACAGAGGCAGTTATAATGCGCGGCCCAAGGAGCAAGAGAGCTAACGTGGTCTTCCAACTAAAGGGGGTGCAGGTCTCACCAAGCAAATCCATAGTGTACCTCGGAGTCACACTGGATAACGAGAGGTGTTATGGACAACACCTTAAACGAGTAGTGACAAAGGCTGAGAAGAAGGCGGCAATACTGTCACGACTGATGCCAAATGTAGGAGGGCCCAGTAGCAACAAAAGGGCACTACTGTGCCAGGTTGTACAGTCGGTCGTCCTATATGGAGATCATGTGTGGTGTAAAGCCACGAAAAGGAAAAGGTATCAGAAGGTCTTAGACAGCTTGCAAAGAAAGTATCTGCTGAGGGTGGCCAGTGCTTATCGCACGGTATCTACAAGGGCCTTGCAAGTTATAACGGTGATACCACCATCATACTTGCTGGCCGAAGAGAGGACACTGATCCGTCATGGTCAAGCAGGCAATCCGACAAGCCGCGCTGAGGCTAAAAGGCTGACAGCAGGTAAGTGGCAAAGCATACGGAACGAGACCACTGATGTCGGACAGTTGACGAAACGACTAATACCGTCGATAAAAGAATGGGCGGAATGCAGTAATCGGCAGACGTCCTATTTCCTAACGCAGGGCCTTTTAGTGTATAAGAAACGGATAGGACGGGTGATGGACGAAAGATGCTTGCACTGCAAGGCGGAAGATACGGCTGAGCATGCCCTGTTTCTGTGCGATCGATGGGGGGCGTACAGACAGCAGGAAAGTCAAAAACTGGATGGGGAGCTGACCCCAGAGACTATGGTCCCGCTGATGTTGTCCAGCGTAGAGGCATGGAACATCATACATGAGGTGGTCAACAAAACACTCCCTGTAAAGGAGAAAGAGGAGCGGCTTCAAGGATAAATGAGGATTGGAAGTTATTCATAAATGTGTTTGAATCATTACCTCATCTTGCACTGCGAATAATATCGTTCACGATGATGCCCGGTGCAGATGGAGATATAACATCAGAGGTAAGGAAGAGGGAACGGGTTTTAGCCGGTCGGGCCGCGATGACATGCCAGATGGACGTGATTGCGTCCACTGGACATGTGATCAGAGGACTCAAGCTGGTTCAACGTCGGGCGGGCAGACTCTCTCTCACACTTCCAGGTGTGTGAGTGTTTTCTGTTCTTGCGATCAAACCGATTTCCTAAACCCTCTATAATAAAAAAAGACCGCATCCCCCCAGAAGCCGTAAAGATGGCAGTAAAAATAATTCCAGATCCAATTCTAGACGTCTTCAATCAACAACTTAGACGTCAAGAGTTCCCAAAGATATTGAAACAGGCGTCGGTAACCCTTATCTGCAAAGAAAAACCCGTAGAGAACCCCTCAGCATTCAGGCCTATCAGCATGCTAAGCATGGTTGAAAAACTCCTCTTACGGATGTTAAAAGCTAGAATTGAAGAAGAACTAGAGTAGAAAAGGGGATTGTCGGACAGGCAATTTGGGTTCAGGAAGGGACGCTCTACTGTGCATGCAATGGAGACAGTAATGGAGTGGGCCGAGAACACGGGAAATAAGTGGTGCCTACTAATAACCCTTGATGTGGCAAACGCTTTTAACACCGCCACGTGGAGTCTTATCATCCGAGAACTGCATGAGAAAGGCATCTCACAATATCTTCTAAATATGGTGGAGAGCAACTTCTAGGAGCGAACTATTTTAGTCTCGCGAAACGACACCAGAGAAATAACAGCGGGGGTACTCCAAGGATCGGTTCTCGGGCCAGTTCTTTGGAATGTTCTGTATGACAGCATGCTGGAATTGGAACTGCCTGATTGAGCAAGGACCATAGCTTACGCAGATGATCTGGTCGTTTTTGCGGAATCCGAAAATGAACATCTGTTGGAAATCATTGCGAATGAAGCCCTAACCCGGATAGTCATCTGGATGCAAAAACACAAGCTGAGCCTATCCCCAGAAAGACGGAAGCCATCATCTTTAAAGGCTCGCGCCAAAAAATCTCCACTGGCGTTTGAGTTTTCTTGGGGAAAAGATTACCCCACATTAAACACGTGGTCGTGAAAGCGGAAAGGAGGATGGGAGCCCTAACTCGAATCCTGTCAAACATAGGCGGCCCTAGCGGTACCAAAAAAACTGTGCTTTGTGAAGTAATACACTCTATAGTTCTATATCCAGCTCCCATATGGTTAAGAGCGATGAGCACTCAACGGTTTGCCGACATGTTGAGCGGAATACAGCGTAAGGCCCTCCTGAGGGTAGCAAGTGGATATCGTACGGTATCCAGCTAATAAGACGAAGGACCTGGAAAGATAGGTTACTGAACTTCTAGTCCCTGCGACGAAAGTGAAGAGAAGATACGGATACGAGGTGAAGACAGCCCGTTGCCTTGAAGATATGTCAACCCTTTGACATTTCCGACGTAACAAGAGGCGGAGTAGATAGAGGAGGTAAGGAGAGAGGGAACGGGTTTTAGCCGATCGGTTGCGTCCGTTGGACATGTGATCAGAGGACTCAGGCTGGTTCAACGTCGGGCGGGCAGACTCTCTCTCACGCCTCCGGGTGTGCGAGTGCTTCTGTCCTTGCGATCAAGCCGAATTCCTAAACCCTCTATAATAAAAAAATATGGCGAGCTGTTTTTATCCAATTCATAACTCGCGTCTGATTAAACGTACCAAGTACACGTTTAAACTTGATACTGAAATCTTTGATTGCCTTTTTTGTGTTTGGTGTACTTTCTAGCAGCTTATCAAAGGTTTTTACGAATATGTTCATCGCGTCTATACTTTCGATTAATATTTTTGCAATTTGTTTCTCGTCAGGCTTACCTTTTTCTTCTGTAAAGGAAGTATCACCAATATTCCTCTTTTTCTCTATGCCAGGCGTATCTCTCACGCTATGTTCAGGAAAGGCAGTACCTTCTTTCTTTTGAATTTTAGTCAGTCAGAGACTGAGACCTACCTCTCGGTGGAGTTCTTTTTATTGAATCCTTTTTTAAAAAGAATCTAGTACTCTCTGCCTCTAATACTGGGATCATTATCTTTACTCGTTTCGCTTTCACCCATATGTCTCTCTACATTTCTCTCAAGTTCCAAAAACACACCATATTGGTCAACAAAAGTTCCCTCTAATTCCGAGGCTTTACCTTCTTTGTCGTTCATTTTTTTTGCGTTTTATAGCTACCGACAGCTTGCAGGGTGACTACCGTCTCCACAGCAGAGCCCTGCCGGACCACTACTCATTTCGTGGCCTACTATAAAGAGGCGTACTCGTAGACTCTTGTCTCTCTCATATCGCTCACGGCACCAGCTTTTACTCACTCATGTGTCATGCAGCTCTCGGCACGATACAAACCTTAGCTTATGTGTCGTTTCCTTATTCATTGCAATGACGTCATCTTTCCTTGCTTCCTTTTTCGAGTTCGGATCCCTGGACCGGTTGCCTTCTCTTCGGATTTAGGAGTCAAGTCGACCACTTGGTAGCCGCCCATCTTTGGGTCAGACCCTGCCATCGCCTCTCCGTGTTGATCCCCGCCACCGGGTTGATTACCCGATCTTGTTCATTCACCGCAGTGATGGCTGATTGCAGACAATTATTGCAAAACGTAAAACAACTATCTGGGCAGTAGGGTCGCCACATCCCTACGCCGGGTCTCCTCCTGTGCCTGACGAATTTTTGGAGCCATCAGTGTAGCAGATGATGCCATTCAACATATATGTCGAGGTTCTCCTTCCATTCCGATCTGTCACTCAAGTTGACTTTGTATGGGATCTTAGTGTCCACGACTCTTGGCATTCTATCGGGTGGCATTTCAAGTATGCCGCACTGCAGGTTTTTTTTTTTGTTAAGTATCGTGGTGTGTTTCTTTATATTTTGTCCAACCTTCACACTCCCCCTAACTTAATTCCACCCTTTCCTAAATAAAAGTCGAAAATGGACAAGACCCCCTAAAACGTCAACAAAGTTTCATATATCAGAATTGGAGGATAATTCCAGGAGAAACATTTAGCAAAGAATCCGATTCAGAGCTCACAATAAATCATGATTTTTATAGGTTTGACATTATATATACGAAAAACTGTTATGAATATTTTCATTATTACATGAGCTAAAGGACAAGCACACCTCAAATGGTGTTAATAGTATTCCACGATAGTCAGCTGTCGCTCATGATTACGTGGTTGTTGGGTATTAATTATCATATGCATTGATCCAATGGGTAATTTGTATTCAGCATTCGTTTTTACGTTAAAACATTTGGATACTAAAACAGTTGAAGAGGCATGATAATATATACAGGGTGTCAAGCCGCAACGGGGTGACAGAATTGGTTGTAACTATCGTGAGAAAAATCAGAAAAAAAATCTATCCAATGCAGTAGTTTGAAAATTATGGGCATTTAAAAAAACCTAGAAATTCGGTCAAATTATAACAAATTGTCGGTTGTTGTGGATAACTTTTATTATTTTTATTCATTTAAACTTTGGAACCGTAACCTTAAATAACATTTCTAGAAGCACAGTCAAAAATAATGACACAATTGCCCCACGTATTTCTAGAATGAAGACTATTAGTTAAACTATGAATTTAAAATTTTCAAAGTTTATCAACTTTGAAAGACCCTGCTTTAAAAAACATGCATTAAATGTTCCATTAAAAGTTGGCACATTTAACCAGGATTGTAAAATTGTACAATACTTGTTAGTTTCATATTAAGAAAAACGAGTAAAAAAAATAAAAACCTCAAGTAACCCGACTTTTGCTAGCCATTTCACTCAGATCATATATTGTTTATTCGCACAAGCTTTTGGTAGATTTAATTTTATGGCAAAATGATGAGAGAGATGGATAACGAACATATTTGCTATGAGTGAGCGAGAGAGATAGTGACGCCACTTTTAGCCAAAGTCAACAAAAATAAGTAAAATTAATAAAATAATGAAAAATGTTGACCTAGTTTAGGTTTATTGGAATGAAATTCAGACAATAAATGTTCAAATTGTTTGCCATCAGCCCCAATACACGCCCTACATCTTCTTAAAAAAAGATCTACTTATTAGCCAGGCATATCCTCGAGAGTTGATGCCCTCAGCAGCATGAGAAATTCGTTTACGCAGCTCGGCTACGCTCTCAATGGGCTTTGAATAAACTTTTTCTTTGAGAACACCCCAATAACAAAATTCCAGGGGATTTAAATCCGGGGAACGGACTGGCCACGAGATAGTGCCTGAACGTCCACCTCCACCTCCCGGATATTTTTGGCCAAGGAAACCTCTTACTTGCACTGCCTAATGCGCTGGGTAGCCATCTTGTTGATACCTCATGTAGCGACAATCTGTTAATCGGTCTACAGACGTTGATGCATGCTGCGATTCAGGTATCGACTTCTACGTTTCATAACGCAAGTAGCAGCGTGTGTGGTACTGAATCACGAATTTGGTATCAGTTTCGGCTTGCAGCGTTGTAGATTCTGGAATCCTATTATGGTCGGTGAGCCATGTCGCCGAGCCGGTGACGCTGACGCAGTGATGCAAGTTTCAATGTGTATAGTATTGCGTCGATGCAAAGAAATAAGCCCACCCTACTATTCTTGTGTTGCATTAAACGTGTATGAAATATCAAGTCGATTCAGGCATAGCAACAGGTTTCTATTTGAGTAGGAACTTATGCAACTCATGCAAGTTTCATGAAACCTTGAGTCGGTTGAGGAATTGCAGCTTACATCAACGTCTGTAGGCCGCTTTAGTGGTACCTCCTCCAACAAAGTTGGTAAATTTTATCATAAAAAATGTAGGTAATTCGTGCCATTCAAATTCTCAAGCAGCCTAAAAGGCCCAACAATTTATCCGTTTAAAATACCGGTCCAGAGGCTTACTTTAAAGCGATACTGGGATCCGTCTTCTCGCATTAGATGTGCCCGGCTAATAAGTAGATATTTTTCAAGAAAATGTAGGGCATGTATATAGGTAGTGTAAAGTGATAACAAATTAGACTGGCACATAAGTTAATCTTACTTTTTCTTTTCTATATCTATATGTATATTATAAATTTATGTAAGTTTTTAGTCAATTTAGGTTAAGTGGCAGAGTAGCTATAAGCTAAACTTCGCCTATTGTAAATTGAAGGCAATAAAGACGATTTATTATTATCTGACTTTCTAAGTTCCTCTCGCATAATTGTGGTAGCAGCAGGTATTATTATTATTATTATTATCATCTATCCCATTACATATTGTTATTTGTGAACAGAGCTATTCAAATGCCTTCGTTGTGTGCAGTACTGATTTGTTCAATGAGGCAGAACCTCAGAGTAACAACTGAACATAGAGGTAGTAAACAACTAATTCTAATAGGCCGACATCTTTCCTTACGTTGTTATATTGACTACCAGATACGGCAATCATAATTGTTTACTATCGTCTTAATTGTATAGTATTTAGAAATATTCCATTCTGCGTTAAAAAAGACGTTATTTTGATGGTTCAGGAATGGTTACAGCAAAATCAATAGATATGTTGACCTCTACTGCGTTACTGCATATTTCTTCATCATAAACGCAAATTCTTAAGTCTTGCATAATTTTGAGGAGCTGGCAACGCCTCATGCGCTCGACTGTAAAATGTTTGCCTTGTTTATTGTTTGTGCGTCTTTTATGCTTGGTCAGTAAAATCGAATTTGCTATTTGTTGGTAACTGTAGTGAAGCTTTACGGACTTGCTGTGCTATATTCGAATGTAGTTTAACATTTTTTCGAGATGGAACTCAAAAGTGTAGTGTTTGTAACATGGGTTGCGTTGGAAGAATTGTCAGGTTAGTTGGCGTTACACAGCATTGTTTACAATTTGAACTGTCACTGCGAGGTCACAGCTGATCAATGTTTGGAGGCTGAAGTGTCAAAGATGATGGCTTTCAGCACGCCATGCTGAAGTGGTTTGTTTACTCCCTCTATGTTCAGTTGTTACTCTGAGGGCAGAACACAGATGATGTTATTTTCCCAACCTCCGCTTATTTTTAAGATATATTCTCGTTTAGGTTTGACAAACAATAATTATCCTCCTTGGAAATCAAGTAGAAACATGTGATAATGAAGACACACACTAACCAACTAATATCGATAGAGTATTGCATTGTTTGCTAGTTTTTAATATTTACCGTTTATCGCAACAAAAGAAATAATTTATATTCACTACGTGTTTAGATACTTACCCCTGCAAATATTTTGTTACAAACGTATTTTCATTCAGATTATTGCGTCTTTCTCTCGTGTCATTGTTGAAACTCAATTGACGTAAATAACTGGAAACTCTCTTCCGTAAAGAAGGCATGCTAAAACAAATAAAGATAATGTATTTTCTAAAAATTATCCTGTGATTAATTGCACTTAATAATAATAATATTCCGACATTTCCGACATTTACATCGTCCCTACTCGTGGGAACGCGATGGATAAAGTTAGTTTTTCAAACCAACAACGACGGCTTAGGGTACGTCGATTAAACTCACCTGAACCCCAAAACCAAACATCACAACCAATAGCGCACAACCGAACTGCGGATGTTTTGCCGATACAGCCGGCAACCACCAAAGCTGGTAAACCAAGACAGCGCTTACGATGGACTACTGAGATGAACAAATCTGTAATGCACTGTTACTATACCGCTACAAAATTAGAAACCGTCTGTTAAGGCTACATACATGAGCTGTACATGCTGTTTACAGGACAATACCCGCACCTCTTACACCCATATGCACCGTTTGGCGATTCTAATCTTAGTTCCCTAATCGCGTTTTGCTAATCTTTGGCATCTAGCCATGCACCGTCAAGAGAATAACTGATCCAGATTGGAGATACGGCAAGGTTATGTTCGCAAGATTGTTTTGACAGTGACTGTGTTAAAATTTTCAGTTTGCGGTGCATAGTAAACAAGTAATCTAATCCAGGTTTACGTAACTAATCGCGTAATTGACTTACGGTGCATACGGGTGTTAACACGTGTAACCGAAGAAAGACTTATTGGCCAAAACCGATTCATAACATAAAACAACCGCCTTATTCCGCAAGAACTACAAGCTATACAGATCCTTGTATCCAATTAACTAAATAATATCCAATAATGGTTTGTTAGCCAATGAATCTATCACTAAAAGACAAAACATTCATACCCAAAATAATAAGATACAAAAAAACAACATGCACTTAGATGTGGATCCAGATCCATTGATCTACCACCTTCCATCACTCAATCAGCCGAACATACAATATAACAAATGGAGTGGCACCAATCCTGCACTGCGAGATCTCCTGCCCAGACTAATTTTTAAAAACAACACTCGACAAATATTACGCACAATAAATTCCAACATAGTACCACAATTCTTACCCAACGAGAGTAACCTAGAGGACATCCACACCGTTACATATGCTGCTGCAGCAACCACACTCATAGTTAACAGCCAAAAACTTCTAAGACGATCTAAAGACCACACAAGTAAAAGATCTAAACCTAAATGGCAAATTAGAATCGAAAATTAAATTAGGACACTCAGACAGGATCTCGCACACCTCACGCCATACACTAAGAATAACAACCTCTGAAAACTCATACGGACAACAATAAATCTAAATCACCACAACAAGCAATACCCGAAATAGCCGTTAGACTTAAACAGAAACTTGCAGTATATGCAGCTAGACTCCGCAGATACAACGAATCTAACAGAAAGGATACAATCTTTTTCAGAAAAGTGAAAAGCAGTTTCATCGAAATATAACATCAAACAATCAGATAATAGAACCTCCAAGTAGACAAGAGTTAACCCAGTTTTGGGGAAGCCTATGGTCAGAACCTAAAACACATAATGAAAACGCTCCATGGATCAGACAAGAAGAGGAAAAAACAGCATATACCGGAACAGGATGACGTTATTCTTGCACCAGAGGAAATACCTGAGACAATAAAACACACTGCCAGGCCGGCCCTGTAATGCCATCTCGTGAGTCTAGAAAAATTCCTTCTCGTACAATTGGTAATGATCGCGAGCTCTCGAGAACAATCCAGAGATGGCGCCACCTAGCATAAAAGCGCCGTCACATGAGAAATGAGAACAGACAGTCAATGCAGCAGTGTGTTCGATAATAATACGCGACGACGTTCAGCGGCGCGCGCGATATAAATGAACTGTGACATAAATTAGTGCAGTTAAGGACCAACATAAATTAGTGTAGTGACTTTAGATAAATTAGACTGTTAAGTGTTAGGCTCTCCAGGAGCGACTTCGACAAATAATGATTGAAGAGGGTGAGGATTCAGATACCTTCGAATTCGAGTCACCTGAATTCGAGTGGGCCAAGAAGCTCGAAGCAAAAATCGAAGCAAGCTCCAAACAGTCGGAATCTGCTCGACTGTCGCTCGAGTCAAAAATCGAAGCAAGCTCGAAACAGTCGGAATCTGCTCGACTGTCGCTCGAGTCAAAAATTGAAGCAATCTCCAAACAGTCAGAATCCGCCCTGAAGATGGAGATTACTGCTTTAAAAAAAGACATCGAAGAAAGAATCGGAACCAGAATCGACATCTTAGAATCGAAAATGGTAGAGCAAAGAGAAGATCTCAAGAGGAGATTGGAAAAACAAAACGAAGGTCTCAAGAGGGGATTGGAAAAACAAAAAGAAGATCTCGATAGGGGATTAGAAAAACAAAAAGAAGGTCTCAAGAGGGGACTGGAAAAACAAAAAGATCTCCAGAAGGGATTGGAAAAACAGAAAGAAGATCCGATGCTAAGTGAGGTCGAAGAGCAGAGGCGATGCTCCACCCGCGTCCGGAAGAGTTCAAGAAGAACTGCTCGTGTGGCCTACGTTGGGCAGCAGGCGACCAGTCTGTATGTGGATGGCTTCGTGGACGGCAGACAGAAGCTGATGTTTCTGGATACGGGTGCAACGAAGACCTGATGTGCTCCAGAAGAGTGCTGATGTAAGGCCAACAAGATGGCGGCTTCGCACTGCTACCGGACAGCCCGCAAGCATCCATGGGGAAGCCGACATACAGCTCCAGCTTGGGAACACCAAAATCAAACATCGAGTTTTGGTAGCCGACATCGAGAACGAGGTGATAGTTGGAATGGATATCATGGACACTTATGGATTCTAACTGGACCTGAGACATGGTACCCTGCTAGTCCAAGCGGAAGAGGTAGTCCTACACCGACGTCAAGAAGAGGCTGTCCAGGTGGTGCTCTCAGCAGAAACTGTCATCCCAGGAAGGTGCGAGGTGGTGATCGAAGCCTGCCTGGTTGATGGCGCTGATCGAAGGAGCGTCATGTTGTTCGAACCTAAACCGGATGATGAGCTGATTGGCCGTGGCATCGCCATTGGAAAATGCCTGGTACGAGCTGATGATGCAGTTCCGGTGAGGTTGCTGAACGCGAATGGCTTTCCGGTACACCTCAGGAAGGGAACACCACTGGGTCGTTGTTCTCCAGTCTCATCAGTGGTGAGGAGTGTAAACGCATCAGACCAACGGAATGAGCGGTTGCATGAGAAGCTGACTGAGTTGGTGGCTGATTCGTCGAAAGGCTTGAACAGGGAACAACAGAAGAAGCTGAGGGTATTAGTCACAGAATACCAGGATATCTTCGATGTTGGCGTTGGAAAGAAGGGGAGAACAAATGTGGTCCGACACAAGATCCACACAGGCGAATGTACCACCTATTCGGCAACCACCAAGGAAGCTACCATTGGCCAAGCGAGAAGAAGCGGATAGGATCGTCAAGGAAATGGAAGAAGAGGGGGTGATCGATCAATCAGCGAGTCCTTGGTCATCGCCGGTTGTACTGGTGAAGAAGAAGGACGGGTCGACACGATTCTGCGTGGACTATCGGCAGCTCAATAACGTCACGAAGAAAGACAGCTACCCTCTGCCAAGAATCGTCGACACCCTAGACACTTTGGCGGGTTCGAAGGTGTTCTCCACGCTTGATCTGAAGAGTGGCTATTGGCAAGTCGAGATGGACCCAAGGGACAAGGAGAAGACCGCGTTCACCGTTGGCTCAGGGTTATGGCAGTTTACGGTTATGCCGTTTGGATTGTGTAACGCGCCAGCTACGTTTGAGAGGCTGATGGAGACTGTCTTGAAGGGGTTGTCTTGGGAAACCTGCCTGGTCTACCTAGATGACATCATCGTGGTTGGGAAATCTTTCGACGATCACCTCAAGAACTTGGAACAAGTATTTAGGAGGCTGCGCCAATCAGGCCTCAAGCTGAGCCCCAAAAAGTGCCACCTGTTCCAGAACAAGGTGCAATATTTAGGACATGTGGTTTCCCAAGAAGGCATAGCGGTGGATCCTCAGAAGATCGAAGCGGTAAAAGGATGGCCAGTACCTAAGAACAAACATGACGTAAGAAACTTCCTAGGTCTGTGTACATACTGCCGTCGATACGAGGCTGGATTTGCTACCATCGCCAAGCCGCTGACTAGGCTTACGGAGGAAGGCCGCAGGTTCCAGTGGGGAAATGACTGCCAGCAAGCTTTCGACCTGCTGAAGAAGGCTCTCTCGACGGCTCCAGTGCTAAGCTATCCCCTGCCTACTGGCAAATTTGTGTTAGACACTGATGCGAGCAACGTGGGGATAGGTTCAGTTCTGCCGCAGATACAAGATGGTCGACAGGTGGTGATCGGCTATTTCAGCAAGACGCTGTCTAAGCCCGAGAGAAACTATTGCGTCACTCGGAGAGAATTGCTGGCCATCGTCAAGTCCGTGGAGCACTTTTACAAGTACTTGTACGGGAGGAAGTTCCTGCTGAGGACGGACCATGCATCTCTGACATGGCTACTTCGGTTCAAGAATCCAGAGGGACGGGTAGCCAGGTGGATCGAGAGACTGCAGGAATTCGACTTCGACATTGAACACCGTGGTGGCAAGTCTCATGGGAATGCGGATCCACTTTCGAGGAGACCGTGTCCCGACGACTGTGCTCACTGCAACCGAGCCGAGACGAAGGACGCCATCGCCAGGAGAACCACCGTTGTGGATGACCGCTGGCAGCCTGCCGAACTCCAGAAAGACCAAGAAGAGGATCCCAGCCTGAAACTGATCATCGAGTGGAAGAGGGAAGATCGACGACAGAGTTGGCAGGAGGTTTCACATTACTCGCCTACCGTTAAGTCCTACTGGGCTCAGTGGGACAGTCTGGTGATGGAGGATGGCATCCTGCGACGAATACTCGAGGACAAAGAAGGGACCCAGGAAAGAAGACAGACCGTGGTGCCTAGGAACCGCGTGGCCGAGGTACTTGGGGAGATTCACAGCGGAACCAGTGGAGGTCATCTGGGCGTGGCCAAGACCCTGGAGAAGATTCGAGAGCGGTTCTACTGGTTTAGGTGCAAGGAAGACGTCAAGGAATGGTGCAGGAAGTGTACAGTTTGTGCCGCCAGCAACGGTCCACAGAGGCGTAAGAAAGCTCCTATGCGCAATACAACGTCGGAAGTCCCTTCGAGAGGATCGCTATCGACGTAGCAGGACCTTTTCCGGAAAGCGAAGCTGGGAACAAGTACATCGTGGTGGTGATCGACTACTTCAGCAAATGGGTCGAAGCTTACGCTCTGCCAAACCAGGAGGCCGCAACCGTTGCTGATGCTCTGGTCAAGGACTGGATTTGCCGTTTTGGAGTTCCACTCGAGCTGCATTCGGACCAGGGAAGGAACTTCGAGTCAGTATGCCTATTCCGTATCTCTCTTTCCGCGCTGATCGACACGGAAAGTCACCTACTGCCCGGGAGTGACGTCACTTTCCGGACGGAATACCGCTAAGTGCATTCGGTACGTCCGTGCACTTTCCGTTGACCTCATAGCCGCGGAAAGGGGCACCGAGTGCGGATAGACGTCAGTGTCATTGAGTCATTGTTGACAACGTGTCATATTTGTATCGTTTTCACCTTTAAGTGAGTTTTTGAAAGCAAGGTAAGTCTATTTTGCTGTATTTTGGTCGCTTTCTTCCTCAAGTATTCGTATTTTTACAACCAAGCCGTACACATGTGCGTGTGAGGCTCATGCAACTTGTGTACCGGGTGTTTCCTTATAATTCGCCACCCCTCTTATCTTTTTTATTTGCAGAGATAGAAAAAAGTTCTTATATGAAGGTTTTATAGCCTTTTCTTAGCAAAATGTAAGAATGACACAAAACATTACCGGATTTAATTGTTTTTCAGCCACCATTGCTATCGTTGATAGAGGTTAACTCCCACATTTTAGAAACTTTGAAGCTAAATATTTTCAGAACCTTCAAAATAAGGTGATCGAACACTATATTTTTGACAACAAGAGAAACATATATGTCTTTCCGTCCCATAAAAATATAACTTAATACGAAAAACAGGATTTTCTACTATTTTTTCATTTTGTTCTTATTTAATTCGAAATGACAAGAGAAAACTATAAAACTTTAAAATACCCGGCACATGTACGCTGTGTTTGGATAAATTATTGTTTGAACGGCAATGGAAGAAAAATTCGTATTGTGTTGTATGTTAACATGTGCTTCTTGTTTTAGATGGAATTTGTACTTACTGATGCTGAAGCCTTGGAGCTGATGGGGGAGGAGGAAGAATTTGAGCATCACAGGGCAAATTGCATAAGATTGAGGATCCAAATAGTGTATATAAAGCTAAATTACTGCAAAATAAAAATAATAAAGAATGAATTAATTCTTTACTTTATTGTTAAATTAGGTTAACTAGAGTGGAAAGAGTGAATTCGCCAAACCTATCAAAATAATCCACCCTATCAAACACTTGCCTAGGTACACAAAACAACGTTAAATTTAATTTGTCCAATTCATCATCGTTAAGCATGTTACTTTCAATTATATACTCCATTTTACTAGCTTCTATTGAGATTTTTTCGCACCTAACTTAAATACTTGTTATGATTGACAACAAACTACAGAACTAAATGACACGAAAATAAAAAAAGTGAGACTAGTGTACCTTAAGCCTGAAAAATATAAAGTCTATCTTGTGCTTAAAGGCGCCATAGTCACAAGTTGACCTTAAGTATTACCAGTGCAAATAGCTGTAAATGATATAGCCCTACACATGTTCTCACAAATAAAACGTGCAATCACAATAAATTCACAACGTAACAATTTCGCTTCCCGCCTTCACTTCTTCCGAACACTACAAGCATACTCACTACACTACAAGATGACCGACTATTATGGTAGTAACCACGGAAACGAAAACGGGAACGGAAAGCCTTCCGATCCGCACGGATCGACTCGGCTATGTGCATTTTCTAAGCGTCTCGGAAGGCTTTCCGTTCCCGTTTTCGTTTCCGTGGTTACTACACCACAATAGTCGGTAATCTTGTAGTGTAGTGAGTATGCTTGTTGTGTTCGGAAGAAGTGAAGGCGGGAAGCGAAATTGTTACGTTGTGAATTTATTGTGATTGCACATTGTATTTGTGAGAAGATGGATTCAAACGATGTATGTACTTAAAAAGAATGGATAAGGACTTAGTATTGGTTAGGTTATGTGTAGGGCTATATCATTTACAGCTATTTGCAATGGTAATACTTAAGGTCAATTTGTGACCTAGGTGGACCTTAGATGGCAGTTTCTCTTTCCACTGCTGTTTATGGCGCATTTAAGCACAAGTTAAGCTTTACATTTTTCAGGCTTAAGGTACACTAGTCTCACTTTTTACTTCCCACACCGATAGGTGAGGGGAGTATTGTGATCGCGAAAATTTTCGATTTTGAGATAATACACTTTTTGAGCGTTTCGTGATGTCTACATAACTAAAATCCACGTCACTCATTTCCGTCGGTCTGTCTGTCTGTCTGTCCGTCGGTCTGTAAGTAACCGCTGCATGGATTGTGATGAAATTTGGGCAGCGATATGCTGGGGGGTCGTGGTAGGTAATGTTCTTATAATTTTGAAAATCGGTGCAGGGGCGGCGGAGTAATTAGCAAAAAACGAAAAATCTCAAATGTGCCTCAAACTTCGTTTTTAGGTGTTTTAGGGGTTCCTAATCATTTTCTACTTTTTTTTGGGTGGGGATGAAATAGGGGTGGTTGAGGGGTGGGGGTTGTGAAGCTGAAAAAATTGTTATACTCATAATAGGCTGTCTACTGACCTGATAGAGAAAGACCTAGCGGTATAATACACTTTTTTAGGTCCATCCGAACATTGCCTTGTGTTTTACAGGAACCAAGGGACTTAAATTTTCCGATGTATACATACGAGTATTGCTTTAGATCGTTCTGTATTTTATAATGTTGAAATAACTGAATTGACGTTAATGAAATTTCGGCTCAGTATTACTACTTTGGCGAGGATGGAAAACGCGTCTGATTTTTAGAAATCGTCTCAGTGGCGGCGCAGCAATATTAAAAAAACTAAAAATATTAAATCACCTCAAACTTCGTTTTTAGGCGCCTTAGGGGTTCCTAATCATTTTCTATTTTTTTTGGGGTGGGGGTGAAATTAGGGTGGTTGGAGGGGTTGGGGGTTGTAAATCTGAAAAATTTGTTGTACTCATAATGGGCTGTCTACTGACCTGAGGGAGAAAGACCTAGCGGCATAATAAACTTTTTTAGGTCCATCCGAACATTGCCTTGCCGATTACAGAAACCAAGGGACTTGAACTTTCTGATGCATACAAAATACATACTAGTATTACTTTGGATCGTTTTGTATTGTGTTACGTGGAAACTTCTGAATTGACTTTAATGACAATTTGACACAGATTTATTACCGCGACGAGTATGGAAAGCACGTATGGTTTTTAGAAATAATTTCAGTGGCGGCGCGGCAATAATAAAAAACTAAAACTATAAAAAACACCTCGAACTTCGTTTTAGACGTTTTAGGGGTTCCTGATCATTTTTAAAATTTGTTTGGTTGGGGGTGAAATTGGGGTGGTTCGGGGGTGGGGATTTGTAAAACTCAAAAATTTGTTGTATTCATTATATATTGTCCATTGACCTGTGAAAGAAGCACCTAGTAGAATAAAATACTTTTTTGCGGTCGGGCAAGTGATGACTTGATTGCAGCGGCATCTAGACTATAGTTTCATGCTCTGGGAAAACAATAAAACTGGTATCATCGGAATGTGTGGGAAGTACTGAGTCAATCAACTTGACTACATTTTTTTACTTCCGTGTCATTTAGTTCTGTAGTTTGTTGTCAATCATAACAAGTATTTAAGTTAGATGCGAAAAAATCTCAATAAAAGCTAGTATAATGGACTATATAATTGAAAATAGCATTCTTAACGATGATGATGAAGTGGACAAATCAAATTTAATGTTGTTTGGTGTACCAAGGCAAGTGTTTGACAGGGTGAATTATTTTGATAAGCTTAACGAATTCACTCTTTTCACTCTAGTTAACCTAATTTAACAATAAAATAATGAAAATTCATTCATTCTTTATTATTTTTATTTGGCAGTAATTCAGCTTTGTATACACTATTTGTATCCTCAATCTTAAGCGATTTGTCCTGTGATGCTCAAATTCTGCCCCCTCCTTCATCAGCTCCAAGGCTTCAGCATCAGCAAGTACAAATTCCATCTAAAACAAGAAGCACATGTTAAAATATAACACAATACGAATTTTTCATCCACTGCCATTCAAACAATAATTTATCCAAACACAGCGTACATGTGCCGGGTGTTTCCTCATAATTCGCCACCACTCTTATCTTTTTTATTTGTAGAGTTAGAAAAAAGGTTTTATATGAAAGTTGTATAGTTTTCTCCTGTCATTTCGAATTAGACACGAACAAAAAGAAAAAATAATAGAAAATCCTGTTTTTCGTTTAAAGCTATATCTTTATGGGACGGAAACAAATATTTGTTTCTCTTGTTGTCAGAAATATAGTGTTCGATCATCTTATTTTGAAAGGTTCTGAAATATTTAGCTCCAAAGTTTTTAAAATGTCAATCCACTATAGCCAAGGTGGCTGCAAAACAATTAAATACGGTAATGTTCTGTGTCGTTCTTACATTTTGCTAAGAGAAGGCTATAAAACCTTCATATAAGAACTTTTTTCAATCTCTTCAAATAAAAAGGATAAGAGGGGTGGCGAATTATAAGGAAACACCCGGTACACAAGTTGTGTGAACCTGATACGCAAATGTGTACGGCTTGGTTGTGAAAATACGAATACCTGAGGAAGAAAGCGACCAAAATACAGCAAAATAGACTTACCTTGCTTTCATAAACTCACTTAAAGGTGAAAACGATACAAATATGACACGTTGTCAACAATGACACTACGTCTATCCGCACTCGGCGCGGCTTTCCGCGGCTATGAATGCAACGGAACGCGGAAGGGGGTGGATCGACAGCGGGAAGTGCACGGAAGCTTACCGAATGCACGGCGGTAGCCCGTCCGGAAAGTTACTTCACTCCCGGGCAGTAGGGGACTTTCCCTGTCGATCTGCGCGGGAGGAGAGATAGCACCCACTTGTGCACTTGTGCTTAAAAAATGCGCCATAGACAGAAGTGCAAAGAGAAACTGTCCTCTTGAGGTCCACCTAAGACACAGGTTGACCCATCCTCTCACAAATAAAATGTGCAATCACAATAAATTCACAACGTAACAATTTCACTTCCCGCCTTCACTTCTTCCGAACACTACAAGCATACTTACTACAAGGTGACCGACTATTGTGGTAGTAACTACGGAAACGAAAACGGGAACGGAAACGGATTGGCGGCGGGTGGTGGACGACGGAACGGGAGCGGGAGAAGCAAGATCGACAGAATTACCGAATAGAGTTCCTGCGCTCTTCCAGAACGTGTGCAAAACTTTGGGGATTAGGAAGACTCGGACCACGGCATTACATCCTCAGTCGGACGGCATGGTGGAAAGGATGAACAGGACGGTGAACGGCTATTTGGCCAAGGTTGTCTCCGATCACCAGCGAGACTGGGACAGCTGGCTCCATCTCTTCCTATTGGCGTACCGCTCGGCAGTCCATGAAACCACGGGAGAGACACCGGCCAGTATTGTGTTTGGGCGAGAGCTCCGGCTACCCTGTGACCTCATGCTGCAAACCGGGGGACGATGTGGCAGGCGAAGATTACGTTGCCAACCTTCGCAGGAGAATGGACGAGGCCCATGAGAAAATTCGCCATAATATTCGCGCCGCAAGCGACCGCATGAAGATGACGTACGACGTAGGGTCCAGCGAAACAGCGTACCAACCTGGAGACTTGGTCTGGCTGTACAACCCTCAGAAATGCCGTGGCTTGTCACCGAAGCTCCAGAGTTCCTGGGAGGGCCCGTATGAAGTCGTCAAGAAGATCAACGACGTAATCTATCGCATCAAGAAGGCCAACGGTGGAAAACCCAGAGTCGTACACTTTAACAGGTTGGCTCCCTTTGCTGGAGATAATGCGGAAGCGCAAGTTAGAGAACTCCAGCAACTCCACCCAGAACTGAACTTCGAGGATTTCATGGCCACTCACACTGGTACAGCGAAGGCCAGGTTTGGCGTTACTCGTGAGGAACATCGAGATTTGTTCACGGTGCCGGATGAGTACGCGTTGGCACATTGTGTCGCAAGAGATCTTCGGATGTCCCGAGGGATTGCCAGTGAATTCCAACGTCTGTTTGCCCAAGTGGACGAACTGAAGAGACAGGGTGGACGAGTCGGACAAGTGCTGGAGTTACGAAGTGGCCAGAGGCGACTCTACTACTTGATTTCGAAGGAGAAGTCCTATCAGAAACCGACGTACCGGACTGTATGGGAGGCACTCCTGGACCTCAGAGAGAAGCTGCTGACCGCAAATGTTTTGAAGCTGGCGATTCCTAGGCTAGCTTGCGCACGGGACGGGCTGGATTGGTGGATCATCCGAAACATGCTAGAAGTTTTCTTCAGGTTCACGGGAATCGAAATTCTGGTCTGCAGCTGGAACCCGAGAGGACCGACAGAACACAGAACCGTGGATTGCTTCTTTGACCAAACTTCTGGCTGCAAGAAGGGCGTTCTGTGTCCATTCAGACACGAACGTTTCGAGGACGAAACGGCCTCAAGAAGGGGGCAGTGTGCCAGGCCGGCCCTGTAATGCCATCTCGTGAGTCTAGAAAAATTCCTTCTCGTACAATCGGTAATGATCGCGAGCTCTCGAGAACAATCCAGAGATGGCGCCACCTAGCATAAAAGCGCCGTCACATGAGAAATGAGAACAGTTACAGACAGTCAATGCAGCAGTGTGTTCGGTAATAATACGCGACGACGTTCAGTGGCGCGCGCAAAATAAATGAACTGTGACATAAATTAGTGCAGTTAAGGACCAACATAAATTAGTGTAGTGACTTTAGAAAATTAGACTGTTAAGTGTTAGGCTAGGCGTAGTGTACGTAGTTAGTGAAAATAAATAGTGAAATCCGTACCAAGTGTTTCTGTGCCCAATCGGACTAAAGACTTGTAACAATACCCACAATTGGAAGTGCCCAGGCGTGGATAATGTGCATAATTTCTGGTACAAGCAATTCAGTGCAACACCCGAAATGCTTACGGACCAAATCAATAAAGCCATACTCCAACCGAATAGGCTTCCCAAACTCCTCACGCAAGGAATAACGTATATAAAACCCAAAAACCCAGACACCAAGAATCCTGCCAATTACCGCGCGATCACTTCTCTCCCCATCTTTATACAATATCATCATCGCAACAATAGGCAGCAGGATTGAACAACACCTCAAGCAAAACAATAACCTGACTTAAGAACAATAAGGATGCAGAAAACAAAGCCAAGGTTGCAAGGAACAACTCAATAATTGACAGAGTTATCATGGAGCGAACCAGAAAGAACACAGGAATCTCCATACCTGTTTTATCGATTATAAAAAAGCTTTTGACTATACCCCATAGCTGTCTAACGAAAACTCTTCAAATATATAAAATCAACCCAGGGCTTCGTCAGTTTCTTACAAGATCCATGGAGACATGACGAACAAACACACACCTTTAAACTCAGAACGGCCATACCCAAAGGGATGAGCTACTTATACAACGCGGTATCTTCCAGGGTGACTCTCTCAATTCACTATGGTTTTGCATGTGTCTAAATCCGCTCTCCAACACGCTCATCAACACAAACTGTGGTTTCACCATTAGACACCAGAAAGTAAATCTACACAAAACAATCATCTCCTCTACATGGATGATAGATAGATAGATAGATAGATAGATAGATAGATAGATAAATATACCTTATTGTCTAAGAAATTACAATATTTATCGACAAAGCTATATAATAACAAAATGTGGAATATTCACTAAAACTCGTCATAGAAGTCATCTAGTGTGTAATAAGATTTTGTGACAGAAAATTGTTTTACGGAAAAGTTTTAAATCTTTTTGAATTTTAAAATAGTGAGGAAGTTTGTTATAAATCTTCACTCCATTGTACAGGGTGACCGACGGGAACCGGCGTTTTTCAAATGGTTAGTATAACGCCGCTAGCGGTGGTAGGGAGGGGATTCTGGTATCAGTCGTCTTGCTGTATAATACCATTTTAGTAGCTATGGAGCAGTGGACCGTAGGGTACCGTATGTTCGCTTATAACGCGTATGTTAAAAATGCTAAGTCGGTCACGGCCGCGCAGCGACTGTTCATTTTAATCTTGGACGCCACGATATTATTCCAAGCCGCAATACCATTCTCAGATGGGTTAACAGTTTGAGAACAACAGGACAACAGAAATGATTGTAAAGAAGATTTTATGCTTATAATAATCTTTTTTAGCGGCCACTAAAAGTTTTCTATATATTTTATGGTCAGACAAACAGTATCCATGAAATTCTCTATTATTAATAAATTGTTTTGAGACAATTCCTCAAAATAACAAAAGTTTGTCCGTCATACATGATAATGGAATTCGGAACGAGTAATGCAATGCGCTCCACATCAATAAATGACAATGGAAAAAACCATCCCGAACAAGAAGTAGTAACTGGCCAAACGCTAGACAACATGGACAAAGACGAAACGTACAAGCACCTCGGTTTCAATCCAAGATAGACCACACACAAGCCAAGGCACAACTAACACAAGATTTTAAAGACTGCTTCACTAGACTATTAAAAACAAAACTGAATTCTAGAAATATTAAAAAATACATCAAAACATTTGCGATACCGGCACTCTCATACTCCTTTGGAATGATCAAATGGTCACACACTGACCATACACTGACATATAAAACGTCCATATCATACGGTCAGAACTCACGCAACACAGAATGCCACAATCGAATGCTTGTAAGGAAAGGCTTACTAAAGGCAGAAAACAAAGAGGCAGATGAATTATAGACATATACAGTGGTTTGCACCAGTCATAGTTAAACCTTTGGCTTAACTAATTAAAGCTTAACTTTAATTAAGGCTTAAAGTTGTGTGTCTTTGTACCGGTCAGGGTTAACTTTAATTATGAGTTAACTTTTTTTACAGGGAAATTTAACGAATTTCAGATTTTACGTTGGCAATCATGTCGTATTTTTGATGTTCTCTGATGGAAATGTCACTGTTGTTGATGGCTGTCAAAAGTGTCAAACATTATCTTTCAACTTCAACTGAGGCTATTTGTTTTGATTAAGAAATTTCGGATTCATTTTAGTATTTTTAGATTCATTTTCATTAATTGATAACCCATTATCATAAATATCCAACTGACAGAACATGACAACAGTTGTAAAAGTAAATCCTTGAAGTAAATGCACTTCTTTATATAAGATTTTGTCTGTGAAATAGTTGTTTGCAGTGACCAACTATTGGTGGATTTTAGGTGTCTTAATTCTGGATCCTCTTGTATAGGAGTGGCTACAGAAGACATCAGAGTAATAACATTTATGTTGGATCTGTTTGTGGTAAGTAAAAACATATAGAAATGGCCAAAGTGCTGAGGCCAACTAAAGACACTTTTGTTCTACATTAATAACGTTAAACTAGCAAAATGTCCATTCATAGGTAATAATTACAATTTTTATATGTATATATAGGTGGTTTCAAGGAATGAATCAATTGGTGCTACAACGCAACAACGCCCCACGTAATTTGGGAAAAATTCATATTTGAATTAAAGGGGATGGTCTATTATGTAATTTTAAAAAAGAAAAATAGCGAGAGAAGCATGTTTTTTGAAAAAAATAATAAAAAAAACTGTTATTTTTACCATACTTTTCACAAACATATCCACACAGAACAATACACGAGAACCCGCTTGACAGACTCGTAAGTCATCTAAGCGTCACAAAGATGCGGTGTTGCCAGCAATAAGCAGTTATCAGTTAATGTACTCACAAAATTGCAATTACAATTTTTTAGGTTAGTGACAGTTTCTAAAACAAAAATTTCAATGTCTTTTGGAAAAAAAAACAATTTTGAGAATTTCCTACACGAATGTTCCAAAAGGATTAAGTTTGACTTTACTTCTTCTAAGCAGAAACTGCAATAGAGTTTGAAATTGGTGTTAATATACTAGGTTGGGTGAAATGTGAAATATTAAAGATATTTTTATGTAGGTTATTTTTGATTGAATTAAGGTTGTACCAGCTGGTTGCAATATTGAATACCTATTCTAAAAACTCTAACCAACAGATCTCCTCAGGTAAAGTTGTCATCTGTTAGGTTTTTTAAAAAAAGTTTAACAGTCTTACTTGCCACTACCACACTGGTTATAATTTATGATTTATAAGTTTTTAATAAGATTCGTCAAATATATTGCGCGAAAATTCTGGCGCATCCTAAATTTATTACATGGTCCGTTTTAATTTTAATATGAATCATGGAACACCACGCAATACTGGCAACGGCGCAAGACATGTCTGTTCCCTGCATAAAGGCGGCTTTGGTTGGATGTTTGACAACTATCAAACAAAATTTGAATAGTCTCAGTTTTGAATGAACTGTTAATTTTAATTGTTTACTCTCACAGTTTAACTCGCTTTAAAAAATAAAATGAACATCCAGGAACTCGATGAAATTCGAAACCGTGACGACGCGGGGCTGCTGAATTTTCTGCAGAGCAGAAGGTTGGTCCGGGCTGAAATGCTGTGCCCTAGAAGGACGTGTCGTCGGCGGTGCGTTCTTCAAAATAGAAGTGAGGCGACCCTGGGGAAATGTTTCCGTTGCCCTAGGTGTCGTCAACGATATTCCGTACTTCATCGTAGTTTCTTCGAAAAAATGAAAGTGCCCATTAGAAATGTACTACTTCTTATGTGGCTATGGGTTTGCGAGACGCGTTCAGGGTCGGCAGCGATGATATCCTGCACGCGCCAAGCAACGGTAGTGCAGGTCTTCCGGTTCTTCCGCGATATATGTTCGTGGGAGTTGTTGCGGCGCGACGACATCTTTCTGTTTGGTAAGTTTTAAATTGTTCAATCGTTTGAACGAAATAACGCTTAATTTGCAGGGGGACCGAATGTAGTAGTGCAAATTGACGAATCGTTGCTCACACGACGCAAATACCATGTTGGCCGGTTATTGACTCGTGAAGTCTGGGTGTTGGGTATATACGACACCACCCTTAAACGGGGACATATTATGTATGTCCCAGATAGATCCCGACAGACCCTGGAGTCAAAAATCCTCGAATTTGTGCGACCCGGTTCTGAGATTTGGACAGATTGTTGGAGGGGTTACAGAGGCCTGACCGAATTGGGGTATATACATAGAACTGTTAACCACTCCAATAATTTTGTAGATCCTTTAACCGGAGTATGCACAAATCAAGTGGAGGGATATTGGTCCCGGTTAAAGCAATATTTGCGACGTCTCGGAGTCATGCAGTCCAGGTTTCTGCCGGAATATATTGATCAGTTTATGTGGTGGCAAGTATATGGTCCAACAGCAGGCGCACGATTCAATAATTTATTGGATCAGATAGCGGCCAAATATAAGTAATAGGTAGTAGATGTTTTCGCAGATCACGTCCCAGATTGGTTCAGGATTGGTTTGAATGAAAAGCGCATGCGCAGTGTGACTAAGAGTGTTCGCGGTATGTAAATCTTGTATTTAATCTAATTTTACTTACATCACAGAATCAGTTTACTTATAGGATTTATATCTCGGGACTGCATGTAATCACACTGCGCATGCACTTTTCATTCGAATCACTCCCAAACCAATCCGGGTCGTGATCCAGGAAACATCTAGCGTCGTTGTGGCATCGCCCCTCAATTATCTCGATGCCGACCCTAAGTAACTGTAACCTCCAACACACGGTGAGTAGTAGTAGTGACAGTAGCAATAGTTTATTTGCATAAAAATGATTACACAAATCAAAAAATATACAAATTAGAGCGAGCAATAAAGCTTAATCACAAATAATACTAAAATCACTGATTTTACATAAAAAGCTAATTATAGGTACAAACTAAATAAAACAAACAATAATACTTAATCACAAACAACAGCTAGAAACAAAGGAACATTTGAAATAAGATATCTTCAAATTTATATAGTTGAAAATGTGGAACGCTTTACGCGATTTTGCGTGCTATCCTTATGCAAGGGTCATGGTAATAGTTTCAATTTTAGTACATGCACCGGCGAAGAGATTCTAAATATCGAACAAATGTTGGCAACACCGCATCTATTATCATCTGTCAAGCAGTATCTCGATTCAAAAATCATGTTGTTCTGTGAGAGTGCATATGGTGAAATTGCAGAGTTTTATAAATTTTTTTTTCAAAACCGTGCTTCTTTCGCAAATTTTATTTTAGAAAATAATATAGTAGACCATCCTTTTTATGTTCATAAAAAAAATTTCTCGATTTGCGTGGGGCGCCATTGCGCAATAGACCCAATCAATTTAAACAGTAATCTTTTGGCATAACCTTAAGATAAGTTTCCGAAACAAGTGATACAGTATGCAACAAAACAATTTGTACATATTATGACTATCTATTAAAACAGATTTGTTGTATATGCACTAATACAAAGTACTTGCTTTTTGTTATTACAGGTGTGGAGAAAAAATTATTCAGCTTGCCAAGTATTTGAGACAGAAGAGGCAGACCTATACTAGGAGGCAAAGAGCACAGAATGTTATGCGTTCAGAGCTTCATTGTGATGACTTTATAGAAAGTAAATACTAATATGTGTAATATGTATGTATGTAAATTAATAGAACCAATAAATGCATATGTTATCCATATATTATATCTGTCAATAAAATGTGGAGAAAACTGAATCACTTTCACATAACTTCTCATATAACAAAATATAAAATATTTCATAGTATCAGTAGCTAATATGTGATATAAAATTGTGTCTAGATACAGCATGCCTTGTTAAAAATATGTATTTTAAATGATAGTTTGCTTAACAAGCTCACAGAGAGTGATTAATTTCTGTCTTGTCAAACAAGGTGATTATTTAAAAAAACACTCATTGGGTGACTGTAAAGTTGCACCCATCTGAAGGTTAGTATTATTACTTGAACAAAAACTACTGCTTGAATTCTCTTATATTTTTATTATATATATTTTCTTCCAATATATAAGTGAATAGTAGAAAATTCAGTAATTAGGATAGGGTCATCGCTGGCACACACAACAGTGATGTGCTGCCGCAGTCCTCAGTTATACAGTATGGGTCAATATTATTCAAATTACTCATTTTTTTTTATTAAAAGGCTTCAGTTTTTCACTAATCCCTTAAAGTATTCATTATCATCTTTCATCCTGAAATAAACAATATTTTTATTAAAAATAGAAGGAAACTAATGGGTGATGAAAATGAATTAAATAAAGTCCAAGTAAGATCGGGAAGACACTTGCATTCTGATTTTTGCTAAAATAGACTCGACTTGAACAAGACAGCATTAACAACAATGACCAAAAAGCGGTCGAAAACACAAAAAAACCTCATAAACCATAACACGTATCTTGAAAACACAAAAAAATCTCATAAACCATAACACGGATCTTACAACAGTGATATTTGTCGAATTCCAGATTCAGCTTTGTATAGTGTTGTAGATTGGGGTTATGGTCGTATCCTCAGTTCCTCACGACTTGATATTGAATTCAAGTAATCTATTTTGATTCATAATTGCTTATAGAATATAGAAATAATTTTATAAAATATATTTCACAAACTAACCAAACTTATTTCTGTAGTGATCTGTCAGAATATGTTAAACCCACAAATGTCAAAAGTTAAGCCAACAAACGTCAAAGTTAAACCCTACTTTGCCTTTGGCTTAAAGTTAATTATAAGTTTGACGCTAACTACAACCGATGCAAAGCAATTCGCTCTTTAATTAAGGCTTAACTTTAATCACAACTTTAACTATGACTGGTGCAAACCACTGATAGTCACTCCACACAAAACAAATAAAAACACAAACAGTGGTTTGCACCAGTCATAGTTAAAGTTTTAATAAAAGTTAAGCCTTAATTAAAGAGTGATTTGCTTTGCACCGGTTGTAGTTTTAACTATTGACATTTGTGGGTTTAACATATTCTGACAGATCACTACAGAAATAAGTTTGGTTAGTTTGTGAAATATATTTTATTAAATTATTTCTATATTCTATAAGCAATTATTGATCAAAATAGATTACTTGAATTCAATATCAAGTCGTGAGGATACAACCATAACCTCGAACTACAACTATACAAAGTTGATTCTGGAATTGGACAAATATCTCTGTTGTAAGTCACCGTGTTATGGTTTATGAGATTTTTTTGTGTTTTCAACAGCTTTTTGGTCATTGTTGTCAATGCTGTCTTGTTCAAGGAGTCTATCTTAGCAGGTAAGCAAATCAGTTAATTAAAATGCTGTAATTTATGAGATAATGGGCGATAAAAACTTGAATGCATTTCGAAGACAGCAAAGATAAAAGGTTTATTTGTGAATTACAGCTATCACATTCACTAGGGGACAGTTGTTTGATACTGCATCTTAGTCACCCAACCAATGTTTAGCATATAAAGAAAATAAATTAACCTGCTTAATTATTTTGTTTGCAGCAAGATCCGGTAGGTATTATTATGTGAATAGCTATCACAGTAGTAGTTATTACTGTAAAAATTAGAACGCAAGTGTCCTCCCGTTCTTACTTGCATTTTGTTTAATTCATTTTCATCACCCATTAGTTAATTTTCTTCTATTTGTAATAAAAATATTATTTATTTCAGGACGACAGATGATAATGAATACTTTAAAGGACTAGTGAAAAACTGAAGCCTCTTTATTAACAAAAGTGAGTAATTTGAATAATATTGACCCATACTGTATTATTGAGGACTGCGGCAGCACATCACTGTTGTGTGTTCCACCGATCACCCTATCCTAATTACTGACAGTGGTTTGCACCAGTCATAGTTAAAGTTGTAATTAAAGTTAAGCCTTAATTAAACAGCAAATTGCTTTGCACCGGTTGTAGTTAGCGTTAAACTTATGATTGACTTTAATAAGCCAAAGGCAAAGTAGGGTTTAACTTTGACGTTTGTTGGCTCAACTTTTGAGTCTTTTGACATTTGTGGGTTTAACATATTCTGACAGATCACTACAGAAATAAGTTTGGTTAGTTTGTGAAATATATTTTATAAAATTATTTCTATATTCTATAAGCAATTATGAATCAAAATAGATTACTTGAATTCAATATCAAGTCGTGAGGATACGACCAAAACCTCAATCTACAACTATACAAAGCTGATTCTGAAACTGGACAAATATCACTGTTGTAAGTCGCCGTGCTATGGTTTATGAGATTTTTTTGTGTTTTCAACAGCTTTTTGGTCATTGTTGTTAATGCTGTCTTGTTCAAGGAGTCTATCTTAACAGGTAAGCAAATCAGTTAATTAAAATGCTGTAATTTATGAGATAATGGGCGATCAAAACTTGAATGGATTTCAAAGACAGCAAAGATAAAAACGTTTATTTGTAAATTACAGTTATCACATTCACTAGGGTACAGTTGTTTGATACTGCATCTCAGTCGCCCAACCAATGTTTACCATATAAAGAAAATAAATTGATCTGGTTGAATTATTTTGTTTGCAGCAAGATGCAGTATTATTATGTGAATAGCTATCACAGTAGTAATTATTACTGTAAAAATTAGAATGCAAGTGTCCTCCCATTCTTACTTGCATTTTGTTTAATTCATTTTCACCACCCATTAGTTAATTTCCTTCTATTTGTAATAAAAATATTGTTTATTTCAGGATGACAGATGATAATGAATACTTTAAAGGACTAGTGAAAAACTGAAGCCTCTTTATTAACAAAAACTGAGTAATTTGAATAATATTGACCCATACTGTATTATTGAGGACTGCGGCAGCACATCACTGTTGTGTGTTCCACCGATCACCCTATCCTAATTACTGAATTTTCTTCTATTCAGGACAAGCCCTGATATATCGAAAGAAAATATATATAATAAAAATATAATAGAATTCAACCAGTAGTTTTTGTTCAAGTAATAATACTTACCATCTTATTGGTGCAACTTTACAGTCACCCAATGAGTGTTTTTTCAAGTAATCACCTTGTTTGACAAGACAGAAATTAATCACTCTCTGTGAGCATGATAAGCATTTAAAATACATATTTTTAACAAGGCATGCTGTATCTAGATACCAATTTTATATCACATATTAGCTACTGATACTATGAAATATTTTATATTTTCTTATATGAGAAGTTATAAGAAAGTGATTCATTTTTCTTCGCCTTTTATTGACAGATATAATTATAATATATGGATAATATATGCATTTATTGGTTCTATGAATTTACACAGTATGTGGAACATATTAGTATTTACTTTCTATAAGTCATCACAATGAAGCTCTGAACGCATAACATTCTGTGCTATTTGCCTCCTAGTATCGGTCTGCCTATTCTGTCTCAAATATTTGGCAAGCTGAATAATTTTTTCTCCAGACCTGTAATAACAAAAACAAGCAATCTGTAGTAATGCATATACAACAAATCTGTTTTAATAGAGAGGTTGATAGTCATAATATGGATATTGTTTTGTTGCATATTATATCACTTGTTCCGGACACTCATCTTAAGGTTATGCCAAAAGATTACTATTTTAATTGATTCATTCCACCTATTCCTATATACATATAAAAATTATAATTATTACCTATGAATGGATGTTTTGCTAGTTTAACATTATAAATGTATAATAAAGGTGTCTCTTTAGTTGACCTCATCACTTTGGACATTTCTATATATTTTTACTTACCACAAACAGATCCAACATAAACGTTATTACTCTGATGTCTTCTGTAGCCACTCCTATACAAGAGGATCCAGAATTAAGACACCTAAAATTCACCAAAGGTTGGTCACTGCAATCAACCACTTCACAGACAAAATCTTACCTAAAGGAGTGCATTTACTTCACGGATCTACCTTTACCACTGTTGTATGTTTTGTCAATTGAATATTTATGATGATGGGTTATCAGTTAATTAAAATGAAACTAAAAATACTAAGATGAATCCGAAATTTCTTAATCAAAACAAATAGCCTCGGTTGAAGTTGAAAGATAATATTTGACAGCGATCAACAACAGTGGCATGACCCATGCATGACCTTCATTTCCATCAGAGAACATCAAAATATGACAAATATTATCAAGGTAAAATCTGAAATTCGTTAAATTTCCTAGTATTCTGTTACCAACATTGTGAAAAAAAATTAACTCATAATTAAAGTTAATCATGATCGGTGCAAAGACATACAACTTTAAGCCTTAATTAAAGTTAAGCTTTAATTAGTTAAGCCAAAGGTTTAACTATGAGTGGTGCAAACCATTGAAAGGCATTTTTTCCACAGCAGACAAACAAACTTACATAAGGCAATAGTAAAAGTAGACAATACGGATGGACCTAGTGGACAGTCTATTACGAATACAACAAATTTTTCAATTTTATAACCCCCCACCCACCAACCACCCCAAATTTCACCCCCACCAAAAAAAAGTAGAAAATGATCAGGAACACCTAAAACGCCTAAAAAACGAAGATTGGGGAATATTTGAATTTTTTCGTTTTTTGCTAATTACTCCGCCGCCCATGCACCATTTTCAAAATTATAGCAGCATTACCTACTACGACCCAACAGCATATTGCTGCCCAAATTTCATCAAAATCCATGCAGCGATTGCTGAGACTACGAGGCTAGAAAAACGCCAACAGACCGACACACAGACCGACGGAAATGAGTGTCGTGGATTTTCGTTATGTAGGTATCATAAAACGCCCAAAAAGCGTGTTATCTTAAAATACCTGTACCGGTACGCTGTAACTTAGAAACGTGTTTCTATGCACTATGTGCTATGGGATCAGGTGGCCTCGTAAATGTGACAGCGTGCCGTGACAGCGTAGTAGACACGTGATAAGCACCCGAAACTGCCCGATCGTCATAGTCGTCATGGTGATAGAAACATGTTTCTATCTCTTAAGTTAGAGAGTACCGACGCTGGCTGGTCCCATAAGCCACTCCATGGCAAACATAGATACCGTGTAACACAAGACCACATAAATGAAAAGCAGTCATCCACCTGGCTGTATGATGGCCAGCTCTTTCCAGAAACGGAGGGCTTCATGCTTGCTATCAAGGACCATGTAATTGCGACACGAAATTACAAGAAGTATATAATTAAATATCCATCCATCACCGATGATAATTGCAGAAAGCGTCACCAACAGAACGAAACAATAGAGCACATAACAAGTGGATGCAAAACCCTCGCTAGAACAGAGTACATAGCCAAAGTCATGTATCGCGCATTGGCCATAACAAACAAACTAACTGAAAATACAGATCCATACTATAATTATTACACACCGACCTCGGTACTTGAAAACAACGAATTCAAGTTATACTGGGACACAGATAGAATCATCCCAGCCAATAAACGAGATATAGCTTTTCAGTCAAAGGCAGACAGTGTGACCTATTTGATAGTGTGCCAGTCCGGCCCTGTCCGCAGGGCGTAGACGTGAATTCTCAAACCCAGACTTCCAGAAACTGGTCGCGAACGACGCGAACGCAGAAAAGCTTTCGAGAACCCGAAACGCGTACGATATATAGGCGCATCGGACGGCCAGACAGGAAGAGTTGGAAAGTTAACAGTGCAGCGACGCGATCCATTGTATACCGGTGGCGCGTGCAAAATAAATGAACAGTGACATAAATTAGTGAGTGGAGGACAAACATAAATTAGTGTATAGTGAATGTAAATAAATTAGACTGATAAGTATTAGGTTAGGCGTCGTGTATATAGTTCGTGTAAATAAATAGTTGAATCCGTACCAATTGTTTTCTTGCCCAATCAAAGTACAGACTTGTAACAGTGGTGTCAGGTGTGGGGTAAACTGATTGATTGGGCAACGTGGTACGGACAGTTAAGTGAATAAACTTGTCAAAATGGTGAAATTCAATTCAGATACCTTCGAATTCGAATCACCCGAGTTCGAGTGGGCCAGGAAGCTCGAATCAAAAATCGAAGCGAGCTCCAAACAGTCGGAGTCTGCTCGACTGTCGCTCGAGTCAAAAATCTAACCAATCTCCAAACAGTCGGAAAATGGAGATTAAAAAGGATATCGAAGAAAGAATCGGAACCAGAATCGACATCTTAGAATCGAAAATGGAAGAGCAAAGAGAAGATTTCAAGAGGGGATTGGAAAAACAAAAAGAAGATCTGCGAGACAACATCCGACGCCTGGACTTCAGGCTGCAAGCGTAACCACACCAAGTGACGTGAAGGCAGGAGATTCGTGCAAGCCGAGATTGAAGCCTCCTCAGTTTGATGGGAAAACATCTTGGAAGAATTACCTCCTCCAATTTGAAGCGGCCGCAAACGCAAATGGCTGATTACCTGGTGAGAAGGCGACAGCTTTGACGTTGAGAGGCGAAGCTACCCATGTGCTTCAGACGCTATCACCGACAGAACGAGGGGACTAAGAACAGCTAGTCAGACACCTGGAAATGAGGTTTGGTCAAGCCAGATTCGGTCACGTCTTCGAAGCTCAGCTGAAGGATCGCACCCAACGACCAAACGAGACGCTGAAAGAATTTGAAGAAGATGGAGACTGGGCTGTGTACCGCGCCAGCTACATTTGAGACGCTCGTGGAGACTGTCTTGAAGGGGTTGTCTTGGGAAACCTGCTTGGTCTATCTCAACGAAAGTCGTGAATCGCTCGGTAAATAATCAAGATATGGCGTTAGAACTGCGTGAACACATGGCGCTATGATACAGAAGTCATAATTCAAAATTCTGTCGAAAATTTTAGTGCTACATACACGGGTTGTATGTGGTTGGACAAAGAACATCTTGCTAAACATTAAAATGTCTTAATAAATAGGCAATACGGATTTTGTTCAAATTATTTACAAGTAACCAAAACAAGTCCATTACAATTTGTTTTCAGTTTGATGAATTTTTTTAGCCTTAGAAATTGTCAGATATTGTTTTTTTTTTTGTTTATATGCCCAGTCATTCCCCTATCAGGTGAGTCCAAAAAGTCGTGAATCGGTCCATAAATAATCAAGCTATGGCGTTACAACTCTGCGAACCCATGGAGTCGTGATACAGAAATTGAACATGTAATGAAAAATTAATTAAAAGGTTGACCCCTTTTTTTCGCTTTTTTTCTCGATAAATTTAATTGTCTTTCCATACCTCAAAGTTTGTCGACATGATGGTGGAACACATTGTATACAGCGGCGATTTTTATACAAGGATGTGTTGTGGGATGTAACGCATAAATCAAATCAAGTTCTTCTGTGTATATATGTATTTATTTAGTTATTTACTATTGTTCTGCTTAAATTTGTCTCTATGGTTAAGTGCAAAGATAGCACATTTTAGTATAAATATGGCTGTTACTGTCAACAAGCTGTATTTCTTAAATGTTTCCTTGCAGAAGTCTCTTTTCTTAATATTGAAAATTAAATCGATGCCTCTTTTCTGCAATACGAACACTCTGTTCATTAGATGTGTGACATTATTTTTCATTTTTAGTATAGCGGAGTAACTGCAGTTGATTTTTTTTCGATATGATTTATGTGTCCTATCCAACTTAACTGCATGCACGCCAAGAAACACATCATTTGAAAGCAGACTACCTTGTACACGCGGTTTATTATAAAAGTTTACATGTACCGTTTTGTTGTTATTTAATATGAGGCGATTTTTTGGCACCACCCGCTCATCTCACTCACGACCTTGTAAAGAGCACTGTTCAGCTGGCTCGGTGTTGTAGCGCTGACCACCACTGACGTTTCGTTTGCATAATTGATCATGAAACCAGACAGCTTCAGATAATGGATGTATAGAATGAAGATGAGGGGTGCCAGTATAGAACCTTGTGCAGCTCCTATATGTACGTTACATTCTGTGGAACTGCGACCATTGACACTTACAATTATTTGTTTGTCCGATCGAAATGACAGTATCGTGACAGAAATGACGGTATCCAACTCGGCAGGAAGCCTCTAAATCCAATTTTGTAGAGTTTATGCTCGAGATAAGATATATAGGTGATGTCAAGGGCCTTTGACAAATCAAAGAACATTCCTGCGACATATCTATTCAGATCGAGTTTCTGGTAAACTTTATTGAAAAAGTCAAAGGTCGCTGTCACTACAGAGCGTGACGCCTTAATCCATGTTCTGTTCGAAATGGTCTTACTTCGATCAGTGAAATTCACAATGCGTTCATGCAATGATTTCTCTACAACCTTTTAGAAAACTGACAACAGTAATATTGGACGGTAGTCAGTATTATAATCTTTTTTAGAATAGGAATGATGACCGCTAGCTTTAGACATTTGGGAAATTTGCCCTGCATCACTGATTTATTAATCAGAGCAGCTAGTGGTCCTGAAACCTCATTAACCACATATTTAATCACTCGCGTCATTACACCATCACTGCCACTAGATTTTTTGTTTTTTAGTTCACAGATGGTTGCGGCTACCTCGCTGGCTGTAATTTCTTCAAATACCATCGAATTCTGTGATATTTCTTGATCCGATCCGATGAGATGTTGCCGCAACTTGGTTTCTGCTATGGTAGAGATACAAATTCCAAGTTCGTCTGTTATGGCAGAGTCCTTAATATAATCACCATCTTTGTCTTTTAATGCTACTTTCAACTGATTTTTATTACGTCCAATTTCCCTATTCACAATTTCCCATATATTTTGTGATTAGTTAATAGCTGATTCCTATTATTTGGTCGTAATTGTTTCTTCGTTTGCTTAATTGTGGATTAATTATTGTGTTGCTTTTACTTCCCACACCGATAGGTGAGGGGAGGATTGTGATTGCGAAAATTTTCGATTTTGAGATAATACGCTTTTTGGACGTTTTATGATGTGTACATAACGAAAATCCACGTCACTCATTTCCGTCGGTCTGTCTGGCTGTCTGTCGCGTTTTTCTACCCTCGTAATCTCAGTAACCGCTGCATGGATTGTGATGTCGTAGGGTCGTAGTAGGTAATGTTCCTATAATTTTGAAAATCGTTATACGGGGGGCGGAGTAATTAGCAAAAAACGAAAAATTTCAAATACGCATCAAACTTCGTTTTTAGGCGTTTTAGGGGTACCTGATCATTTTCTACTTTTTCTTGGGTGGGGTTGAATTTGGGGTGGTTGGGGGGTGGGGGGGTTGTAATACTGAAAAATCTGTTGTATTCGTAATAGGCTGTCCATTGATATATGAATGAAAAACCTAGCGGCATGATACACTTATTTAGGACCATCCGATCGTTGCATGCTTATTATAGAAACCACGGGACTTTGAATTTGTGATGTATACATACGAGTATTGTTTTAGATCGTTCGATATCGCATAACGCAAACATTGTTCAATTGATTTTAATGACATAGTATTAATCCCAAGGCGAGGATGGAAAACGCTTTTTTTTTGAAAAATCGGGTCAGTGGAGGCGCGGCAATAATAAGAAACTAAAAATATAAAAACAACTCGAACTTTGTTTTTAGGCGTTTTAGGGGTTTCTAATCATTTTCTACGTTTTTTTTGGGTGAGGGCGAATTTGGGGTGGTTGGAGGGTGGGGGGTTGTAAAACTGAAAAATTTGTTGCACTCATAATGGGCTGTCCATTGATCTTTGAATGAAAAACCTAGCAGCATAATACACTTTTTACGTACATCCGAATATTGCCTTGCTTATTATAAAAACCAAGGGACTTAGAATTTGTGATGTGTACATACGAGTATTGTTTTAGATCGTTCTATATTACGTAACGCGAAAATTATTGACTTGATTTTAATGAAATTTTGACAGGATGGAAAACGCGTATGTTTTGGAAAAATAGTGTCAGTGGCGGCGCAGCAATAATAAAAAACTAAAAATATGAAAACAGCTCAAACTTTGTTTTTAGGCGTTTTACGGATTCCTGATCATTTTCAATTTTTTTTTTGGGTGGGGTGAAATCGGGGCGGTTGGGGGGTGGGGGTAGTAAAACTGAAAAATTTGTTGTATTCATAATAGTGCGTCTATTGACCTGTAAAAGAAGTACCTAGCGGCATATTACACTTTTTCAGATCCATCCGAACATTGGCTTGCCTATTACAGAAACCAATTTTGTGATTTGACGAGTTTTGCTTTATTTCGTTCTACGTATATTGCGTAAAGCGAAAATTATTGAATTGATGTTAATAAAATTTTGACACAGAATTTATTACCGCTGCGAGAATGGAAAACGACCCTGTTTGAAAAACCGTGTCAGTGGGCGCAGCAATAATCAAAAAACCAAAAACATAAAATCAGCTCAAACTTCGTTTTTAGACGGGTTGGAGGCTCTTGATCATTTCGCATCGTCCAGTTCAAGCATGCAGAAAAAAACTGTGGCGCCCTAGTTCCTAAGGAGGGGGACGCAAGAAACTATTTACGAGGGTTTTGTGTTGGATGTTGTTTTTGCGGGCGGATGGGCGATAATTTAGTTGCAAGGGGATTTTAGACTATAGCTTCATGCAATGGGAAGTAATAAAATGGCATCATCATTATGTGTGGGAAGTACTGAGTCAATCAACTTGGCTCCATTTTTTCCTCTCCTGGTAGTGTTGTCTTAGCTCTTGACTAGCCCCAAGATTCTTAAGTTAAGCAGTGAGCACAGGTCCCTTAACTTTTGACTTGGATGTTCAATTTCTGGAGTCCCACAAGCTCGCCCACAAATTAGGTTGGTGATTTTTAGAGGGATGGATAGGTCTTTGGGGACATGCTTCTTTAAAGTGCAATAGGAAAGTATTGATGAATATCTCAAAAGCATCATCCACATCGTCTTCATCCGCAAATGTCCTCGAGACAGCCTGGTTTTCAGGTTGGAAAGGTTATCTACGTTGTCTGATATACACACGATTTCCTTTTGCTTCATCATTTGAATTAAATGTGTTATATGACTCAAGGAGCTGCGCTGTGTAATCCGAAATAAATGAGGTTCAAGTATTGTACATTTTAGGCAATTTTCATTTATATTACTGATCATGTAGTATATAGCTGTATTCGTTGATTTATTGTATCGTATCATGATACTACCAAAAAGCGTGTTATCTCAAAATCGAAAATTTTCGCGATCACAATATTTCCCCTCACCTATCGGTGTGGAAAGTAAAATTTTATACGCAATACTTTCAGGCCACCTAGTATACAGTACGCTACAGAGTCAGCGTTAGCACTGAGCTTTACAAATGGCAAATTGCATAGTACAAATGAGGAAATTAATGCGGCAAAAGTATACACCGAGAATCCCAAAGCTCTTAAGACAGGTTCAGGCTTATCGTTTTGAAAACACGTTTGGCTGTAACGCTTCTATGGCATATGGTATACAATATTATATGACAGCCAATCCTGCTGTCTGTAGCTTATGTTGTCAAGTGACGTCACTCATTTTTGTTAAATAATTTCCATTTGTATAGGCTGTCTTTTACACATATATCTAACCAAATTACAGCCGATCTTATATCATTGTTATTTAGGGCTATAATAATCACCTCCTGTCACCTGACATTGTATAAAATGAACTATACACTGAACGTTCTACACAGATACTCATAGCTCTTTGACTTTTCGCACCCATACAGCATTTGATTCAACTGTAGAGCTGGCAACGGCGCTGGGTTGACATTCGTCGGTTTAATATAAAATTTGTGTATCCGACGGATTGAACTGTCAGTATTGATTACTGGACTGCAATTTGACCATCGGTTATAGGGGAAAAATAAAACCCCTATTTTTTTTACTCCTAGATTACTCAAATCAAATATGGCGTACTTGTACTTGATATACTCCTGCACACCTAATAATTTTCATGGGTCTGAGGTTACCTGTGGGGTCTGTGGGGTGTCATGGGTTTGACAATGTATGTACAACCAATATCTATCTATAGGGCTCATGGGGATTGTCATTACTACAACCTGCATGCAAGGCATCAACTAGTACCAGCATACTGAAGAATTAGAAAATCAGGATTGCACAGGATATTGGTATCGCCCAGTATATGGCGAATTGACACGTCGCGCGTCGTGTCAAAATTTCGACGTAAAGATTTTATCAAATCGTTGGCGATAAAGGTTGAATTTAATATGGAGAATGAGTTTGAGGGGTCACTGGGTGACCCCTCCAAGGCAACGAATGGAGGTAGCACGGTGGGCAGTATGGACATTGATACCAGGCTGCAAAAACCTGAAAGCACGCGGGACATCAAGAGACGTCACCACTGACAGCTGGGGAGGCGAAACACCAGAGCTCTGGAACTGAACCTCAAAACTTCCAGAAGATCATAGCAGACCAAGCAGCACTAATTAAGGACCAGGCAGAGCAGATTAAGCGACTGACGGACTGCGTTGAACAACTAAATACCCAGGTTTTTAATTTAACCAATATTCTTAATAAATGTATGCCCAATGACAGTTCTTCCAAATTATCAAAACGTAGACATGATAGCCCAACTATAGTTAAATTTCACATTGGATGATACCTCCGCTAGCAGTAAATCTGCGCAAACAATGTTGTCACGCGCTTATATAACAAAATCGTAAAATCCCTTAGATGCTCAGATAACGAATAGGTATTATTGTATGCATAATCTGTGAACAAATATTCAACAATGTTTCTCAATTTTCCATGTGGAGTCAAACATTAATTGCAATCCTTAATTTCTAATATGCCTAATCCACGTCCAATTATGATTGGTTGGTATGCCAATGATAGCACAACTGCTGAAATATACGTACACTTGGCAACGGCGCTTGAAAAGCCGGCATGCGAGCTCTCGGCGTTGCCCCTTTGTGCAGGTCCTTTAGTCATAGCCTAAAGATCGGTACAGGCATGCACACGCATACTGTGGGAAGCTATAGATGTGCGAGTGTACTCAATACATTCGCACTCAGAACGTTCATCGCAGACTTGTACTGTCGCATATCTGTGCGAACTCAAGTCGCTTGATCTATTCGGTATCGTGATAAAAAATTCTGGGGAGCAAAAAAACCGTGAATTAGAGCACCAACGCACACGTATGTTTCTTTGATGTTCATCAAAAAACCGACACCAGTTTTAGGCTCACGCCATGTCGCTTATGTATTTTGCGCGATGTGACGCATTGTGAGAGGGGCTATGAAATCACAGCAGTTACGCACGGTTTGACAACGCCGCAAGATCATCCGAGCGTTAGGTTCGCCGCTCCGCAATGGCTTGACGTTTAATTTTGACGCTCCAGTCTCGGCCAGGGGCGTAACGTTATAGAAGCTGCGCTGGAGATTAGACGATAGAATTAATAACAATGCAACAAGGCACATCGGTTAGCAATACAGCATCCAAACGACATGCTTTATCAACCGGTGGACGCAATATAGTGAAGAATGTTTACGATGGTGTACGTACACGATTTCCTGAAAGGCCAGTGAAGGAAATCGTTAAACTTTGCAGCGATGTGACTAAGGTCTCAGTTGCAACAATTTTCAGAATTTTGAAGGAAAAAAGCGCGACGTAGTATTTGTGGTAAAATCACATAAACAAAAAAGAAGAGTTGAAAAGATTGTTTTGGATGTGACGTGAAAAATGCGATTCGTCGAAAAGTCCTTTCATTTTATCTCCGTAATGAACTCCCAACGATAAAAAAACTCCAACAGGAATTACAAAATGATGAAAGTCTGCCAAAGATATCTCGTCGGGTTTTATTGAGAACACTACGCGAAATAAATATCAGATATTTAAAAAAAAAGCGGAACAACGCATTGATTGAAAGAGGATATAGTATTATGGTGTAGAGAATATTTAAGAAAAATATGTAGCAATCCGTAACGCCGGGGGAATAAAAATCTATTGCTTGGACGAAACTTGGTTGAATGAAGGGCACACGGTTACTAAATGTTGGCAGGATTTGAATATAACGATTCGTAGACACGCCCATCTTGAAGACCTAAGTACGGGATTGAAATGCCCTTCAGGCAAAGGTCGTCGGCTAATAATAACGCATATTGGCAGCGAATCTGGGTTTGTGGATGGGGGATTGAACGTCTTTGAATCTCGGAAAACTGGTGATTATCATGAGGATATGGACGCTGTAGTTTTTGAATCTTGGTTTAAATCCATATTGACAAAATTAGAACCCGATTCGGTTATTGTATTAGATAACGCGTTCTACCATAGTCGGCGTATAAAAGCTCTTCTGACTTCAAATTGGAAAAAAGCGGATATCTATGACTGGCTCTTGTCAAAAAATATAGAATGCGATAAGACTATGCTCAAAGCATAACTGTCACAACTCGCGCGTCACCATAAAGAAAGGTATATAAAATTAGCAGTAGATGAAATGGCTAGGGAAAAGGGTTTTACAGTTTTAAGACTGCCTCCGTATCACTGCGAGTTAAACCCAATCGAGTTAGTATGGACACAAGTGAAAAATGAAGTAGCGCGTAAGAATACAACTTTTAAGTTGGCCGATATACGTATCCTTTTAGAAGAAGCAATCGGTGCGTTAACTGCAGATAACTGGTAGAAATGCGTATCACACGAAAAAGCAGCGGAAGAAAAGTTTTGGAAATTAGATCCCATATAGATTCCGTAATAGAGCCAGTCATAGTTAACCTTGCCAGTGATACAACTAGTGACAATGATGGCTCCTTTGACTCTAGTTCTGCTAGTGATGACGAATTTCCATCGCTTATATGTCCGCAACTGACTGAGATTCAGAACATGTATATTTATTTACTTTTTATTTGTTTTTGTTGTTTTATTTGTTGTTTATTATTATATTTGACAATATCATATTTGCATTTTTGAGAAAGACTGCACATTTATGTAGACGAAACATTAGAAACTACTCAACTAGTTATAACTTCCAATATCTAGTAGCATATATCTAGCTTATGATTCAGATAAGTAATATTTTATCATTAAAATATATCTTTACATTTCAAAATAAAATCTGGTACAACTATTTGTAAAAAATGAATACAGAACGTATAGAATTTGATGATAGCTTTAAATTGTATATTGGCTCTGAATCCCTATCTAGACCTTCAAAGAAATCGAGCGCGCCACTGCTACCCGGCGTGACCACGCGTGACGCAGCTATCATCGAATGTGGAACTTAACTATAGTGACCAACATACGGAGACTGAAGATGATATACAGGGTGGTGATTTCACTACTGCCCGTCGTCGCAAAAAGCGAACTGTTCGTAAAATCGACGAATTTCCACCTTTACCGACGCACAGATCCCCAACTAGTGAAACTTCACTAAACCAAATACCGTCTGTGTCGGTTTCTTCTACCTCTGCCAGCCAGCCAATGGTTGTACAAGCTCCAAAAAAGGTTAACACGCCTATTTCACTATTTCCTACTGCTCCATCGGCTGGCAGCAACATCGCTCCTTCGCCGTCTCAAGCTACCATTGATACACAGGCTGAACAAGCTCGCCAAGGCCGAGTAACTCCTGTTGTATTAAGGGATGCAACGAGATGGCGCACTATTAACTATTCCTTTATTAGCCTTGGCATAAAGATTACGCGCGCAGTAGCTGTTGATGCTGGGATACGTATAGTACCCAAAAGCGAGGACGATTATCGGAAGATAATACGTCTTTTTAAAGAGGAAAATATTCCTCACCATACATTTCCTATACCCTCCGAGAGAAATATCCACGCTGTCATCAGAGGGATCCCAGCATCAACTAAAGAGCAGGAAATCAAAGAGGAGCTCGAGCAGAAGGGTTATGCTCCCCACCACATAATTCGCCTGAAGCGCAACGGTGGCGTGCCCATGCCTTTGGTAGTGGTGATTCTGCCAAAGACAGAAAAATCACAGCAGGTTTTTAATGAGCACGAATTTCTAGGACTGTCTGTCACAGTTGAGGTGCAAAAGAACTCCCGATTGATAGGACAGTGTCACCGCTGCCAGAAGTATGGACACGCTCAGTCGTACTGTACTGCTTCTCCAAAGCGTCTGAAATGTGCCCAAGACCACATGACACATCTGTGCCCTCAAACAGGACAAGAGGTGCGCAAATGTGCGAACTGTGGTGGGGATCATCCGGCAAACAGTCCCACCTGCAGATTCACTCCTAGGAGGAATCTACAAGTCATCGCACAAAGGCGAACCAACTCATACGCGGACGCAGCCAAGGTTGCAACCTTGACTACTCCTGCTGCCTCGAGCTCACCTTCGACTGCTCAAAGCGTGGACTTGGCAACAGCGCTCAAGTCCTTGCAGCAAATAATTAGTCCTCTGATAAGCGCCACACAGGCCTTGCAAGCGATTTTTCCGGTAAATGTCTAGGTACAATAGTAGACAGCCTCCATTTATCAAAATTCTTTTTTGGAATTGTTTAGGTCTAAGGGACATTCCCAAAAAACGGCAGTTTCACCAAGTTCTTTTGGATGAATGCATAGACGTAGCTCTGCTGCAGGAAACATTACTTAATCCGGGAGATCGCCTAGCTTTCTCGAACTATGATGTCATCCGCGCTGATAGACTGAATGGACGGGATGGCGGCTTAGCGGTGCTGATCAAACGTGGTATTGACTATCACAGAAGCACAAATGCTGAGATGCAAACCATCGAGGCAGCTTCTGTGGTGGTCAATATGGCAGGAGGCATCCCGTTGAAGATCACATCGGTGTATGTCAGGTGTGGTGCCAGGTTACGTGAGGCGGACTTGGAGGTCCTCTTGGACTACTCGGGTCCGCTTCTCGTGGCAGGGGACTTCAACTGCAAACATCGAGCATGGCATTCCAGGCTAAATTCTACTAGTGGAATTCGGCTGTATAACCATGTAGTACGAAATGGTTGTCTTATACATAGCAGTGACGAGCCTACACACTATCCATTCAATCATCTTCAAGCACCAGATGTAATTGATTTTGCAATATCTAGAAGCTGTAGATACAGTATTACTTCTCATGTCATGTATGACATCTCAGGCGACCATCTTCCTGTAGTTTTGGAGGTGGGTGATGGGAATACTTTGAAGGAAGAAACTCCTCCAAAGAAACGCGTTGATTGGGAACTATACAAGTCCCTTCTCAGAGAGTTTCCAGATATCCCGATCATAGATGATGAGAATGAAATAGATGCCGCTCAAATGGAATAGACAGAGTTTGTTCAACAAGCTTTACAACGTGCAGCCGTTCTTCCTGTACGGAGACCGGGCAGACCTTTCCTCCCTGCCGACATTAGACAAAAAATTACTGACAAAAGGTCAGCAATCAAACAAGCAAAAAGATCTTGTCATCCCGACGACATCCGTAGGGCAACAAATCTTGTCCATGAAGTGAGAAACGCACTTCATGAATTCCGAAACGAGAAGTGGAGCGACTTTCTGGCGGGAATGCTTGACTCAAGTGTTCCTCTCTGGAAAGTAGCAAAATCGCTCAGGAATGGCAACCGGGAACAACTTCCCCATATCCATGGTCCTGGAGGTGTTGTCTTCACGACTGAGGAAAAGGTGGAGGTTTTTGCTGATGCCATGGAAAATCAGTTCTCACCCAACTATGATCTGAATAATGACCTCGATGAGGAGCGACAAATTGTAAGATCCGTCAGGTGATATTTTAGGGCCAATGTGGTTCCTCTTCTGAAGATTCTTCTTCGGAAGATTCTTCTACAGAAGCTCTACATAGCACACCCGAAGAATCACAAGTGATTCCGCATTGCACACCAGCAGAGCTTCAAGGTCATATTAAAGACCTAAAGGTGCGTAAAGCACCTGGAGAGGACCAGATCACAAATAAGGCATTGAAGTTACTTTCGCCAAGGGCTTTGACATATCTGGTGGCAATAATTAACGCAATTCTCAGAACTCAGTACTTCCCAAAGGACTGTAAGGTTGCTGATGTCATCATGATTCCAAAGAAGGTGGGTTCGATTTTTCCGCAGGATTATCGTCCCATTAGTCTACTGTCTGCGCCGTCTGCCGAAAAGGTGATTAAACGTCACCTTGAGGATTGCTCGTCAGATCACAACACGATTCCTGACGTTCAATTTGGATTTCGGTCTGAGCACAACACGGAGTTGCAGGCAGTCAGGCTGGTGGAGCGTATAACCAGTGGATTCACTCAAGACAAAAGTACTGGCATCTTGCTTCTGGATGTATCAAAGGCTTTTGACAAGGTGTGGCACGAGGGCCTCCTCTATAAATTAATTCAAAAGGGTTTCCCATTTTGGCTTCTAAAACTTTTAAAATCCTTTCTCGAAGGAAGGAAATTTAGAATCAAAATTAACAATACTTTTTCGACATTACGGCCCATAAAGGCCGGTGTTCCTCAGGGTTCGGTCCTTGGACCTATCCGTTATTCACTTTTTATACATGACGTCCCTTGCCCCAGCAACTGTGAAGTCTATCTCTACGCTGACGACACTGCGATTGTAGCTCAGTCGCGGACTGGAAATCTAGTCCGCGATGAGTTGCAGCTCGCGGTGGATGAGGTGTTAGAGTGGGCGGTGGCTCATCAAAATTAATCATTCGAAAACGCAGGCTATATATTGTACCAAAAAACGTCATGGTGTCCCGTTAGAGGTCTCAGTAGACGGTACTAGGATTCCATGGGAAAATTCTGCCAAGTACCTAGGAATTATCCTCGACAAGGGCATGACTTGACAGAAACACACTCAAGCGTTACAAACAAAATTCGAGATTACGTTTCGTCAACTCTACGTAATGTTATGTAGAACTTCAAAATTGAGTTTGATAAATAAAACTCGACTTTATAAAATGATTATTAGACCAGCAATTACCTACGCATGGTGTTTCCTCGCCAAGACGCACATGCGAAACCTGCAGGTTCTGCAAAGCAGGACATTGCGTACAATAACTAACGCCCCATGGTATGTTTCTAACGAAACCCTTCACAGGGACCTCGACATCCCTTGCTTGAGGGATTACATTAAACAACAGGCGCAACGACGTTATAGTCAAGCGGAATCGCACAGCAACCCTCTGTTGCGCGAGTCAGTGGACTACACAGTCGAGCAAGTTGGCAAGCGCACAAGGCCGCGGCTCGCACTGTGATCAAAATCAAATCGTGCAAATTTGGAAACAAATTTTTGCCCTTTTAGATACCGAACCTCAAAATTAACCCTTTTGGTTAAACCCAAAAATTACCGAACTCAAATAGTCTATGTTAAGCTATACCCTCCAACCGACACACTTCCTCATCTTTGCTCTTCTCTTTCCTTCCTCTCTTTTTCTTCCCTTACTTCTCCATGACTTTGTCTGGTCTCTGGGTAACCAGACCTGACAGACCGATCGACCGACACGACTGCAACTAAGAGCAAAGGTCCTCCGGACCGCTCTGACTAACAATGACGAATAGTAGGATATTGGTATATTAAATTATTTAGTCTGTTATTCATTAGATGAGTATATTAAGTCGGATGTTAACATGAAACTTGTGATTGGACTGTACTGAGCTATATTTTAATCAGTTTTATACAGGGTGTATGAGCAATGTGTGGGTGGAGGATAGATGCTTCCCTATTAGAGATAGAAAAAAGTACCTCAAATAAAAAATGTAGAGGGCAATAAAATCTATGTTCCAATAATATTTACCATTATGCACCATATCCAATAAATGTGTGACTAATCAAAGTTACATTTTTTTTAAATAGAAGCCCCTTTATATTACATATTGCCTATTTGCATTCCTTGGTCAATCCTAGTATGATGTGATGTAGCACACATTGATACTTTAACTTTAAACAAACCGTTTCGGTACAAATCATTATTTTTGATATAAGTAGATGTTAGAAAAAAAGAATTTTGCAGCTTCTATAAAATTTAGAAGGCTGTGACTTTGCAGTGTGACTAAGCATGAAATGTGTCAGCTTAGGTAGTACTGTCAAATTTGAATTATTTTTGTACTTTGTGAAATTGGTAGATTAATTAAGGAAATCACGGGTAACTTATTTTTTTTTTAATGGCAGTAACTGATTCTTTTGTGTATGGTTCAATGTAAAATTTGATAGCCGCTCTAACAATATATGATTGTCAATATGAATCTCTTGTAGTTTGCATTTTGTTTCGAGTTTCAGCGGAATCGGGATTTTTCAAATTTCTCTGCCTGTAAGCAACCCAGCTGGCCATGACAAATAAAAAAAAGTTGTTCAGATAGATGAAAACAACTGACTTGTGATGCTAGGTGCAAACTAAATAAAATTCGATCATGTTAAAAGTAACAATACCTCTTACTGGAGCGCTTCAAATTCTTCAGTACTTATTTGAAGGATTGCAGAAAATGAAGACTGAATTAAAGTCTGTTTATATTATAAACCATAATTTTCTTGTCAAAAAATACATGAATTAAACAAAATTAAAACATGAGCTGATAAAAAATTCTAATAACTATTCCAATAGATGTTCAGAATGCTCCAGTGTGAGATATTGTTAATTTTGATTTGATGGAAATGACTACTGTCACTTCAGCAACATTTCATTTCAAAATTTTCAAATCATTTTTAAAATTTGAGAATCTCTATTATTACATCTTCATAAGATGTGAAAGATAATCATTTCTGTCATAGTCCAGCCTTTTATTGACCTTAGTTATTGTTACTGCTGTTGTTTCTGGTTAGAGGGGATATGTTGAAAGGAATCGAGGTTTATTGTTCAAGACCTGCTAGGTTTCTTATAGGTAGAAAATTTTGAATAAACAAATTTGGCTGAAAATTTGAAATAAAGTGGAAACTGCAAGAGATTAATATTGATAATCTTATATCCTTAGAAAATACATTAAATCAATTTACCTACAATAGAAGTTTCCTCAACTGATCTACAAACTTCACAAAGTACAAAAATAATTCAAATTTGACAGTACTACCTCAGCTGACACATTTCATGCCTAGTCACAGCCTTCTAAATTTTATAGAAGCTGCAAAATTCATTTTTTTTCTAACATCTACTTATATCAAAAATAGTGATTTGCACCTAAGTATTTAAGTAAGTTTTAAGTATCATGGATGATATATAAAGTCACACTAAAATGGACTGGAATCCAAATATGCAATATTGTACAAGAGCTTCTATTTAAAAAAATGTAACTTTGATACGTCACACATTTATTGGACCCCTGTATAATGGTAAATATTATTGCAACATAGATTAAAATGCCCTCTACATTTTTTATTTGTGACATTTATTTCTATCTCAAACTCAGAGTAACAACTGAACATAGAGGTAGTAAACAAACCACTTCAGCATGGCGTGCTCAAAGCCATCATCTTTTGACACTTCAGAGTCTTCAGACCAAGGGCGCTTCCAAGGGGGGGGTAGAGGGGGTAATTACCCCCCCCCCCAGAACACGGACCAAAACTGACTAATTAAAAATAATACGCAATAAGATGCATTGAAATGTAACTGTTTATGTTTATTGCTTTAAATATATTTTTCTGTTTACATTAGTCTGGTTTTATTATATGTGTTTTGTTGTGTTAATTTTCCTCATAATAACAAAATGGAAAATAACTGTGTAATGTTGAATTTGATCTTTGTGTATTATATCTTCATTTGACAAGATGTTTATTGTACCCCCCCCCCCCCGTCTCCTTGGCGGCGCTCACTACATTATCCATACAGTAACTACCCCCCCAGACAAACTTCCTAGAAGCACCACTGCTTCAGACCCAAACATTGCCAACTAACCTGAAAATTCTTCCAATGCAACCCACGTTACAAACACTGCTCTGCACTGTCCCATCTCGGAAAACTGTTAAACTACACTCGAATATAGCACAGCAAGTCTGTAAAGCTTCACTACAGTTACCAACAAATAGCGAATTTATGTAAGACAGAATTTGCGTTCATGATGAAGAAACATGCAGTAACGCAGTAGAGGTCAACATATTTATTGATTTTGCTGTAATCATTTCTGAACCATCAAAATACCGTCTTTTTTAAAGTAGAATGGAATATTTCTGGATACTATACAATTAAGACGATAGTAAACAGTTATGATTGCGGTATCTGGTGGTCGATATGACAACGTAAGAAAAGATGTTGGCCTATTAGAATTAGTTGTTTACTACCTCTGTGTTCAGTTGTTACTCTGAGATCTCAAATAAGGAAGCAGTTATTGTCCACTCTCACATTGTTTATACACCCTGTATATATCAGTATCCAGTACAGAGTATGGTAAATCTTGAAAAATGTATTTTCATTAGACTTTCACTACTCCTCACTTGGAATTCTATAATTTCTTAAAGCACACAATACATCCAAAATAGTTCATGTAGTCAAGAACTAAAAATTACGGGTGAAAACCAACCTTCAAAAATGGGTTAAAACTGCAATTAAGAGCAAAGGTCCTTTGGACCACTCTAAGATCCAAGGGTGTTCAGCTGACTTGCCGTTTTCCGTGAAGCAGATACCGATATTGCCAATGCTAACTTTCATCAAGATACCAATCTGGTGATACCTTTTTATTTAAAGAAATATAAAATAAAAGATTTCATAAACCTCGATGTGGTTCCTATAATTAAAAAAAATCTTCATGCAACAGCCCTTATGCGCTTACCTCTTAGGAATATTGTCACATATCTACATGTGGGTCAAAATCAAAAATTAAATATATTTCGTCCTACATTCCACTGAATGACTGCAAAATAGATCCATTTACTTTACATCCTTTTAAACAAAACCAAAACATAGCACAGAAAACCACAAAATATGAAAATAGGTACGGTTGTTACAGAAAACAGGGTACGGGGCTTAGACAAGGAAAGAGAGAGTACGGAACGCGCGACTGACATTTCTGTTACCAAAAGGCACCAAAAATGCCCCAAAGCGCTATTAAATTTACCTGTGATATGTAATACCTGGCCTGGCTCCTTCCTGGTGCTGTGGCAGATTACAACGATCAGATAGAAAATTTTGTGGTGATAGTAAAAGTTCTAACACCGCCTAAGTCAAAATTTACAGTTTGCCAGACAGCTACACAAACATCAGAAAGGAACTATTTCAGCGCTAGATATAGGTTTTAGGAGTATGTCTACACTAAAAACAGCACTTTATAAATGTTTCTATTTGTCTGACCTAAGCTAATGTTAGAACCTTACTGTAATATTATGTAAAAAGACAGGTTAGCGACTCCACCACAATACTGGCGGAGCCATGAAATTAAAGTAAAACAGTAAGGTCAACATAACTTCATTATTTTCTAATAAAACATGATACAAGAAAATAAAAATAATAAGTAACAGTAAATTGAATAATAATAAGGATGATGATAATAATAACTCCTGATGCCCACTCTTCGCAGTCACTGCTCATGCTCGTAGCAGTTTTCGGTCCTTCGGTTTCAGTGCTGATCCCTTGAGACTGTCAAAGGTTTTGTCAATGAACATTAACAATTCTATTCCAGTCTGTTCCATCATACCGGAAGCAAACATTTGCAAAATGTAATCCTGGTGTACAGTACAGCTTTTGTGGTACAGCTACATATGAATCAATATAATAAGAATCAATATAGAAGGTGTGGCATTCAAATGTCCATGTTGATACCAGTCATAAGAAAAACTATGATTCTGATGACGAATGACTCCTACATTAGAACCCAATGTTTAGGTGACCATTTGGCATTGAGCAAAAGGATCTTCAGTCAGAGTATAATAAATGTACAAATTATACAGTCACAAAAAACTGATTTGTTGAAGCATGGCCGACTCTACGCACTAGGCCGGAGCATTGAAATATGGCAACACTGAATCGGGGGCCGAGCTTTATTTGTTGTTAAGTCATTAGTGTAATCTTCCAGAGCAAAAAAGAAGATTGGAAGGTGATTTTTAAAGTGTTTCTAATTATTTACCTTTCCAAACGAAACTATAAAGATAAAAAGATGCCTGCAAATTGTGTAGTACCAGGTTGCACTAGCAATTGTGCTTCCGATAAAGGACATACCAAACATAACCTTCCAGAGTGAAAAATAAGATTGGAAGGTGATTGTTAATGTGTTTCTAATTATTTACCTGCACAAACGAAACTATAAAGATAAAACATGCCTACAAAGTGTGTAGTACCAGGTTGCACTAGCAATTGTGCTTCCAATAAAGAACATAAACAGAAGTGGGTGAACGGTAGTCCTCGTAAGGGCTGATTATATTTATAAGAATAAAGACAATAATTTACAAACATTTTAAAGGATAAGACCTATTTTAAAGCACAATGGTACCTGCAATGTTTTCTGGACCTCCCAAATATCACAGAAAGAGACAGTTAATAGAGCTCATCTGGGCATGCATCTGGGCATACCTACGAAAAGATTTGATAGTGAAAGGGAATCAAGACCAGCAAGAATGGCTTCAAAGTGACCTAATAGTGAATTTTCCTAGCTCAAGTGAAAATTTACAAAGTAAATTGAGTGTTCATTTAAGTGGAAGTGGAAGTGGCAGTAGGAAACAGGTTGCGTTTATTTTTATTTTGTAGTGTTTGACTACGATGAACCAGACATCAGATGTAAGTGGTATTAGTATCAATGAATATAGACATTACTTTAAATCAATAAATGATAATTTGTTGGTGATTTGAATTAGATTTTACCACTGTCATTAAGAATATCCTGTTGGTCCCAAATAGAAAATATTTTGGCACACTATTTTCAAGTAGGTTTTCTGTTGATTTAATGTTAAAACCTTTTCTATGTCCAGCCAAAGAAAGTTTACAATTTTGTGAGAGAGAATAAGTTGCCAATTTTACCATCATCCTCAATCTTCCTCAAATCTTTGCAGTTCTTTAAAAGTTGCACCTGACAGAAAGTATGCCTTACATTAAAACTGTTTCAGAGGGTTTATTATTCTCGCAGAAGTACATTGTTTTACAAATTGATGAAATATCAGCCTGTATAAATGTTCTTGTCATTACAAAAATTACAGGCAGAACATGAAGGAAAAAATTATTTGATAGGTATATTAAATACATACAGCTTGTAGTTGGTAGGCGTAACCCTTCCATCAGAGTATACAGCTCAAATTACAGTCCTTATTCACAATAGGTATTGTTAAAATTTTGATTTCAGGCCAATAAGTATAAAAGTAGGTTTTTGGGCAATTGCACAAAGCAGTTTTAATGAATATTGCAAAAGAATACATCAATATACATATAGATGAGTTTGTTTTAGACACATTTGTTCGTGTAATCAACCCCAAACTGATGAAATTCTGCTTGAATTAATGTTGTTAATGTAACAAATATTTTTATTAATAATTACACTGAAACAGTTCGAGACAGAATACAGACTGACAAAACTAAAAAGAGGAAATCTAATGGAAATAAGAAATGTCTAACAGAAGGGGAAATCTCTAAATCTAAATACATGGTACATTTTTGTACTGTTACTACTGGCATTTATCACCATTCTTATTTTTCAAAAAGTATTTTTCTTAATTTATCAACCGACATGAACTCTGATACATATAAAATGTAATAATTATTCTGAAACCATAAAACAATTTACATTTTCTGCGGAATGCCCGCCGTTCGGCCCACGGTAACCGGCCCACTATTTGACAACTAAGCGACGTTGCCACATCTAAGGCTCCGGCCTAGGGGCCTAGGGTAGATTCAGCCATGCTTGTACTGACTCGCATCCACAATATTACACTGAGAAAAATATTTTTGTCAATTTAATAACTTGTTCCACGGAAAAAAATAATAAATTTTATAAGAATGTATTATGAGTTGTGATGTGTATTATATCCACAATATTAAACTGAAAAAAATAACACATGCTTCGTAACACATACTTTCAGGAAATTTAACTTTTTCTTCCAGTGTATCGTGGAGTCTGACATTTGTCCACAATAGCCCCGCGCGTGCGTTATGGAAATCGGCCCTTGCTGTGTCGCTTCGATGCGGTAGCTATTCTCGGGTAATACCCCGTATCTTAGATAAGGAAAGAGAGGGGATACCGCACGCCTGTTTAATGCTATATGAATTAGCTGTGATCGAAAATGAATAGCTATTTGACAGCTGTCAAAATATTTTTGTATGATATTTAGCGTTTTTAAGACCAATTATTGTAAAATATTGTAGTGTTACAAGTCTTTAGTCCGATTGGGCAAATAAACACTTGGTACGAATTTCACTATTTATTTTCACTAACTATGTACACTACGCCTAGCCTAATACTTAACAGTCTAATTTATCTAAAGTCACTACACTAATTTATATTGGTCCTTAACTTCACTAATTTATCTCACAGTTCATTTATTTTGCGCGCGCCACTGGTACGTTGCGGACTACTGCACTGCACTGATTCTTGATTCTAACTGTTTTCATCTCTCGTGCGACGGCGCTTTTATGCTAGGTGGCGCCATCTCTGAATTGTTCTCGAGAGCTCGCGATCATTACCGATTGTACGAGAAGGAATTTTTCTAGACTCACGAGATGGCATTACAGGGCCGGCCTGGCACACTGCCCCCTCCTTAAGGCCGTTTCGTCCCCGAAACGTTCGTGTCTGAATGGACACAGAACGCCATTCTTGCAGCCAGAAGTTTGGTCAAAGAAGCAATCCACGGTTCTGTGTTCTGTCGGTCCTCTCGGGTTCCAGCTGCAGACCAGAATTTCGATTCCCGTGAACCTGAAGAGAACTTCTACCATGTTTCGGATGATCCGCCAATCCAGGCCGTCCCGTCCGCAAGCTAGCCTAGGAATCGCCAGCTTCAAAACATTTGCGGTCAGCAGCTTCTCTCTGAGGTCCAGGAGTGCCTCCCATACAGTCCGGTACGTCAGTTTCTTATAGGACTTCTCCTTCGTAACTCCAGCACTTGTCCGACTTGTCCGCCCTGTCTCTTCAGCTCGTCCTCTTGGCCAAACAGACGTTGAAATTCACCGGCAATCCCTCGGGACATCCGGAGATCTCTTGCGACACAATGAGCCAACGCGTACTCATCCGGCGCCGAGAACAAATCTCGATGTTCCTCACGACTAACGCCAAACCTGGCCTTCGCTGAACCAGTGTGAGTGGCCATGAAATCCTCGAAGTTCAGTTGTGGGTGGAGTTGCTGGAGTTCTCTAACTTGCGCTTCTTGATGCGATAGATTACGTCGTTGATCTTCTTGACGACTTCATACGGGCCCTCCCAGGAACTCTGAAGCTTCGGTGACAAGCCACGGCGTTTCTGAGGGTTGTACAGCCAGACCAGGTCTCCAGGTTGGTACGCTGTTTCGCTGGACCCTACATCGTACGTCATCTTCATGCGGTCGCTTGCGGTGCGAATATTATGGCGAACTTTCTCGTGGGCCTCGTCCATTCTCCTGCGAAGGTTGGCAACGTAATCTTCGCCTGCCACATCGTCACCCGGTTTGCAGCCAAACATAAGGTCACAGGGTAGCCGGAGCTCTCGCCCAAACACAATACTGGCCGGTGTCTCTCCCGTGGTTTCATGGACTGCCGAGCGGTACGCCAACAGGAACAGATGGAACCAGCTGTCCCAGTCTCGCTGGTGGTCTGATACAATCTTGGCCAAATAGCGGTTCACCGTCCTGTTCATCCTCTCCACCATGCCGTCCGACTGAGGATGTAACGCCGTGGTCCGAGTCTTCCTAATCCCCAAAGCTTTGCACACATTCTGGAAGAGCGCAGACTCGAAGTTCCTTCCCTGGACCGAATGCGGCTCGAGCGGAACTCCAAAACGGCAAATCCAGTCCTTGACCACAGCGTCAGCAACGGTTGCGGCCTCCTGGTTTGGCAGAGCGTAAGCTTCGACCCATTTACCAAAGTAGTCGATCACCACGACGATGTACTTGTTCCCAGCTTCGCTCTCCGGAAAAGGTCATGCTACGTCGATAGCGATCCTCTCGAAGGGACTTCCGACGTTGTATTGGCGCATAGGAGCTTTCTTACGCCTCTGTGGACCGTTGCTGGCGGCACAAACTGTACACTTCCTGCACCATTCCTTGGCGTCTTCCTTGCACCTAAACCAGTAGAACCGCTCCCGAACCTTCTCCAGGGTCTTGGCCACGCCCAGATGACCTCCACTGGTTCCGCTGTGAATCTCCCCAAGTACCTCGGCCACGCGGTTCCTAGGCACCACAGTCTGTCTTCTTTCCTGGGCCCCTCCTTTGTCTTCGAGTTAGCGTCGCAGGTTGCCGTCCTCCATCACCAGACTGTCCCACTGAGCCCAGTAGGACTTGACGGTAGGCGAGTAAGGTGAAACCTCCTGCCAACTCGATCGTCGATCTTCCCTCTTCCACTCGATGATCAGTTTCAGGCTGGGATCCTCTTCTTGGTCTTTCTGGAGTTCTGTAGGCTGCCAACGGTCAACCACAACGGTGCTTCTCCTGGTGATGACGTCCTTCGTCTCGGCTCGGTTGCAGTGAGCACAGTCGTCAGGACACGGTCTCCTCGAAAGTGCATCCGCATTCCCATGAGACTTGCCTGTCCCTCTGAATTCTTGAACCGAAGTAGCCATGTCAGAGATGCATGGTCCGTCCTCAGCAGGAACTTCCTCCCGTACAAGTACTTGTAAAAGTGCTCCACGGACTTGACTATGGCCAGCAATTCTCTCCGAGTGACGCAATAGTTTCTCTCGGGCTTAGATAGCGTCTTGCTGAAATAGCCGATCACCGCCTCTCGACCATCTTGTATCTGCGACAGAACTGAACCTATCCCCACGTTGCTCGCATCGGTGTCTAACACAAATTTGACGGTAGGTATGGGATAGCTCAGCACTAGAGCCGTCGAGAGAGCCTTCTTCAGTAGGTCGAAAGCTTGCTGGCAGTCATTTCCCCACTGGAACCTGCGGCCTTCCTCCGTAAGCCTAGTCAGCGGCTTGGCGATGGTAGCAAATCCAGCCACGTATCGACGGTAGTATGTACACAGACCTAATAAGCTTCTTACGTCATGTTTGTTCTTGGGTACCGGCCATCCTCTTACTGCTTCGATCTTCTGAGGATCCACGGCTATGCCTTCTTGGGGAAACCACATGTCCTAAATATTGCACCTTCTTCTGGAACAGATGGCACTTCTTGGGGCTCAGCTTGAGGCCTGATTGGCGCAGCCTCTTAAATACTTGTTCTAGGTTCTTGAGGTGATCGTCGAACGATTTCCCAACCACGATAATGTCGTCTAGGTAGACCAAGCAGGTTTCCCAAGACAGCCCCTTCAAGACAGTCTCCATGAGCCTCTCAAATGTAGCTGGTGCATTACACAGCCCAAACGGCATAACCGTGAACTGCCATAACCCCGAGCCGACGCTGAACGCAGTCTTCTCCTTATCCCCTGGGTCCATCTCGCCTTGCCAGTAGCCGCTCTTCAAATCAAGCGTAGAGAACACCTTAGAACCCGCCAAAGTGTCTAGGGTGTCGTCAATTCTTGGCAGAGGGTAGCTGTCCTTCTTCGTTACATTATTGAGCTGCCGATAGTCCACGTAGAAACGTGTCGACCCGTCTTTCTTCCTCACGAGTACGACCGACGATGACCAAGGACTCGCTGATTGCTCGATCACTCCCTCTTCTTCCATTTTTTTGATGATCCTATCCGCTTCTTCTCGCTTGGCCAATGGTAGCTTCCTTGGTGGTTGCCGAATAGGTGGTACATCGCCCGTGTGGATCTTGTGTCGGACCACATTTTTCCTCCCCTTCTTTCCAATGCCAACATCGAAGATATCCTGGTATTCTGTGACGAATACCCTTAGCCTCTACTGTTGTTCCCTGTTCAAGCCTTTCGACGAATCAGCCACCAGCTCACTCAGCTTCTCATCCAGCCGCTCATTCCGTTGGTCTGATGCGTTTACAGTTCTCACCACCGATGAGACTGGAGAACAACAACCCAGTGGTGTTCCCTTCTTGAGGTGTACCGGAAAGCCATTTGCGTTCAGCAACCTCACCGGAACTGCGTCATTCGCTCGTACCAGGCATTTTCCAATGGCGATGCCACGGCCAGTCAGCTCATCATCCAGTTTAGGTTCAAACAACATGACGCTCCCTCGATCAGCGCCATCAATCAGGCAGGCTTCAATCAACACCTCGCATCTTTCGGGGATGACAGTTTCTTCTGAGAGCACCACCTGGACAGCCTCTTCTTGACATCGGTGGAGGACTACCTCTTCCTCTTGGACAAGCAGGGTACCATGTCTCAGGTCCAGTTAGAATCCATAAGTGTCCATGATATCCATTCCAACTATCACCTCGTTCTCGATGTCGGTTACCAAAACTCGATGTTTGATTTTGGTGTTCCCAAACTGGAGCTGTATGTCGGCTTCTCCATGGATGCTTGCGGGCTCTCCGGTAGCAGTGCGAAGCCGCCATCTTGTTGGCCTTACATCAGCACTCTTCTGGAGCACATCAGGTCGTACGATGGTCTTTGTCGCACCCGTATCCAGAAGCATCATCTTCTGCCTGCCGTCCACAATGCCATCCACATACAGACTGGTCGCCTGCTGCCCAACGTAGGCCACACGATCAGTTCTTCTTGAACCCTTCCGGACGCGGGTGGAGCATCGCCTCTGCTCTTCGACCTCACTTAGCATCGGATCTTCTTTCTTCTTTGGACGGGACTCACTAATAACCCGCCGCAGTTCCTCAACTAGGGCCGCCACATCTGTCCTACCTCCACACTCCCGAACTCGAGCCTGGCACTGGTAAGCCTTTTTCACTTCCTCAAATTCTAAAGCTCTGGCTAGCGCATCCACCAGATGTTCCGGATATGCGAGAGCTACAGCTTGACGCATTTCGGCATTATGAAGACCACCCACAAATGCCTCCACAGCTAGTCGCTCCATTAGATCTTGTGGAGCCGTCGGATATGCCAGTCGAACAAGGCGGGCTATATCTGCTTCAAATTCCTGCAGCGTCTCGTTTGGTCGTTGGGAGCGATTCTTCAGCTGAGCGTGGAAGACGTGACCGAATCTGGCTTGACCAAACCTCATTTTCAGGTGTCTGACTAGCTGTTCGTAGTCCCCTCGTTCTGTCGGTGATAGCGTCTGAAGAACATCTGTAGCTTCGCCTCTCAGTGCTAACGTCAAAGCTGTCGCCCTCTCACCAGGTAACCATTTGCGTTCACGGCCCCTTCAAACTGGAGGAGGTAATTCTGCCAGGATGTTTTCCCATCGTACTGAGGAGGTTTCAATCTCGGCTTGCACCAATCTCCTGCCTTCAGGTCACTCGGTGTGGTTACGCTTGCAGCCTGAAGCTTCATTCGCAGCTTGTCCATCTCTGGGTCCAAGCGTCGGATGTTGTCTCGCAGATCTTCTTTCTGTTTTTGCAATCCCTTCTGGAGATCTTCTTTTTGTTTTTGCAATCCCCTCTTGAGATCCTTTTTTTGTTTTTCCAATCCCCTATCGAGATCTTCTTTTTGTTTTTCCAGTCCCTTCTTGAAATCTTCGTTTTGTTTTTCCAATCCTCTCTTGAGATCTTCTCTTTGCTCTTCCATTTTCGATTCTAAGATGTCACTTCTGGTGCCGATTCTTTCTTTGATGTTCTTTTTCAAAGCAGTAACCTCCATCTTCAAGGTAGATTCGAGCTTCTTGGCCCACTCGAATTCGGGTGATTCGAATTCGAAGGTATCTGGATCCTCACCCTCTTCAATCATTATTTGTCGGAGTCGATCCTGGAGAACGGCCTTCAGCCCGCTGCTATCGGACCGCGTTCATCGAGCTCTCTCCTTAAATCCGCAACCTTTAGTTTACTGAATCTCTCCATACCACGTTGCCCAATCAATCAGTCTACCCCACACCTGACACCACTGTTACAAGTCTTTAGGCCGATTGGGCAAGAAAACACTTGGTACGGATTTCACTATCTATTTGCACTAACTATGTACACTACGCCTGGCCTAATACTTAACAGTCTAATTTATCTAAAGTCACTACACTCATTTATATTAGTCCTTAACTTCACTAATTTATGTCACAGTTCATTTATTTCGCGCGCGCCACTGAATACTACCGAATACCGACTGCTGCACTCTAACTGTAACTGTGCCGGCGCCGCGCCGCTTATATAGATGCCTGACCAGCGCCGAGAACCCTAGCGCGCCGCTACCGTCGGTTCTGGAAAGATTCTGGACGTATGAATTCTAGATGTCACGTAAATGGCCGGCCGTCCGGGGACGGACTGGCACATTATTGTTAAACCAACTTTTTCGTTGTTCGATGTCCGTTAAATTCATGGAGTCATAAATCCTACTTGACAGGTGTTTGACATATAAGTGATCTATCCGGATCCAGTCAGTGTTTTCATAAAGGCCTTGAATGTCTGAGTCTCTGTGGATATGACAGAACTGTTCGAATATTAAAGGTGTATAATATTCGAAGGCAGAAATCTTGTTTTTCATTTGTTTTTCGGCTCGAGAATCTGATCTACTCTTGTCACTCAAGGCCTTTACGGAAACAGTGATCTGGATCCGGATAGATCAGTATTATATGTATATTGGGTCAATTTCTCTTTATACTGTATGTCAACGATATCTCCAAGCATATGTCCTTAATTAACTCTGAAATGCTGACAATCATGTATGCAGACGACACCACTTTCAGCCTCACGCTGGATCATAGTGAAACTGTTATTTCACCTGACCTGGCTAATACAATAGTCAGTCACTCACAAAAATGGTTTGATTCCAACGAATTGCATCTAAATCGTGGAAAGACTGAAGTGTGCAATTTTTCCTTGGGCATGAGAAGTACAGTATCGCATGTAAAGTTTCTGGGCGTAAATCTTGATTCCCGGTTATGTACTCATATTGACGTCTTATGCACGAAAATTGTCCAAGACTGTTTTTGCGATAAGGAAAATAGCACTTACTGTTGACTGACGCCGCACTGATGGTCTATTATGGGCTATTTCAGTCGCAGCTGGGCTATGGGCTATTGAGCTGGGGTAATGCCCCACATACACAACTGCAAAGAGTATTCCTAATACAGAAAGCTGCTGTAAGAGCTATAGTGAGGGCTAAACGTGATGACCATTGTCAAATTTTATTCAAAAGCTTAGTAATTCTGACAATATTTGCAATGATTAAAACGAAAATCTTGTGTTTGTCAGAAATAGTCTTGATAAATTTAAAACTTTATCTGATGTCCATAACCACGACACTAGAAGGAAGAGTAAGCTGGTGCACCCTCGCTCAAGGATAAATAAATCCAAAGTAATAGGTATTGACTTATATAACACCTTACCTTCAAGTATTACACATCTGCCTGTACGTGACTTCGAAAGGAAGATTAAATGCATACTTGCTCCTTATAATATAGACGAATTTTAAAGTCATTGTTTGTCCTTACAGTCTAAGCGTTAGGCCTAAGTTCATGTTATGTATGTGTATTACTATGTTTGTTATTTACTTCTTTCATGTTTATTTTATCCGGTTATATACTGTATCATTTATTATGCGCACTAATAATGGTTTCTAACATTTACAGTAACAAGTACAATTTTAGTGAGTGTAGAGAAGATTATTTGAAAATTTTATTCATAGTAACAAACAAATGTTTGACTATACTTAAACTGTGTCTTAAGTTTTAGCTGTTTGTATTACTATTTTTAATCCGTGTCACTGCACGAATATTTACTTTTATTGCGACCTTTACCATGATCGACTTATCCATGGACTATGAAATAAGTTATTATACAAAATATGTACATGTATGTTATATATGTTGACCTGACACGCCAATAATGTTTTATGCATTCACTGGTATAAAAAAATAAATAAATAAATAAATAAATAAATTATATGTCAAACAGCTGTCAAGTGGGATTTATGATTCCATGGATTTAACGGACATCGAACAACGAAAAAGTTGGTTTAAGACAGCTACTGATCTGAATCATCCGATCGCAATCACTTACTGTTCAACCCAAAATCTGTTCAAGAGTGAACTGGTCCTATTTCTGACTGACCCCCAGATCACTTTCCGAACGTCAGGATCAGTGATCCAACTGATCGGGCTTGTGGTGTGGCTGCCTTTCACAGGGTAATCAAAAATTATCAAATAAAATTATGGAATCTCTACACATATTTTCCATACAGTTGAAAACACGAGGACATCATTGATTTACCACAATATAGGTGGCATCTAGATAATCTTCCTCAACTTAAGTCTTAATCATCAGATTTAGGATCTTCAACATTTTCAAAAAATATCTCTGAAACTGACGAAAAACGTAAAATGTACCCTACCAACTGACACTTGTAAATAGCTAACCACAAATTATTAAATCCAAACAATACCTACGTATGCGTATGTGTTTAACCGACGGTTGAAGTTTAACTGGTATCCAATCCACCGGTTGTCAGCTAAACTACAGGTGGTAGTTAACTGAAACCTATACAATGGAGCTTAACCGGAATGTATAACAGGTGGTAGTTAACTGGAATCTATACAATTGACATTTCGTCTAAATTCGAAGTTTAACTAACGCTTGGAGTTTAACTGGAAGGTATACTATACAACCGAGCCTTAGACGTGTAGTGTTCAGAATTCCGCTCTAACAGAGCACTCTATGCAAAGCGCTACGAGACAGTTCCCTGAATGAGCATTGTACAAAATTATAACCTCCATATTTTCTACAGTATGAGGACAGTGGTGACAATAGGACCGAAGCTCCGCCCACCACCCATGTTGAGGCAAGCTTAACATTAGCAGCATACGGCGATAACTCAATTTTTGGCTAGTAAAAATTGAAACAAAGAAATAATTGGTGAATTATTATGAGTAAAAGCATATATAGTTAGGTATATTTTATTTAAAAACAAAAAAACCTCCTGAACCAGTAATTTTCCTGTTCATGCCGCATTAAAATTTGTCTTCAACGTTCGCTCATAAGGAAAGTTCCACACAAGGTTGGTATCAGCGGGTTAGCGTAATGGTAAGACGTCGGTCTCCCATGCAAAGGGTCGTGAGTTGGCGTCTGGTTAGGACCTTCTTTTGTTTATTCTTTTTTTACAAAACAAAGATTATTTAGGCCAATTTTTAAATTTTAGCAGATATATGTTGATCTGAAATGATTTTTTACAAACAAAAAATTTGTTGTGGCCTCCAATGTAGAAGGTTTCGAGTTCGTGTCTGGGTATAGGGACTTGTCTTTCATTCTTTTTCACAAAAAGATAGTTTGGACAAGTTGTTAAGCTTTAGCAGATATATGTTGATCTAAAACAGTTTTTTTAATAAAAATAATCATTGCAATTTCGTTTTAATGTTCTGGACCCAGATGTGTGTTTTAAATGACATGAAGGTATTTTAATATCAGTACTTGGAAAATTAACACAAAATCAAAATGAGTAAACATCCTTACCATCCAAACTAAGATGTTTTTTCTCAAAGGTCTGACTTGAAAATCACTACAACCCAATGAAAACGTCACAAAACCTCGCACAATAAATGACTATCCACACAAATTGAAAATTTTTGATCTTTTTTACCTGAGGCTGTAACTCAACAATTAAGCCTCATCAATTATTCATCATGCCCGAACACACCACTTGTTTGGACGAACCAATCAAAAATGAGACATCCTATTGTCAGGTCTTTTGTATATGGGAAAACCCACCGGAAAACCCTGTACAGATCACATGTACAGATCAATATAATATACCAGCTAAAGCTAAAAAAAAAAAAATTAATGAAAAAGAAAGGTACCTACCCAGATTTGAGCTCGCAACCTCTTATGTCGAAGTCATACCCACCATATACCCACTACTACTAGGCCACCCAGCCTGTATTAACGTTTTGCCGAACTTCGCATATGAGCCGATTAGAACGCGAACATGGACGGCGAATTTTAACGATGCATAAATAGAAAATGACTGGTTCTGGTAGCGTTGTTTTTTTGTTTTTGTATAAAATAAAAATGATCATATGCTCCTCTCGATAATCATTTACCAATTATTCCTTTGTTTCAATTTGTATTACGTAAAAATTGAGCTTATTTCGTATGCTGCTAGTGTTAAAGTTGCCTCAATATGGCGGAGCTGGACGAACCTATCAAAAATAAGACATCCTATTGTCGCCACTCTCCTCATACAGCCACTCATGGCCGACTCTACTCACTAGGCAGGAGCATTGAAATATGGCAACACTGAATCGGGGACCGAGCTTTTATTTGTTGTTAAGTCATTAGTGTAATCTTTCAGAGCAAAAAAGGATATTGGAAGGTGATTTTTAATGTGTTTCTAATTATTTACCTGCACAAACGAAACCATAAAGATAAAAAGATGCCTGCAAAGCGTGTAGTACCAGGTTGCACTTGCAATTGTGCTTACAATAAAGGACATACCAACCATAACATTCCAGAGTAAACAAGAAGAGTGGAAGGAGATTTTTTAATGTGTTTCTAATTATTTACCTGCACAAACGAAACAATAAAGATAAACATATGCCTGCAAAGTGTGTAGTACCAGGTTGCACTAGCAATTGTACTTCCAATAAAGGGCATAAACAGAAGTGGGTGAACGGTATTCCTCGTATGGGTTGGTTACATTTATACGAATAAAGACAATACTTTACAAACATTTCAAAGGATAAGACCTATTTTAAAGCGTAATGTGGTAGCTACAATGCTTTCTGGACCTCCTAAATATCACAGAAAAATACAGTTAATAGAACTCATCTGGGCATGCATCTGGGCATACCTACGAAAAGGTTTGATAGTGAAAGGGAATCAAGACCAGCAAGAATGGCTTCACAGTGACCTAATAGTGAATTTTTCTAGCTCAAGTGACAATTTACAAAGTAAATTGAGTGTTCATTTAAGTGGAAGTGGAAGTGGCAGCAGGAAACAGGTTGCGTTTATTTTTATTTTGTAGTGTTTGACTACGATGAACCAGACATCAGATGTAAGTGGTATTAGTAGTAGTAGTTCTAAAAGTATTTTTCTTAATTTATTAACTGAGATGAACTCTAATATATATAAAACGTAATAATTATTCTGAAACTATAGGCCCATTACTTGACAGCTAAGCCACGTTGCCACATCTAAGGCTCTGGCCTAGTGTAGAGTCGGCCATGAGTCACTGTCATATTTTCAATATTTTCGGCTTCCTGCTGCCATCTATTCTTTCAGATAGTACTAAAGCTACCAACCTACCTACCAGAGATAATTCTGCAGTTTTGTCACTTTTGTTTTGTGAACGTCACTGTGCACTGTCACTTCTGTCTGTCAGTTCTGTCACTTCAACTTCAGTCAAAAACTTTTGTAGTCAAGAAAAGTCAAAAAACTTATTTTTCACGATTTAAAGTGAGTAATTTAATGATCTAGCAGGAAAATAATCCTATTTTCTATTTTACGAAAGAGTTTGCTTTCAATAGCAGGTACTGCGTACAGCATAGGGGGAACATTTCTCTGGTCATAATTTGTGAGTTGAGAATGTTGTCCTGTTGTTTGGTGTTTAATTTTTCTATGCATTTTGCTGCTTTTACATTTCAATCCTGCATTTATTCTAGATAACATGTCTGCTACTTTGTCATCTCGCTTGAAGAATCCCAAGAGGCATGAACTCATGAAGTCGCACAGTCAAGCCCAGATTCTAGCTAATAAACTGCGTCAGGACGGAGTTATGTCGATAGGTAAGAATAAACCTAACAAAGATGATAAATTGGATATTTATGGCGACGAAACTATTTCATTTTATAATTTACTGATAGATATGTGAACATTGAAATATATTCTGTCTTCTTGTCTCATTCTTACCTGTTTGGGCTGCCTTGGAGACTTAATGCACCTAACAGAATGTTTACCATGTAAGATGTATGATTAATAACCAAAGTTTCCTTGAAGACATGAGGAAGGGGTGCCATACCAGACTCTGGAGTGTTAAAAAGCATAACTGAAGTTAGGTGCTTTAGCTTCAAAAACTGTTTCAAATTGCATGAAACTATACCACTGACAGTACTCTATACATGCACTAGACACTTGTTCTCTCAACTTAAGAACACAGCACAGCCAAAGTTCTTCCTCATTTCCTACCTAAACACCAGATTTTTCTCGTTAATTGGTTGTATTCTGATTATGAACTGTTTATAACAAACTATAGTAATGCAGGAGTTTGTTGGAGTGTTTGAGCTTTGGAATTCTTCTCACCAGTTTTTCAAATTTCAATTGTTAGTCAAACACAAAAATCTCCTCATTCCAGTGAAGGTTGGCAAATGCTTCTGTGAGTTAACACCATAGATTTTTTTGTTTGAGTTTCTCATTTTTAAGGGTAATTTGAAGTACTTTGCTCTGGTGATTATTTTCTGTTTCACATTATATATGTTTCAAGGTTCAACGTTTATCTTTTCAAAAAAATTCTTTTTAGACAGTCCATGAGGGAACGGTTGCTCAGGTATAATAAACTACTTGACATGCCTCAGCATCGAACAGCTCTTTTTACTCGTTGCTTCACCTACAATACTGTCAAGTTATATAACTTATTGCCAGATTTATACAAAGACATGACCCTGAATAAGTTTAAAAATTCTGTAAAACAACTTTTGCTATCATCTAGATTCTAGTATTTAGTCCCCATCACAAGATAAAAAGTTTCAATTGCTGAATGTATTTTTATATTTTTTTTTTCTGTATCATTGCTCTTGCTACATTCCTGTAATAGGTAAGCAACCTGTATATGTTGAGGACATATATTAGGTTGGAATACCGTATTTTAAAATAAATTTAGGGTTAAGTGGAAGAATAGCTTTGAGCTAAACTTCGCCCGCTACTGTAAGTTAATTAAATAAAGACGTTTTATTATTATTATTATTATCTATAATATATCCTCAAGTATTTTACTGTTCTATCTAACTTTAAGAACTGGATGATTAAAAGTTCATTTCCAAAAAGTATCTAGGATTCAGTCTTATCACCATTGTTTTGAACACTAACTTCCCATGTGCTATAATGCAGTTTGTGTAATAGTCTTGTAGATCCCAGAATCTAGATGGTTGTTGCTATAATAAATGGTAACAGTTAATATTATAGAGTAATAAAGACACTGAAGATGCTTGAAATACCTAGGTCCTAGGCAGTATCTTGGCTTTTATTAGTCCCTTATATCATGTTTTTGCTAGATAATAATATAACATGTGCCAATTCATCTACTTTTGACATGCAATGTATATAATTTATTCATTTAATGCACTTTACAAACAGCCCTCCTGGGGTAATTATAGGTAAAAGAAGAGGAAACAAAAACAAAAAGACATATATAGTTAACAGAGCAGGTCATAGTTTGCTAAGTAGTTCTTGAACATTGCTTAAAGACATTCGTTCAGTACACCTAGTCAGATGAGTCACTCATTCATGAAATTAATTCAGGACTTTAGATAGGTTGTAAAATCTACAACATATGAAAAATCAGCATTTTATAACTGTATTATTTTGTTCAATCATCTACCAGAGGATCTAAAGGAAATTACATCTTATAATATATTTAATGAGCTGAAGTCCCTTCTATGCAGGGCTTGTTTTTATTAAGTGCAAGAATTTTTAAATTATAGGTTTTAATTATTTTATGTACTTATTTGTGATTTTATTCTTCTATTTGTTGTTGACATGTCACTTGTGATATTTTTTACTGAATGTGATAAATATTCTATTCTATTCTATCCTATTCTATAATGAATAATCTTGTAGTTATTCATAAATTATTTTTATGTGTAGTAGGTAATAAGCATATGCTTTATCAACAAAATCTACTTGGTAAACTTCTAGCCAATTTTCTTGATACAATTTTAATTTGAAATTTTGTATATTTTGTTCAGAAAAATCTCTACGATACGAATAATTTACTTGGTTTTGTGTAGCTTCATGCACCTCAATATTAATATCTTGAGTGGAGTGATCAATAACTGATGCATTGAAACCTAATTTTAGGTTCATCAAAAAATTTTCTATACATGAGCTAGAGGTAGAAGTTACTCTTGTTGGTTCTCTAATGGCATGGCTCATGCAGTAACAACCAATGATATCTTGTAAAAGGCATAAATTAGTACTATTGGATAACAAGTCCACATAAGTCATTTCAGAAAAAATAAAAGTCGCCTGTAGGTGGCGGATAAATAGTTGTAGTTAAAATATCAAATTTTTCTGAAAAGATGCAACCTCACTCAAGAACGCCTTCTACACAAAAATCTTAAACATCAACAATTTTAAAAGATGTATCTAACTTATCATTGATATAAATTGCTATACCACTATGAATCAATTCTTTCCTACAGTAGGCTGCACATAGTGAAAACGATTCACATAACATATAACAATTTTTGTCTTTTGTTGGTAGTAAGTTTGTACCTTTTTCACATACACATGGCTTATACTGACATTAAGTGTTTTTCAATGTCCTTTATGGAAGCACCATCCCTGGACTTTTTTGAGGAAGATCCAAATCTTTTACTTCCCGCACCGATAGGTGAGGGGAGTACTGTGATCGCGAGAATTTTCGATTTCGAGATAATCCGTTTTTTGAGCGTTTTATGATGTTCACATAACGAAAATCCACGTAACTCATTTCCGTCGGTCTGTCTGTTAGCGTTTTTCTACCCTCCTAATCTCAGTAATCGCTGCATGGATTGTGATGAAATTTGGGTACCGACATGCTGTGGTGTCCTAGTAGGTAATGTAATGGGCTGTCCATTGACCTATGAATGAAAACTCTAGTGGAATAATACACTTTTTTAGTTTTGCCTTGCTTATTATAGAAACCAAGGGACTTAGAATGTGTGATATAATATACATACGAGTATTGTTTTAGATCGTTCTATATTGCGTAACGCGAAAATTATTAAATCGATTTTAATGAAATGTTGACACAGTAATTACTACCGTGGGAAGGATGGACCACGCATATGTTTTGGAAAGAAAAATTTTGTTTTGAGGCGTTTTAGGGGTTCTTGGTGATTTTCTACTTTTTTTGGGTGGGGGTGATATTGAGGTGGATGGGTTGTGGGGGGTTGTAAAACTGAAAAATTTGTTTTATTCATAATGGGCTGACAATTGACCTGTGAATGAAAAACCTAGCGACATAATACCCTTTTTTAGGTCCATCCGAACATTGCCTTGCCTAGTACAGAAACCAAGGGACTTGGAATTTGTGATGTATGTACATACGAGTATTGTTTCAGATCGTTCTGTATTGCGTAGTGCGAAAATAATTGAATTGATTTTAATGAAATTTTGACATAGTATTACTACCGCGGCGAGGATGGAAAACACGCAGCAATAATACAAAAATAAATAAAAATATTAAAAAGCTCTAACTTCGTTTTTAGACGGTTTGGAGGCTACTGATCGTTTAGCATCATCCAATCGAAACATCCAGAAAAAAACTGTGGCGTCCTACCTTCTAAGGAGGGAGACGCAAGAAACTATTTACGAGAGTTTTTGTGATGGATGCTTTTTTGCGGGCATGTGGACGACAATTTGGTTGCAAGGGGATTTCAGACCTTAGCTTCATGCAATGGGAAAATAATAAAATGGTATCATCATTAGGTGTGGGAAGTACTGGATCAATCAAATTGACTCCATTTTTTTCCTTTACTTCTACATTCCCTTGGAAATTTGAGTTAGGTCCAGATGAGCCAGTCCTTTATATGATGTCTACATACCGAAATCCACGTCACTCATTTCCGTCGGTCTGCCTGTCTATCTGTCTGTCTGTTGTCTGTCGATCTGTCTCTCTGTCGCGTTTTCTACCCTCGTAATCTCAGTAACCGCTGCATGGATTATGATGAAATTTGGGTAGCACTATGCTGTTGGGTCCTAGTAGGTAATGCTGCTAAAATTTTGAAAATCGGTGCATTGGCAGTGGAGTAATCAGCAAAAAACAAAAAAATCAATATTCCTCAAACTTCGTTTTTAAGCGTTTTAGTTGTTCCTGATAATTTTCTCCCGAAAATTAATAGCTATTTGACAGCTTTCTAAATATTTTTGATGATATTTAGAAAGCTGTCAAATAGCAATAATTTTCGCTTTACGCAATACACATAGAACGAAATTAAGCAACACTCGTATATGTATACATTACAAAATTCCAAGTCCCTTGGTTTCTGTAATAGGCAAGCCAATGTTCAGATGGACTTAAAAAAGAATATGCCGCTAGATATTTCTTCCACAGGTCAATGGACAAAGTATCATGAATACAACAAAATTTTCAGTTTTACAACCCCCACCCCCAACTGCCCCAAATTCATCCCCGCCCAAAAAAAGTACAAAATGATCAGGAACCCCTAAAACGCCTAAAAACGAAGTTTAAGCTGTTTTTATATTTTTAATTTTTTATTATTGCTGCTACGCTGACACGATTTTTCCATCCTTGCCGCGGTAGTAATACTGTGTCAAAATTTCATTAAAATCAATTCAATAATTTTCGCGTTACGTAATATAGAACGATCCAAAACAGTACTCGTATGTATACTTCACAAATCCTAAGTTCCTTGGTTTCTATATTAAGCAAGGCAACGTTCGGATGGACCTAAAAAGTGTATTATGCCGCTAGGTTTTTCATTTACAGGTCAATGGACAGCCTATTATGAATACAATAAAATTTTCAGTTTTACAACCCCCCACCCCCAACCACCCCAAATGCACCCCCACCAAAAAAAAGTAGAAAGTGATCAGGAACTTCTAAAACGCTTAAAAACGAAAATTGAGGAATATTGATTTTTTGTTTTTTGCTAATTACGCCACCGCCAAAATTTTAGCAGCATTACCTACTAGGACCCCACAGCATATGGCTACCCAATTTTCATCACAATCCATGCAGCGGTTACTGAGATTACGAGGGGTAGAAAAACGCGACAGACAGACAGACCGACCTACCGACGGAAATGAGTGACGTGCATTTTCGGTATGTAGACCAAAAAGCGTATTATCTCAAAATCGAATCCCCTTGTACCCTCTGCCTCCCAGTCATCCCCTTGAAAAATTGAAATGAAGAGGGGTATCGAGTAATAGCTTGTTTCAAAGGTATATCTAAGTCCTTTATTTTAATGATTGATTTTTCCAAATCGGTCGATTCGTTATCGAGAAAATTAGAAAAATCTTTATATATCTTGATTGTTCAGATAGAAAACAAAAGCACTTTTTATTGCAATAAGTGTTCAAAATGTTGCCCGTTATTGGCCAAACAATGATATAGGCAAGCGATGTTTAAATTCCTGACAGACAGTTGCAAAAACATGTTGTGGGAGATCATGGCAGCTTTCGATTATGTCTTGACGAAGGTCACCAAACCTTCAGGTTGAGGAGTAAATACAATAGACTTTAAATGACCCTATAGAAAAAAGCCTACTAGTGGCTAATCAGGACAGGCCATTCTGTAGGTCCTCTTCGCCCTAGCCATTTATTAATTGGAAACGCTTCGTCTAGCCATTGCCCAACTGGAAGAACGTAGTGAGGAGAAGCGCCGTCGTTCTGAAAATAGATTTCAGCCTCATCAAGTTCATGGAAGAACAATTTACAAATCGGAAAAATCACATTCCTACACATAGCTGTAAAATAAAAGCAGAAGCAATAAAAATATGCGAAACCATAGCAATCAAATCATTATGATTTTGCATTGGGGAATATAAATTCCTTACCTCGGTTACAACATATTGCACACACACAAAAAATTGTCTTACAGAGGCATAGCTATTTTATGTGTTCACTATTCGAGTTCAGAAATGCAAAGGGGAGAGGTATGTGTTTCGATACAAAAGAAAACCTTGGTAGAGAGAGCTAGCATACCCCCCACTCATTAGATTTTCCCAAAATTTGTGCGCAGATTGTATAATATATAATCATATTTCCAGCTGAAAAAAATAGAGATGGGAAAAGGAAGAAGTAAAAAGCAAACAGTTATGAAAACGTTACTAGTATAATGAGGAAATAGTTGCTAAAAATGGCAGTTATAAACTATTTGTGTATGGTAGCCAGGTAACTAATATAAAAGTAATTTTGAAAACGGGTGAACCGTTACAATTTTTATCAAAATCATAAGAATCAATGCTAATGAAGGAATTATAGGAAACACAGTTATTGGTCCGTATATTTTCTACGGTCATTCAAATGATCGTAACTCTTTGGGAACTATTCCTTCAGGTATTAAGCAAACAAAAAATGAGGATGTGGTTGAATGGTGCTCGTGCGCATTATTCTGTTGATGTGAGACGTTATTTATACTATCAACCGGATAGGGACTGAAGGACCAGACATCCTGTTTATTCAGAAATCATGAAGGATATACCTACCCTTCTTTAACCCACAACATTGTTGAAATTTTTACCCTTTTGGCCTCAACGAATTGTCGAGACCAGGGTGACTCACCCTGTATACGTCAATCTGAAGATAACCCAGATACTAGTCATTGGAAACTTAGCAATCCTAATTGCGTCATCATTCTTCAGGAGTAACATACGCTAATATGAAGCCAATGCTGACAAACTGTGCTATTATGATAAACCAGGTTGTACATCCATAATGACATATTAAATTAACATGGGTATTTTCTTCATTTTTTTTTACTTTTTCGCTGTTTTGTCATCACATCGTTATTTCAGACTAGTCATTTCTGAAATTTTGATAATAGCCTTTATAAATTAGTATAATATTCTAACTAGTATTTTCAGGAATATAATATAATCTTCTTTTTCAGTTGAAAATGTTATGCAAGCCGTAGAGCAAGTTGCTGCGCTTTTGGCTTCAAACATGGCCGATAGTAAGATGACTTATAAAGATAGTGTTATAAATCTGTGTCAACATCTAAAGGTAATTACATCTTTACTGGTTAGCACATACCTTTCAGTTATGGACTTATAAGGGGTATTTCAATAAGAGCGCAATATTTTAATTCATCGCTACGTTTGACAGTGATGACACGTGATTATTAAGTAATCGATCGAGAGTTGACATATTGGAGTGTCTTGATTGTAAACATTAGTACCAAAAGTTAGAGTGCCGCCACTTATAAAGTGCGTTCAATATTGGGTTCACCTAATGGTCCTAATTCAATTGCTGTGAAAACAATAATTCGATAGATGATCTCACTTCTGACACCAATTGCCACGACGGCCTCTTTTTCTTCACCAAAGAATCAAACTGGACGTAACTTTCACCGTTTTACTTCACAACTCAATACAATATCTCTTAACCTTATCTCCACTAAAACTGAACTTAACTGAACTGAACTACCACGCTACCCGTGGAGCCGCCTTATATACACTTCATCGAATCATCTAGAGAATTCCATGATATTCTAGATTGCCCATCCGTCATTCCCGAAAACTCCAGACGATTCGATGTCGTTTACACTTCAAAGATCTAACCTAACACTTTGACTTTGCATCATGCATGACAACTAATACACGATACACGGATACCATAATATACAGTATGTTACAATATACAGGGTGGTCCAATAAGCGCGCGGTGCTCCCTGGCGGTCATACCGTTTAAATTAGACGAAAATGTTTTAAATAAAAAACGTTTATTTTCAAATGCTCTACATTTAAAAAATAATTTCAAAGATGGCGGACTTCCGGATATACCCGAAGTAGGCATCAACTTCCTTATTTTAAATGGAACACCCTTCGTTCGTCCTCGACGAACAACTTCGATTCTTGTATCACCACATACATCAGCATAGTCGACCTTCGGTTTTCCACTTTCCGTACATAACCTGTAGACCAAGTCATTGAGGCGGTTCGTCACCAAGTAGGGTCCCTCCAAATGATGTTGAAGCTTCGGACATCTACCCTTCCTTCCATCTCTGTTGTAAGACCATACCAGATCACCTTGTAACTGCGATATTCTTTGCCCAACTTGAGATTCTCATTTTCAGCTCCAGCAGGATTCTCTTTTCCTAACTCTGTCATCATTCTCTTCAGTTGTACCTTTTCGTCTTGTCGGTTGTTCACTCTCGACACTCCCTTCTCGTCACTCAGGTTGCTCTTCAGTTCCTCAGTGAGTCTGCTGAGTTTGTCTTCCAGTTGCGTAATCCTGTTCTTCTACTTACCATTCTCGCTCTTTAGTTGCGCGTCTTGATCAGAGCCCCATGACACGTCCTTGAGTGCAACGTTAAGCTCGGTTCCTATCTTCGCATTTTCTCTCTCCAGCTGCGCCAATATTTGCTTCAAATCTACATCGTCATTTTGCATCGCTGATATTTCGTACAGACCTTTGTTTGCATTTTCAATGACTTTGTTCGGATTCTTCTTTAGCCTATCGCTATCGACCTCGCTTTCCATCTGCGCAATCTTCTGCTTTATCTTATTATGTCCATACTTCAATTGTTTCATGCCAGAACTATCTGCCTGTGCTGCAGCCAAAGCGTCTTCCAGCTCCTTTTTCAGTCGAACGTTCTCATCTTACAAATTCTCCAGTTGCTCTCTCATCTTATTGTCAACGTCTCTTGCTTTATACAAGTATTTCGTGACCTTTCTCACACTATCAAGCGCATCTGTCATATCTGATTTCATATTCTTGATTTCTGCTTCATGATGCACCAACCTTTCTCTCAACCTTGACTCGTCTTCCTTGACCGCGATCTTTTTGGCTTTCACAATTGCGTGGTCCAGGTATTTCTTTAAGGATGCGTTCTCAGCCTCCAGCTGGGTAATCTTCTGTTTGAGCATTGCATTTTCGTCCTTAACTTACTGTCTTCCAGGCGGAAGTGTATGCGATATTGATGGCGGCATACTCGACGGAAGTCGAAAAGTGTTCTGAACAGAGCATATATATATGCTCTGACAGCCAATCAGCTCTGAAAGCGGTGGCAGCTTCGAGGGCCAGATCAGCTCTGGCACAAGAATGCTCTGCCGCCCTTCAGAAGTTGGCAAGACATAAGAAGGTGACCCTACTGTGGGTCCCCGGACATATTGGTATACCGGGTAACGAGAGAGCGGACCGATTAGCTAGGATAGGGGCCAGCAGCCCCTGCATTGGCCCAGAACCTATGCTGGGAATTAGCAGACGCCAGGTCAATGTGGCCCTGGATAACTGGGCCTACAAGGAACTGGCGAAAGCCTGGTTAGAGAGAGACGACTGCAGGCAAGCCAAAAGATTCATAGCAGGCCCTGATAGGGGCCGAACGCAATGGCTTTTGAGTAAAGGCAGAGAGACGCTCAACCTTCTGGTGGGGGTTCTCACTGGCCATTGCCGGCTGAATAGACATCTGTCACTTATGAGAGTGGTAGGGGACCCCATTTGCTCCAGATGCTGGGAGGAGGACGAGACAGCGTTCCACTTCCTGGGCAGATGTGCAGTTTATCGCAACCTTAGGGTGCAGATATTCGGCACGACGGAGTTTGGGGAGGAGCCACTATATTCAGCGAAATGGTCGGACATACTGACCTTCGTCAGGAGGTCTGGTAGGTTCGACAAGGAGCTTTCTAGGGTGTAGAATTTTAGTGTTTTCAGTGATTGGTTCAGTGGGGTTGGCAAAAAGGGCCAAAGGTGGCCTACTTGCCTGGCTTCGCCTCCCCATCACTACTACTACTACTACTTCGTCCTTAACTTGGTCACATATATCCTCCGCTTTCTTCGGCTGATCCAAAGCCTTCAATCTCTTGATTTCATTTTTCAAAGCAGAAACTTCTCTGTGGTGTTTTTTGTTGAGCTTTCTCAAGGCTGCCTCGTGTTGCTTATTCTTCTTCAACAGATATTTGTTGTCCCTTTCAAACTCGTTCTTAATCCCCATACATTCCCGTTTCTGGGAGTCAAGCAACTGCTTTAGCCTATCCCGGTCTGCTGTAAGTTCCCTCATGGCTACTCTTTGTTGTCCTTGAAGCTTAGCGATAGTTTCCTCGTTCTTCTTCAGCAAATTCTTCGTGTCTCTGTCAAACTGCTCCTTCATTGAGTTTATCGTGCCTTGCATAGATTTCATTTTGAATGCATATTCATCTGCTTTTTCTACATCCACCTGCATCTTATCGACCTGTATGCGGCAGCCTACTCTAAGTTGCCCCTTCTGCCCACATCTCCAACACGTAAACTTCTCAGCTCCTCCTAGATTTCTGCGAACTGAGTTTCTTTGGAAGATACCACTTCTTCTTCTTGGAACGAACGATGTGGCCCTGACTTCTACTTCATCATCTTGTTCTACAGAGCGCACCCTCCGTGTCATTCGCGTGGCTTTTGTGGCAGCTTCAATTTCTAGAGCGTTGACCAAAGCATCCTGTAAGGTTCTGGGACTGGATAGTCTCACGCTTCGCTGTACGTCCAGGTCCGCAATGCCTTCGACAAACTGACGAGCAGCAACGTATTCCTTGTCTCGACGGGGCTGTTGACGAATGCTCGTTTAGCTAAGCTTTGGACTTATATGCAAACGTGGTCAGATCTTCCTTGGCTTGCTGTGTCTGGTTGTGCAGTTGACCATGTAACAGCTCTGCTAAGTGCGCGTCTCCAAAACGTAACTTTAGTGCAGACGTTATCTTGTCATAGTCACGTAGATCTGACGTGACCTGGTTTTCCAAAATAGCTGCTGCAGAGTTTCTGAGCATTGATGTCAGCACACAAGCTTTGTCTTCATTCGACCAGTTATTCATACGTGCGATGTTTTCAAACTGCATATGATAAATGTCCCATGGCGTTTTTCTATTGTATGGATAGGGCTTTGCAACTACGCCACTGTGTCTATCAGGTAAATTGGATGCAGCAGCTGTTAAACTACGCTCACCTACACTAAATTCTCGCAGCTCCTCTCTGATCATTTCCTTGACCTGATCTTTCACCCACTATAGTTGTTCACGCTCACCTCCACTAAGTTCTCGCACTTCGTCTCTCACGATTTCCTTGACTTAATCTCTCACTTGCTGCAGCTGTTCCTCAACGATCTTTTGCGATGTCTCTATAACACTGATACGCTGATCTGGATTTTCTAATGCCTGACTTACGGCTTGCCTCTGCTCCTCCAATATAGTCATTACCAGCTTCTGTCCACTTTTCAAGTCACTCTTCAAACCTGCGACTGCCTCATTTTGGTGGTACTTTAGCTTCTCTTCTGGGTTCACGACACCCTCGTCCTGGTGTTGCTTTAGCTTCTCTTCTCGGCTCACGACTGCCTCGTCTTGGTGGTTCTTTAGCTTTTCTTCCTGGTTCACGGCTGTTTGTTCTACGCTGTTTCTCATGTATGCCTTCATTTCTTGTATCATAGCCATCAATGCACTCATTTCGGACGCCATAGCTCTGGTTATTGTCGTGGACTAATGCTGTACTCACTTCTTGTTTCCCTTTCCTGGTTTAATTCGATGGATGATCCCACTTCTGACACCAATTGTCACGACGGTCTCTTCTTCACCAAAGAATCAAACTGGACGTAACTTTCACCGTTTTACTTCACAACTCAATACAATATCTCTTAACCTTATCTCAACTAGAACTGAACTCAACTGAACTGAACTACCACGCTACCCGTGGAGCCTTATATACACTTCATCGAATCATCTAGAGAATTCGATGACATTCTAAATTGCCCATCCGTCATTCCCGAAAACTCTAAACGATTCGATGACGTTTACACTTCAAAGATCTAACCTAACACACTGACTTTACATCATGCATGACAACTAATACACAATACACGAACACCATAATATACAGTATGTTACAATAGACAGGGTGGTCCATTAAGCGCGCGGTGCTCCCTAGCGGCCATACCGTTTAAATTAGACGAAAATATTTTAAATAAAAAACGTTTATTTTCAAATCCTCTTCATTTAAAAAATAATTTCAAAGATGGCGGACTTCCGGATATACCGGAAGTAGGCATCAACTTCCTTATTTTAAATGGAACACCCTATATATTATTACATTTTTGAATCCAGCATCGATTTTTAGGTCCAGTTTGTTAACCATTGTTTATGTCTAAGAAGCCTATTTTCGGAGTTATTCAGCAATTTTTACAAAATTTGACGTTTGTAGTACTTTACAAGAAACGTTAATATCTCGGAAACTAAACGCGATAGAAAGATGCAGTTTTCGGTTTTAAAACAAGCGAGGAACGTATTTGTGTTTCAGTAAAATCGTTGTTTCAAAAGAACATTAAATCAATAGACTAGCAATTTGCAAATTTGAATAGTTAAAAACTTTTATTTTTCAAATGGGATGGTATCATAAGTTTCACATCGGTGGATGCGAAATTAAATTCTCTTTCACTTTTATCTAGGCACATGTGGTTCTATCTTTGATGGTTTTTAAAATATTTACGGTTTTGTAATTATTGCGTAGGAATTGGAAAAATCGTAGGTGGCGTGGCTCGCAGACGAAACAATAAGCTGGAAACCTTTCATCCCAATTCATTCCCAATCCATTTAAAATAAGGAAGTTGATGCCTATTTCCGGTATATCCGGAAGTCCGCCATCTCTGAAATTATTTTCTAAATGTAGAGCATTTGAAAAGAAACGTTTTTTATCCCAAACATTTTCTTCTAATTCAAACGGTATGGCCGCTAGGGAGCACCGCGCGCTTATTGGACCACCCTGTATTTTACATTTTCTATATCCTATCAATATTTCTCTCTCTGACGTTGAACAGAGACCTAGCCCACCATGCATTATTATTATTATTTATCATTTAGACTGTGAATGTTTATAACCATTACTTTATTATACAAATATCAACAATAAGAGCCAGTTGACCACTATTATTAAGACATTTTTGAATGGTATATTTCAACATATGAAAATAAATTCTTTACCAGCAAAATATATATAATACAAAGCGCTCATGATTAATAAATACAAGAATCAAGTAATAAAACAATATCATAAACGCTCAGCACTCATGATTAATAAATACAAAACCAATATTAAGAAACAAGTAATAAAACAATATCATATCATTTCTCTGTTTTGATTTCATTCTCTCTGAGTTGGTACACATGCATGCTAAAAGAATCTGGTTATCATCAAATATGACATACATGTCCATTCAAGTGATGAAGAACAAACTCAAGCTTGGTTTTTCGTTTCAAATTGTTATATTTGATTTTTATAACTTCTCCAATCTTTAAATTCACTTTCATTCACATTAAACTCTTGATCATTTTTTCTGTAACACACGTCTTTTTCCTTCCATGTACTGGTTCCGCGCTTTTTACATTCAGTAGTCCAATAGTGCAATTATATTTATTCACTAATTTTACAAGGGTTTCTTCTTGACTTGTGAAGTTTGGTAACCTCTTTCGATGTACATTCTTACCTCTGCAATATTTAAAATTTACACAGCTATATTTTCTGGGGAATTATTATAAGACAAGTATATTATATGATACAGAATGTCATGCTTACCTACTGTCAGAGTCCATGATCAAGTTATGTTTTCATCAGAATTTAATTTGTTTTTTTCCGAAGCGTAAATCACAAAATAGCCGTAAAACTACGTGATTTCAAGTGAAATTAACGAAATAGTATTTCCAAAAGTGACGTTATGATGACTAATTGTGACATATATCACCATTACAAATGCCAAAATACCACCGAACAACAACATTAGACAAATATCGCCCAACTTACAAGACACAATTCAATAGAATGGTGATCACCAGTGTAGCCAACATTACATAATCAAAAATTAGCAAATTATCAATTTATATGTGCTATGAAATACACTTCTGGAGTTCAATAGGTAATTAAGACGTAATTCGTAATTTCATGATTCAAGATTAGTTAATAGTTAATTACAGTTTGAAAAACCGGCCCTAAAATTCAATAATGAACGAAAAATTGTATTATGATTGTTAAAAAAGCGTGGGCGCTTTGTGTGATATTATTCGTAAATCGAACGCCTGATGCAATAATATTACACCTTTTCCAGCTGTAGTTTCTAAAGCGTTAAGTGATCATTCAAATTTTCCACCTCGTCAATTGTAAATTTTAACTGTCAGGTGTAATTTATACCTGTCAGTTTGAATTTACAATTGACGAATTGGAAAATTAACTTGACCGTTTTGAATTATCACTGGATGCTTTAGAAACTACTGCTGGAAAAGGTTTAGTATTTTTCGTGTATTATTGTTTTAAGCTTATTTCCAATATCGTTTTTAACTTTTTAGTCCGATGTTCTGTAATAGCGTGTTTTTTAAACTAATTTTTTGTTGTTGATTACATTGATATCTGCATGGCATCTTCTGTTTACATGACCGTGGTAGTTTTTTATTTGCCTAACAATGAAGATTCATTATTTGTTGAATTTTAATCTTGCCACTCCTAATCTAGTAGTAATGTTTACAAAATGACAATTGGATCATATAGTCATCAAAAACCCTTTCAAGGATTATGGCTGCAGAAAATTCATCATCAATCTTACCATAGGACAAATCTTGTAGCTCCATTAACATATTCTTCCATTTTGGTAGTTCCGAGCCGTATTCAACACAGATTCCTTAGATGGTGAAGTCTATGATGTAATCGCTTGCCTTCAAAAGTTTTCCTTTGTGCAGTCCAAGGCTGGCCTGCTGTAGTAGCTTTTATGACATGCGGAAACACCGATTTGTCCAACTATACAACTATTTTCGATAATTGTTTTCTTATTGTTGCAATTTTAACTCAGCCTCGGGAAGGTCTGTAACATTTTTACACACCTCGTCATGCTGCAACATTGCCGTCATCTGGAGCTTCTATTCTTTATAATTTTCTCGTTTTTATTTACATTTTTAGATTTTTACGTCTATCCATGAGCAGTCAACATTTTCCGAGAACATATTCATCAGTCTTTACTACAAACTAACTCGAAAGGAACGAAAACACTGTGCGTTCAAAAGACAGTCCCACTTTTATTGATCCAAAAGAAACAAACAACAATCTCCCTGTTCTGCCTATTTCTGGGTCCACGACCAGTGTTAACCTACTCTAGGTGTATTTTAATCGAACTTTAAAAGTCGACTCACTTGTATCTCGGCATAATATTTTGACTACTGACTTTATAACATACACGTACATGTGCATGGACAATATTAACAGGAACTGCTCTATCAAGTTTGTTGGCCCGAGATTTGCTATGAAAACTTTCTTATATCCAAAAATGCCAAATATGAAGTGAATAATGCCAAACTTTACTTGTTTTAATATTTCGGTTCACTGTACTGTAGAGCGTTGTTCTAGGATTAAAGTGTGTTTAACTCGTTGCCCGCATTTTTGGTTTTTATAATCCGGATTCATCCTTGGACATTACCAAAACCATATTGTTTAGAGTTATTTGCTGACGTAAGCGTAACTTGTAAGGTCGTAGTAGTACTGACCTACTGACCTTGACTCGATACGGACCCGATACACAGGCCAACGTGTAACAAATACTTTCAAATAGGGTGAGTCAAGCTCAACGCCTCGGATTTTTGTGGACAAACCGTGCCACTTTTCGAAAAATCAACTTTGCGAGTGTATGTAGATCGAGTTGGACTACATTTTAAAAATAATGACTTTCATACTATTTATGTAATAAAAGCGTGACATATCAAAGTTATATTTTTTAAAATGGAACACCCTGTATAGTATTGCATATTTAGATTCCCGGGTCAATTTGAGTGTGACTTTATGTATCACCCATGGGACTTAAATCAAACCGTTTAGGTGCAAATCACAATTTTTGGTATAAGTAGATGTCAAAAAAAATTGAATATCGCAGCTATTATAGAACTTAAAGAGGGCAGTGGCTTTGCCGTGTCACTAAGCATGAAATGCGTCAGCCTATGTTAGACGGCCGAGTTTGAATTACATCTGTACTTTGAGAAATCGGTAGATCAATTAATGAAACTTCTATCAGAGATAACTTGATTTTTCCAAATTGGGATTGCCTATTTTTTTATACAGTTAAATGTAAAATTTGACAGCCTTTCTAACGATATACGGTTGTAAATATCAATCTCTGGTAGCTTTGATTTAATTTCAAATTTTCAATTAAACCGGTGTTTTTCAATTTTCCTACCTATAAGAAACTTAGCAGGTCATGAAATATAAACAAAAAACTGTTCAGATGGAAGGAAACAACTAACTTATCAGAAAGATAGTGACGAACTAGAGTAAAGAGACTAAATTATAAAAATGACTTACAACAAATCAACTCTGACCAGAAATAACAGAGGTAACACATCAAAGGTCAAAAAGCAGCTGGAGTACGACAGATATGGATATTTTTCACACCATACCAGATACTACAATGTTCTAAAGATTGACAATTGTCAAAACCATTATGCATTTTGAAATGAAAGGAAAGCTACCACCGAAGCAGTTTAATGGTTTCAGAATAAAATTTCACATTTAATGATTTAAACAAGTAGTAACCTATACCTCCGACTGGAGTTCTGCAAATGGGCCTATACCACATTTTTTGTTTATTGGCTTAAACGAATCCTGACACCTCGTAGATGCCATAAATAATTTTACAAAATTTTTCTATCGTATTTGTAACCGAAAAAAAATTGCTCTAAATATTGAATTTTTTGAATCCATACACTTCCCGCCCAGGTCGTGACGTCACCTGTAGGGAACCAATAAGAGCTTACTGGTACAAAACAATAGCATCCGCTCGTAGTCATCGGACCACGAAAGGACGCTTCTCATTGGTTCCCTACAGAAAGGACGCTTCTCATTGGTTCCCTACAGGTGACGTTGTCATCGGCTATTTCAAATTACAGCACAATTTTCTTTTTAGTGTTATTCTCATTTGGATCAAGTTTTCTGCTGACTTTTTACAGTAAACGGTCCTATATATCATCAAAAATAATACCGCAGTAAATAAATTGATCAATTTGAGATCACGGTATACGCCCATTCTTCAGAACCCATAAGCAAGATCGCCGAAAATGAAGAATTAATTAAAAATCTAAAATTAATAAACATAATTTACCTGGCAAAAAATTAAAAAAATATGATTTGTCAGTATTCCGATCTTTCTAATAGATGCTGAAAAATTTAAAGGACTACAGATAGTTGGAGGTATTGTTACCTTTGACTTTGACGGAAATGACTGCTGTTTTATACCATTAAATGTGAAATTGCGTTCTGAAGATATTGGACTGAAGGCAACAATCGCTGAAAGTTTTGCTTTCATTTCAATGTTCTTAGTGATTTTGGAAAATTTTAGTCTCTAATACATTGCAGTAGCTAGTAGGCTGTAAAAATTATCATTTCTGTCGCACTCCTGCTTATCTTTGACTTTAGACATGTTACCGCCGTGGTTTCTGGTTAGAGTTGATTTGTTGTAGGGAATTTTTATAATCTTTGCGTTTTACTCTCATTTTTCTGGATCTCTTTGCTAAATTAGTTGTTTTCTTCTACCTGAACACGTTTTTATTTATATTTCATGGCCTGATCGTTTGTTTATAGGTAGGGAAGTTGAAAAACACTGATTTGATTGAAATCTCGAAATTAAATGAAAACTACCAGAGATTGATATTCACAATCTGATATCATTAGAAAGCCTATCAAATTGCACATTTGATCGTATAAAAAAATTAAGCATTACCATTTGAAAAAATCAAGTTACCACTGATTGAAGTTTCCTTAATTAATCTGCCGATTTCTCCAAGTACAATGTAATTCAAACTTGACCGCTTAACCTAAGCTGACGCATTCCATGCTTAGACAAGACAAAGTCACGGCCCTCTAAGATTTATAATCGCTGCGATATTCGAATTTTTTCTGATATCTACTTTTACTAAAAATTTTGATTTGCACCTAAATTGTTCGCTTAAAGTCCCATGTGTGATACATAAAGTCACAGTAAAATTCACCCGGAAATCTAAATATGCAATAATATATGGCTGGCAGGCTGTTCCATTTAAAAACATAACTTTGATATGTCACGCTTTTATTAGACACCCTGTATAAAAGCCATTATTTTTAAAATGTAGTCCAATTCAACCTACATGCACTTGCAAAGTTGGTTTTTCGAAAAGTGGTATCGTTTGGTCACAAGGCTCCGAGGCGTTGAGCTTGACTCACCCTGTGTAACTTATCTAGGTATACGGAATGTACCTGGAGATCCTTTTCAAAGAACAGTTGGACCACGCATTTAGGATATTCAGAGACAAGGCACAAGATGATGTGCAGGTGGACATGTTATCAAGACTGCATTTACTTGAACTTATAGAATTGAGAGCCAAAGGTTGGAAGGGCACTGAAGGCATGAATGTATACTATAAGAAGAAGTCAAATCAGTGTGGAACCTCACAGGTAGTAAACTAGACCTTTTTCCTTTGCACTCCGATGTTTGATATATGAGCTCATACTCCTTTGTATGTTTTAGCTCCTGAGCAAACTATATTCCATTTAAGAGTGAGTCTAAAGTATGAAACGCCTCAATTATCTCGGCAATGGTTTGCACGATTTTCATGAATTTTGGGATAGGGGGGTTTTGCAATACGACAAATCTTGCGATGATATTTACAATGTCGTCAGATCTACAGTTTTTCAGAAAATGTAATAGACTTTGTTATTTCAAATGGATCACCCTACATATTTTTACATTTTGTAAATCCTTGAAAAATACTGATAATTTTTTATATAACGTTTCCTTCGCCTAAACCTCATAATTTCGGAGTTACAACTAAATTTACGTTGCACCGCCCAAGTTAAGATTATTATCATTTTAAAACAAAAAAGTGCAGCCCGGGCTCCGACACACCGCGCTGCTGCTCCATTACCCAATGACTACTCCTCACACCGTGAGGTGAGCAATCACTGGGTCCGCGAATCGTGCGCCCTAAGTAGACGAAGGGACCCAAGGATGACTGCCTTCTGCATTCTGGCGGCTAAGATGTGTGCCGCCGCACGGCACACAGGTATTTTGCGCAGTGCAGAGAGCAGCGTATTCCTCATTCCACCTAGGGATCCAATGACCATAACCAGCAGGCTTACAATGTAGTCTGGCCACAGCCTGCGAAGTCGTCCGAGCAGCTCCTGATATTTGGTCCGCTTTTCCTCCTCCTTAGAGACGATGTTCACTTCGGCAGGCGCCGAAAACTCAATAACCAACATCGTCTTCTGTTGGTGGTCGAGAAGGACTATGTCGGGCTTGTTTGCCTGTACAAGCTCGAGCGTGGGGAACGAGTAGTTCCAGTAAATCCGGCATCTCTCGTTCTCCACAACGGACTCTATATCCCCTGGAGCGTATGGCAGCACCGGTGTCTCATCGATACCGTATGAGTGCCTCAAATGATAGTAGAGCACTCGTAGAGCCGCGTTGTGCCGATGGACGTAAGCCGTCCCAGCGTACGTCTTACACGCAGACAAGAGATGCATAAGCGTCTCTGGCGCCTGTCGGCAAGCTCTACAAAGGGTGTCGGGTACATCTACACCCATAACCCTTTTACGGTATACCAAGGTGTTGAAGACACCGTCTTGGCAAGCCATTATAAAGCCCTCAGTCTCCGACTTCAACCCACTAGACCTTAGGAAAGAGAAAGATTATTATTATTATTCACAAACACAAAAAGTGCAGCCCGGGCTCCGACACACCGAGCTGCTGTTCCATTACCCAATGACTACTCCTCACACCGTGAGGTGAGCAATCACTGGGTCCGCGAATCGTGCGCCCTAAGTAGACGAAGGGACCCAAGGATGACTGCCTTCTGCATTCTGGCGGCTAAGATGTGCGCCGCCGCACGGCACACCGGTATTTTGCGCAGTGCAGAGAGCAGCGTATTCCTCATTCCACCTAGGGATCCAATGACCATAACCAGCAGACTTACAGTGTAGTCTGGCCAGAGCCTGCGAAGTTGTCCGAGCAACTCCTGATATTTGGTCCGCTTTTCCTCCTCCTTAGAGACGACGTTCACCTCGGCAGGCGCCGAAAACTCAATAACGAACATCGTCTTCTGTTGGTGGTCGAGAAGGACTATGTCGGGCTTGTTTGCCTGTACAAGCTCGAGCGTGGGGAACGAGTAGTTCCAGTAAATCCGGCATCTCTCGTTCTCCACAACGGACTCTATATCCCCTGGAGCGTATGGCAGCACCGGTGTCTCATCGATACCGTATGAGTGCCTCAAATGATAGTAGAGCACTCGTAGAGCCGCGTTGTGCCGATGGACGTAAGCCGTCCCAGCGTACGTCTTACACGCCGACAAGAGATGCATAAGCGTCTCTGGCGCCTGTCGGCAAGCTCTACAAAGGGTGTCGGGTACATCTACACCCATAACCCTTTTACGGTACACCAAGGTGTTGAAGACACCGTCTTGGCAAGCCATTATAAAGCCCTCAGTCTCCGACTTCAACCCACTAGACCTTAGGAAAGAGAAGGTCAACTGCTCAGACAAGCCATGCTCTTCCAAATGTTTGTGGAAGATTCCATGCATTGGCTTATCTTTATGAAGTCTTAAAAGGAAGTCGACTTCGGCAGTTTTAAGGTGGGATTTTAATTCTGCGGGAGCAAGTTCCGTAATGGACTGCTGACACCTCCGCTTGAAGTCGAGTGTGAGGCTGAGCTCCTCGGCTGCTCGTTTCGCTGCGCTAAAAAGAAAGGCTCCTTTTCCCGCATTCTCGTGCTCTCGCACGAAGCGGATCAGGGGATCGGTGCTGTTCGTTACATAGCAGGCAGTGGCCAGTACTACTCTGTTGTGCAGACGCTCCAAACTCAATAGTCCACGCCCTCCCAGGTATCGCGGGAGGTATATTCGCGGGACAGAGGACGTAGGATGCAGGCTTCTCTCCATATTCATCCTTTTGCGGGTCTTCGTGTCGATTTCCTTCAGCTCGTTCACTTTCCAGTGTATAGCACCAAAGGTGTATAATAACAATGGGACCGCAAGCATGTTTGTGGCAGCGACTTTGTTCTTGCCGGACAGTTCTGACGACCAGATCTGCCGGAGTCGGTGCAAATACTTGCGGCGGAGACACTCTTTAACCAATGCTGCCTCTTGGACATGACGCTGCGCCACTCCAAGGTAGGTATAAGTATCTCCGGCATGCAGTTGTCGCAAGATGCTCCCATCAACGAGCTGTTCCTCATCTCCACTATCTCCGCTTCGTCCTTTCTTGAGATGAACCAATGCACATTTGTCTGTCCTGAACTCCATTCCGATAGCATGACTGTACTCCTGCACCACCCTCAGCGATTGTTGTAGTTCGCGTTGGCCGGAGGCATAAAGTTTTAGGTGATCCATATAAAACAGATGGGTGACCTTGTGCCTCCGGTTATTGGGCGTGCCACAGCTGTATCCTTTAGTATTTCTCAGCGCTATGGACAGAGGCAAAAGTGAGATGCAAAAGAGCAAGGGACTCAAGGAGTCTCCTTGGAAGACACCTCTTTTCAATGACACCAACTCTGTCTGAACCCGAGTTTCACCTGATGTTACGGTAAACCGGGTCTTCCAGAGTGGCATCAGTTGTTTGATGCATCCCACTATCTGATTATCCACCGAAAGACATTCCAACAGCCGCACAATGAGGTCATGAGACGTGCTGTCGAATGCCTTGCGATAGTCAATCCAGGCCATAGAAAGGTTTCGCTTGTACTGCACAGAGTCCTGCGTGACACATCGGTCAATCAACAGGTTCTCCTTGCAGCCAGCTACTCCTTTCTTTGACCCTCTCTGTTCATACACGTCGAGAAATACAGGATTCACAGCTTGAAGGATACGCATGTACAAGATTCTGGTGAAGAGCTTGTAACACGCGTTCAGACATGTTATTGGCCTGTAGTTTTTGGGATCAGACAAATCTCCGGTCTTCGGGAGAAGCACGGTTCGACCCTCGACAAACCAAGCCGGAATTGGCTGCTCCTGATTTAGCCACGAGTTAAAAACTCTAGCTAAATGCCGGTGGCAACTGGGGAATTTTTTCCACCAGTAGGTGTTTATGCCATCCGGGCCAGGAGCTGCGAAATTCTTTGCGCCTCGCAAGGCGTCAAGAATTTCTTCCGTGTTTATCGGGTGACGCAGTACATTCAAGTTAGGAGTCCTCCTACAAACGGACTCGAACTGCGCCAAGGCCGGAGTGTCTGCTGAGAGAGGTTTGGGTTGTTCGTAAATGTCCCTCCAAAAGGCCTCCACGCGATCAGCAGTTGGCGGCTGCTCTATGGCTGGAGGCGGCTGTTGGAAAAGGCGAGAAGGTCTTTCGTAGAACATTCTGTTCTGCTCCAGACCTCTCGCCCGCGCCACCAACGATCGCTTAGCAGCGATTAGCATCCGTATCCTGTCAAGACAGTATTATTTATATGTTAAAAACAAAAAAGTGCAGCTCGGGCTCCGACACACCGAGCTGCTGTTCCATTACCCAATGACTACTCCTCACACCGTGAGGTGAGCAATCACTGGGTCCGCGAATCGTGCGCCCTAAGTAGACGAAGGGACCCAAGGATGACTGCCTTCTGCATTCTGGCGGGTAAGATGTGCGCCGCCGCACGGCACACCGGTATTTTGCGCAGTGCAGAGAGCAGCGTATTCCTCATTCCACCTAGGGATCCAATGACCATAACCAGCAGACTTACAGTGTAGTCTGGCCAGAGCCTGCGAAGTTGTCCTAGCAACTCCTGATATTTGGTCCGCTTTTCCTCCTCCTTAGAGACGATGTTCACTTCGGCAGGCGCCGAAAACTCAATAACGAACATCGTCTTCTGTTGGTGGTCGAGAAGGACTATGTCGGGCTTGTTTGCCTGTACAAGCTCGAGCGTGGGGAACGAGTAGTTCCAGTAAATCCGGCATCTCTCGTTCTCCACAACGGACTCTATATCCCCTGGAGCGTATGGCAGCACCGGTGTCTCATCGATACCGTATGAGTGCCTTAAATGATAGTAGAGCACTCGTAGAGCCGCGTTGTGCCGATGGACGTAAGCCGTCCCAGCGTACGTCTTACACGCCGACAAGAGATGCATAAGCGTCTCTGGCGCCTGTCGGCAAGCTCTACAATGGGTTTCGGGTACATCTACACCCATAACCCTTTTACGGTATACCAAGGTGTTGAAGACACCGTCTTGGCAAGCCATTATAAAGCCCTCAGTCTCCGACTTCAACCCACTAGACCTTAGGAAAGAGAAGGTGAACTGCTCAGACAAGCCATGCTCTTCTAGATGTTTGTAGAAGATTCCATGCATTGGCTTATCTTTATGAAGTCTTAAGAGGAAGTCGACTTCGGCAGTTTTAATGTGGGCTTTTAATTCTGCGGGAGCAAGTTCCGTAATGGACCGCTGACACCTCCGCTTGAAGTCGAGTGTGAGGCTGAGCTCCTCGGCTGCTCGTTTCGCTGCGCTAAAAAGAAAGGCTCCTTTTCCCGCATTCTCGTGCTCTCGCACGAAGCGGATCAGGGGATCGGTGCTGTTCGTTACATAGCAGGCAGTGGCCAGTATTACTCTGTTGTGCAGACGCTCCAAACTCAATAGTCCACGCCCTCCCAGGTGTCGCGGGAGGTATATTCGCGGGACAGAGGACTTAGGATGCAGGCTTCTCTCCATATTCATCCTTTTGCGGGTCTTCGTGTCGATTTCCTTCAGCTCGTTCACTTTCCAGTGTATAGTACCAAAGGTGTACAATAACAATGGGACCGCAAGCATGTTTGTGGCAGCGACTTTGTTCTTGCCGGACAGTTCTGACGACCAGATCTGCCGGAGTCGGTGCAAATACTTGCGGCGGAGACACTCTTTAACCAATGTTGCCTCTTGGACATGACGCTGCGCCACTCCAAGGTAGGTATAAGTATCTCCGGCATGCAGTTGTCGCAAGATGCTCCCATCAACGAGCTGTTCCTCATCTCCACTATCTCCGCTTCGTCCTTTCTTGAGATGAACCAATGCACATTTGTCTGTCCCGAACTCCATTCCGATAGCATGACTGTACTCCTGCACCACCCTCAGCGATTGTTGTAGTTCGCGTTGGCCGGAGGCATAAAGTTTTAGGTCATCCATATAAAACAGATGGGTGACCTTGTGCCTCCGGTTATTGGGCGTGCCACAGCTGTATCCTTTAGTATTTCTCAGCGCTATGGACAGAGGCAAAAGTGAGATGCAAAAGAGCAAGGGACTCAAGGAGTCTCCTTGGAAGACACCTCTTTTCAATGACACCAACTCTGTCTGAACCCGAGTTTCACCTGATGTTATGGTGAACCGGGTCTTCCAGAGTGGCATCAGTTGTTTGATGCACCCCACTATCTGATTATCCACCGAAAGACATTCCAACAGCCGCACAATGAGATCATGAGACGTGCTGTCGAATGCCTTGCGATAGTCAATCCAGGCCATAGAAAGGTTTCGCTTGTACTGCACAGAGTCCTGCGTGACACATCGGTCAATCAACAGGTTCTCCTTGCAGCCAGCTACTCCTTTCTTTGACCCTCTCTGTTCATACACGTCGAGAAATACAGGATTCACAGCTTGAAGGATACGCATGTACAAGATTCTGGTGAAGAGCTTGTAACACGCGTTCAGACATGTTATTGGCCTGTAGTTTTTGGGATCAGACAAATCTCCGGTCTTCGGGAGAAGCACGGTTCGACCCTCGACAAACCAAGCCGGAATTGGCTGCTCCTGATTTAGCCACGAGTTAAAAACTCTAGCTAAATGCCGGTGGCAACTGGAGAATTTTTTCCACCAGTAGGTGTTTATGCCATCCGGGCCAGGAGCTGCGAAATTCTTTGCGCCTCGTAAGGCGTCAAGAATTTCTTCCGTGTTTATCGGGTGACGCAGTACATTCAAGTTAGGAGTCCTCCTACAAACGGACTCAAACTGCGCCAAGGCCGGAGTGTCTGCTGAGAGAGGTTTGGGTTGTTCGTAAACGTCCCTCCAAAAGGCCTCCACGCGATCAGCAATTGGCGGCTGCTCTATGGCTGGAGGCGGCTGTTGGAAAAGGCGAGAAGGTCTTTCGTAGAACATTCTGTTCTGCTCCAGACCTCTCGCCCGCGCCACCAACGATCGCTTAGCAGCGATTAGCATCCGTATCCTGTCAAGACAGTGTTGCTTGACAACAACCAGTACCGCTTGACTGAGTGTATGATGGTCGCGCCTCAACCCGTAGGCTATCTGGCGCACTCGGCGCGTAAATGGCTTCCCAGCCGCTCTATATTCCATCACACACTGGATACGGGATGCTTCCTGGCGAGCCAACTGGATTTTCGCTTCCATTTGGCGCACCCGTCTCTGTGCTCTCTCAACAGGAGAGTCTCTCACTCTCCCCTGTCTAGCTAGCCTCAGAGCCGCAGCGTAAATTTCGCAATTGATGCTCCAAATGTCAGAGGCCTCCGATAGACGTTCACCAACAACCTCATCCTCTCTCTTTAAATCTGCCAGCTTCAAGGACCTTCCGTTGTTATGCAAGGCCCTTCGGTCTCTGAAATCCCCAGGTGAGACGACTTGGTCGATTTCCCTCTCAGCGGGCCTTACCGGCGGACTTTCAGCCTGGTTAACAGGCCTTCCGTCCGCCGAAGGGGCAGGCTGAGCTGGAGCGCGAACATATCCCTGCCTCCGGAGGTACGATACATAATCTCGCAAATTCTGAGAGGTAAACGTGCTATGCTCTGGGTGCATTTCACACCACCTCTCATACATGCGGGCCATGTATCCCCTACGGCGCGGGCTACTGCTCTCCTAGCTGCTCAGTAGGTCATCCTTGAGCTCCGTCGTCCTCCTAAAACGGTCCATGTCATTGCGGGGGTCGTCAACAGGGCAATTCGAAGCACCGCCACCTTGCCCAACGCCGGCTTCCGAAACCGGCTCGGTGTGGGTGCTTTTCTTCCGGGGTGGTCGAACCCGAAGATAGGGCCCGTCAGGTGGTTGGCCTTAGGGCCCCCAGACGACATTTCCGGAGGCAGCCGCCCAAATTGCCTCCTGAGGATGCACCTGCGAAGGTTGCCGGCTGGATTACATCCTTGGGCTTCGGTACACCCTGCGGTGTCGCCACGCACCGGATAGCCTACTGATGTTGGGTGGCTTCCTGCGGGTGTATTATCAGCCGCCCCTAACATGGAGTCAGACGCTGTCGGAGTACCGCTCCTCACATGGAGATCCGTTGTGTCCTAATTGTTGAGGAATAGCCGATCCTCTGGATGCAGACGCTATTCCACCGTGCTAGTTTTGGTCCGCCCCGGGTATTTGATTTCCCCGGTACCACCCATATCTGGGAGGCGTTCCCCTATCCGCCACCTTGGGGAGGCGCCACTGAGGGGATCTAGCAACCCCTCGCCCCTTATTATTCTGATTTTCCAAGTTTCTCTCGCATGACTGCGGTAGCAACAAATGTTGACGGGCTATGCCAAGTCAACACCTGAACTATTACGGATCGGATCGGAAGGATCGTACAATATTGCAGGTCTTCAGGATTACAGATTTTTGAAATATTTTGTGTAACTTTTCGTCTAGGCCTAACTGTTGTAGGTGTGGTGTAAAAGTGTTTGGTGTAAGGCCTGAGACAGACATAATTAGGGGGACAATAGTAACTTTGTTTTGCTTCCATAGTCGTTTTATCTCTATCGCAAGGTCAGTGTATTTAGATATCTTCCCAGCGTAGGCGTTTTGGATATTCGTATCGTTGGGAATAGCGATATCTATCAAATAGGTAACTTTGTCTGCCTTCGACTGGAAAACTATATCTGGTCGATTCGCCGGGATAGTCTTATCTGTATGTATTTCAACGTCCCAGTACAGTTTGTATTCATTGTTTTCGAGTACTGATGTCGGTGTGTAATTGTAATATGGATCTGTGTTTTCTATTAGCTTGTTTGTTGTGGCTAGTTATTTTATTATTATTTATTATTATTATTTTTTTTTCAAGCTTCTCTCGCATGACTGCGGTAGCAACAGATGCTGACGGGTCGTGCCAAGTCAACAGCTGAACTATTACTGATCGGAATTTAAGAAGGATCGTACTATATTACAGGTCTTAAGAATTACAGACTTTTGGAATATTTTGTGTAACTTTTCGTCCAGGCCTAGCTGGTGCAGGTGTGGTGTGAATGTGTTAGGTGTAAGGCCTGAGACCGACATAATTAGGGGGACAATAACAACTTTGTTTTGTTTCCAGAGTCGCTTTACTTCTATGGCAAGGTCTGTGTATTTAGATATCTTCCCAGCGTAGGCGGTTTGAACATTCGTATCATTAGGGATAGCAATGTCTATTAAATAGGTAACTTTGTCTGCCTTCGACTGAAAAACTATATCTGGTCTATTGGCTGGGATAGTTTTGTCTGTGTGTAATTCGACGTCCCAGTATAGTTTGTATTGATTGTTGTCAAGTACTGAGGTCGGTGTATAATTATAATATGGATCTGTGTTTTCGATTAGTTTGTTAGTTGTGGCTAGGGCTTGGTGTATGATTTTGGCTGCAGAGTTATGTCTGGCCGTGTACTCGGTTCCAGCGAGGGTTTTGCATGCACTTGTGATATGATCTATTGTTTCCTTATGTTGGTGGCATTTTCTGCAGTTATCGTTGGTTACGGATGGATCTTTAATTATATATTTTTTGTAGTTCCTCGTCGCAATTACTTGGTCCTGAATAGCAAGCATAAAGCCCTCCGTTTCTGGAAAGAGCTGGCCATCCTGCAGCCAAGTGTATGACTGTTTTTCATTTATGTGATCTTGTGTAATTCGGTATCTATGTTTGCCGTGAAGTGCTTTCTGCGACCATGTGTTTATTTTTTCTTGTTGTAATTCTATGGGATTGTGTGTGTCTGCTGCGTGGTTTGGACTGGAGAGGGTGAGTGGTGTATAGTTCTTGTCTGCTTTGACTATTGCTCTATGCAAATTCGTTTGTTTGCTCTGAAAGAAATGTCTGAGTGTTTTTATTTGTTTTGTGCGGAGTGACTGTATATCTATAATTCCTCTGCCCCCTTGTTTTCTATCTATGGTAAGCCTTTCTTTGCATGCGTTCGGATGTGACATTCTGTGCCTCGTGAGTTCTGTCCGTATGAGGATTTGGATGTTTTCTATGTCAGTGTGCGACCACTTGATGATGCCGAAGGAGTACGTGATGACCGGTATCGCGAATGTGTTAATGGCTTTTGTAAGATTTCTGGAATTTAGTTTTGTTTTTAGTAGCTTAATAAGGCGGTCTCTAAACTCTTGTATTAGTTGTTCTTTGACTTGTGAGTGGTCTATCTTAACACTTTGATTGAAACCCAGGTACTTGTATGTTTCGCCCTTGTCCATGTTGTCCAGTGTTTGGCCAGTTAATGTTTCCCTTTCTTGATGGCTCTTCCACTGACCTTTGTTGATGTGGAGCACCTTGCACTTATGTACTCATTCCGAATTCCATCCTTACGTCTGACGTGCAAACTTCCGTTATTCTGAGCAATTCTCTCAGTTGTACTTCAGTTGCTGCATACAGTTTTATATCATCCATGTAGAGGAGATGATTGATTTTATGTTGATTAACTCTCTCGTGTCTAATGTTGAAACCACAGTTTGTGTTGTTGGGTGCATTGGAGAGCGGATTTAAACAGAGGCAGAACCACAGTGCACTGAGACAGTCTCCCTGGAAGATACCGCGTCTTATGTGTAGTTCATCCGTCTGGATATGGCCGTGCTGAGTTTTGAGGTGTATGTTGGTGCGCCATGTTTCCATGATTCTTGTAAGAAACTGACGAAGTCCTGAGTTGATTTTATATATTTGTAAAGTTTTCTTTAGCCAGCTGTGGGGTACAGAGTCAAAGGCTTTTTTATAATCTATAAAACATGTGTGAAGGTTCCTGTGTTCTTTTCTAGTCTGCTCCATGATCACACTGTCAATTATAAGCTGTTCCTTGCAGCCTTGACTTTGTTTTCTACATCCTTTTTGTTCTTCAGTGAGGATGTTGTTTTGTGTTAGGTGTTGTTCAATCCTTCTACATATTGTTGCTGTGATGATCTTGTACAAGGTAGGGAGACAAGTGATTGGACGGTAATTGGCAGGGTTCTTGGTATCTGTGTTTTTAGGTTTAATATACGTTATTCCTTGTGTGAGGAATTTAGGAAGCCTATTAGGTTGTAGTATGGCTTTATTGATTTGGTCTGTGAGCACTTCGTATGTTGAACTGAATTGCTTGTACCAAAAATTTTGTATATTATCCACGCCTGGGCACTTCCAATTGTGAGTATGTTTTATTGTTTCCGCTATTTCCTCTGGTGTAAGAATAACGTCACCCTGTTCCATTATATGTTGGTGTTTCTCCTCTTCTTGTCTGATCCATGGAGCGTCCTGATTATGTGTTTTGGGCTCTGACCATAAGCTACTCCAAAACTTAGTTAAGTCTTGTCTACTTGGTGGTTCTGTGGTTGCTTCCTGGTTGTTTGCAGTTATTTTCTGGTAGAACTGCTTTTCACTTTTTTGGAAAAGATTATTAGCGTTCTTTCTCTCGTTGGATTCATTGTATCTGCGTAGTCGTGCTGCGTAAACTGCAAGTTTCTGTTTCAGTGTATCAGCTATTTCTGGTATCGATTTTTGGGGTGACTTGGATTTGAGTATATCTATTGTTGTCTGGATGCGTTTTGAACGGTTGTTGTTATTAATGTATTGTGCGAGGTGTGCCAAATCCTTTCTGATTGCGGAAATTTTATTTTCGATTCGTATTTGCCATTTAGGTTTAGGCCTGTCCCTTGTGTGGTCTTTAGACCGTTTCGGAAGTTTTTGGCCGTTTACTGTGAGTGTTGTTGCTGCTGCAGCGTAACCCCCATCAGGTGCTAGAACGTTGACGCTCGTTTGGGGGCTTAGAAAGTGACTTTTTGATGGGCAAGCTATGTCGGCTGATGGTTCATCGGAGGCTTTGATACCACCGCGGAATTATGCCGATAGGGCTCGTGATCAAAAAGTCACTTCAACCAAGGCTAGCACACTCAGGGAGCTGTGGGCTAGGTAGAGTTTACGTACCCTACCAAGCACAAAGCTCCCTTCCCCAAGCTATCCTGACCTTGGTCAGATAGGGATTTGGCAAATCCGGGTGGAAATGCCACAGAAGGCTGAGCGCCGGTCCTTCTGTCACACACCGTTATTGCGCCCCACACTTCAACGACCTTAGCAAGGCGTGGCTGGGGAACGTTGTGAGGGGTACGCAACCGGGGGGCTTGCCTTAACCGGCTGGCCCGCGAGGAGAAAGCCTCAACAAAACCCGACAGTAAAGTCGCAAATCCTCCGGAGCACCTTGGGCCAACTTCGGAGTAAATATAAGTCCCTTCTCTCCTGGAATGGGCGTCACCCGGGAGAGCGACATTTAGATCGTCCCTACTCGTGGGAACGCGATGGATAAAGTTAGTTTTTCAAATAACCAACGACGGCCTAGGGTACGTCGATTAAACTCACCTGAACCCCAAAACCAAACACCACAACCAATAGCACACAACCCAACTGCGGATGTTTTGCCGGTACAGCCGGCAACCACCAAAGCTGGTAAACCAAGACAGCGCTTACAGTGGACTACTGAGATGAACAAATCTGTAATGCACTGTTACTATACCGCCACAAAACTAGAAACCATCTCTACAGGCTACAGGCATGAGCTATTATTATTATTCTGATTTTTCAAGTTTCTCTCGCATGACTGCGGTAGCAACAAATGTTGACGGGCTATGCCAAGTCAACACCTGAACTATTACGGATCGGAATTTAGGAAGGATCGTACAATATTGCAGGTCTTCAGGATTACAGATTTTTGAAATATTTTGTGTAACTTTTCGTCTAGGCCTAACTGTTGTAGGTGTGGTGTAAAAGTGTTTGGTGTAAGGCCTGAGACAGACATAATTAGGGGGACAATGGTAACTTTGTTTTGCTTCCATAGTCGTTTTATCTCTATCGCAAGGTCAGTGTATTTAGATATCTTCCCAGCGTAGGCGTTTTGGATATTCGTATCGTTGGGAATAGCGATATCTATCAAATAGGTAACTTTGTCTGCCTTCGACTGGAAAACTATATCTGGCCGATTTGCCGGGATAGTCTTATCTGTATGTATTTCAACGTCCCAGTACAGTTTGTATTCATTGTTTTCGAGTACTGATGTCGGTGTGTAATTGTAATATGGATCTGTGTTTTCTATTAGCTTGTTTGTTGTGGCTAGTGCTTGGTGAATGACCTTGGCTGCAGAGTTATGTCTAGCTGTGTACTCGGTTCCAGCGAGAGTTTTGCATCCGCTTGTTATGTGGTCTATTGTTTCCTTTTGTTGGTGGCACTTTCTGCAATTGTCGTCGGTTATGGATGTATCTTTAATTATGTATTTCATGTAGTTCCTTGTCGCAATCACTTGGTCCTGTATAGCAAGCATAAAACCCTCAGTTTCTGGAAAGAGTTGGCCATCCTGCAGCCAGGTGTATGATTGTCTTTCATTAATGTGCTCTTGTGTGACGCGGTATCTGTGCTTGCCATGGAGTGCTTTTTGTGACCAGGTATTTATTTTTTCTTGTTGTAATTCTATGTGATTGTGTCCGTCTGCTGAGTGATCTGAGCGGGATAGGTTTAGTGGAGTATAGTTTTTGTCTGCCTTTACTATCGACCTATGCAAGTTTGTCTGTTTGCTTTGGAAAAAGTCTCTGAGCGTTTTTATTTGTCTTGTGTGAAGTGACTGTATATCTATAATCCCCCTGCCTCCTTGTTTTCTGTCAATGGTGAGCCTTTCTTTGCACGCGTTTGGATGTGACATTCGATGTTTCGTAAGTTCTGTCCGTATGAGGATGTGGATGTTTTCTATATCAGTGTGTGACCACTTGATGATGCCGAAGGAGTATGTGAGGACCGGTATAGCAAATGTGTTAATTGCTTTTGTAAGATTTTTGGAATTCAATTTTGATTTTAGAAGTTTAAGGAGGCGGTTTCTGAACTCTTGTGTTAGTTGAGCCTTGGCTTGTGTGTGGTCGATCTTAATGTTCTGATTGAAGCCCAGATACTTGTACGTTTCGTCCTTGTCCATGTTATCCAGCGTTTCGCCAGTTAATATTTCCTGTTCGGATTGGTTCTTCCATTGGCCTTTATTGATGTGGAGCACCTTGCATTTGCTCATACCGAATTCCATCCGGACGTCTGACGTACACACTTCTGTTATTCTGAGTAATTCTTTTAGTTGCACTTCAGTGGCTGCATATAGTTTTATATCATCCATGTAGAGAAGATGATTTATTCTGTGCTGATTGACTTTCTGGTGTCTGATGTTGAAACCATAATTTGTGTTGTTGAGTGCGTTAGAGAGTGGATTTAAACAAAGGCAGAACCACAGTGAACTAAGCGAATCACCCTGGAAGATACCGCGTCGTATGAGTAGCTCCTCTGTTTGGATATGGCCGTCCTGAGTTTTAAGATGTATGTTGGTTCGCCATGTCTCCATGGTTCTTGTAAGGAACTGGCGAAGGACTGGGTTAATTTTATATATTTGAAGAGTTTTTATTATTATTATTATTATTATTATTATTCATCTTTCTAAGTTCCTCTCGCATAATTGCGGTAGCAACAAGTGTTGACGGGCTGAGCCAAGTCAACACCCGGACTATTATTGATCGGAATTTAGGAAGGATCGTACGATGTTACAGGTCTTCAGAATTACAGACTTTTGGAATGTTTTGTGTAACTTTTCGTCCAGGCCTAACTGTTGTAGGTGTGGTGTAAATGTGTTTGGTGTAAGGCCTGAGACTGACATAATATTATTATTATTATTTATTCATACTTAACAGTACGTACAAATAAAGGCCACCCTTGAAGGTAACACCTTGTGTAAGGGTATTGGCTGATAGTAATTAAATACATTAAATGGCTATGTTTACTGTTGAAAATTCAGACATGTTGCAAAATGTACTGCGAAGTTTCAAGAATCACATGTCTTGTTGTATTGCAGTAAATGGCCTTCATGTTTTTTGCAGTAAATGTCTCATTTTAACTTGGGCCTAAACTCCGTTTAGGTATAAGAAATACGAGTATTATACAAAAAATAATCAGTATTTTTAAGGACTTAAAAAATATAAAAATATACAGGGTGATCTATTTGAAATAACAAAGTTTATTACATTTCCGGCACAGCAGTAGATCTGACAACATTTTTAATACGATCACAAGATTGGCCGTGTTGCAGAACCCCCCTATCCCAAAATTCATGAAAATCGAGCAAACCATTTCCGAGATAATTGAGTCGTTCCATATTTTAGACTCACTCTGTATATTAAAACAAAACACAAAAAGGTGCAACCTGGGCTCCGACACACCGGCCTGCTGTTCCATTACCCAATGACTACTTCTCATACCGTGAGGTGAGCAATCACTGGGTCCACGAATCGTGCATCCTAAGTAGACGAAGGGTCCCATGCATGACTGCCTTCTGCATTTTGGCGGCTAAGATGTGCGCCGCTGCATGGCAGACCGGCATTTTGCGCAGTGCAGAGAGCAGCGTACCTCATACCACCTAGATACCCAATGACCATGACTCGCAGCGTAGTTCGGCCAGAACCTGCGAAGTTGTCCGAGGAGCTCCTGATATTTGGTCCGCTTTTCGCCGCCAGAATGCAGAAAGCAGTCATCCAAGGGTCCCTCCGTCTACTTAGGACACACGATTCGCAGACCTACTGATTGCTCACCTCGTGGTGCGAGGGGTAGTCATTGAGTAATAGAACAGCAGCCCGGTCTGTCGGAACCCGGGTTGCACGTTTTTTTGTTTTTTTTTTGTTTTTATGTATATACCGGCTTATCCACGTTATTCGACACGCCAAAGTATCTGATGCAAAAAAATAATACTAATTTCGGATGGATAGGGACCCATTAAGGATACATTTTAAAAATGTTTTCATGTTATACCCCAAAACACGAAACCTATCAAAGTTATATTTTTTAAATAGAAGACCCTGTATATCATTGCATCTTTAGATTCCTTTATGAATTCTAGTGACATTATGTATCACACATGGAACTTAAAGCGAACCGTTTAGGTGTAAATTACCATTTTTGGTATAAGTAGATATCAGAAAAAAAAAATGAATATTGCAGAGATTATTAAACTCAGAAGGCTATGTGCGCAAACATAGTGGGGCTTTTTAGTGAGCGTGCAAGGGCGTGCGAAGGCGTGGACGTACCGCATGCAGGCTAACCTGCTCACTGAGTTTTCGACTGCTTACCAGCGTCGGAAGCCCGCATGAACGCCTTTGTAGTAACAGAAATTTAGTTTGCTACCTGGTTTCGTCTGTACCGGTCGAATATGAGTAGCGATAAAGAGTTACTTATAGCTTCAGTGTTTGCGAAAACCCCTATTTGGGATAAAAGACACAAGGTGCACTATAACCGCACTGCGATAGAAAAATGTTGGAAGGAAATAGGTGCGGTTATGAAAGTAGGCGGTAAGTTTATATACAATAGTTATTTGGATATATTGTTTATAAGCTTGGAACTGAGGTAATACATTAAGAAATTTGTTATAAATGTGATAGTGATAGATAAGATAAGAGGTGCTCTGCAAGATATTTAACAAAGATATCTCGAATTGCTTTGTTCTCATTTGGAGGCATTTACTGGTAATTACGACTAATCCATTTTCTAGCCCGAGATAATGGGGTATGAGGCATTCCTGTTCAAACTGTATATCTTTTCCACCAAAAGGCTTCAAAACAAGTGGCAAGAGTGGATATGCCTCGTCACTTGTTAGCACAAAAGGTCCCTTTGTTCGTGTTTGAGGAAGATGAGGTGGTTTCGGAATCTGAAATTTGCCATAACCGCTAACGTCTATAGTAATGTAGCTAGTTAAACGGCTGTTAATATGATTTTTCATCCATTAAAATCCATCAATAAATTTTCGTGTAAATTGAAAAAACCAGCCTAATTGAATGATTGTTAATAACGTGAAAAATGTTTATTATATGTACATAATAATTAATACCACGAAAATAACGCCATTATACGTCTTCATCACTCTAAAGGATTATTTAATAAAGCGGAATGGTTGCATCGGAGGTTGAGAGTCGAATAAACTTGAGTATGTTATTCATTTTTGGTGAAAGTCGTATAAAATGGAGTCACTTTTTTCTAATAAACAAATTACATAACTGTTGCGTTTATTGTCACATCTATTTGCAGTAAAGTTGTTAGGAAAGCTTATTAAAAAACCTTTAATTTGATAAAAAACGACGTACTTCGGTACGAGTAATAGGAACGAACATAACATATTTTATTAAAAAAAATCATATCTCGGCTGCTTATAAACATTTGGAATGCAACGTATTTATACGTATGAATTGAATTATGAAATGAACGTAGAACGTTTAGTTTTTCTTTATTGTGGGTATCTAGTCGAGATATCAACGGGTCTGGACCATTTGACTACTTTACAAGATCAAAAAATTCCTGTACAAATGACTCTTTTTATCATGTAAACTTTGGATAATGGAAATCTTGATATACGTTAAGTATGTCTGATGTTCGATATGTTGGTTAGTTTCATAACTTGATATTAAAAAGTGGGCTATGTAACGATAACAAGTTTGAATGAGAAATGTGCATCAAAATATAGTATAAATATGGTAAAGAAATGGTTGAATATAAAACAAAATATATGAGGTAACAAAATGAGCATTTAATGATACTATAATGATCTTATAGCGTGCTGGCCAGCCCAAAGGATCTGTCCGACACGGGAATTCCCACTGAACCCAACTCATGCGTTGCCAAATGCAGGAGCCTCCTTATGTAGCGCGTCCAATGTCAATGTTGTTCCCAATGCCCACAAAGCATACTATCTCAAAATCGATAATTTTCGCGATCCCAATACTCCCCTCACCTGTCGGTGTGTATCGGAAGTAAAAACTATTCTAATATTAATGTTTAACAGAATAACAATGTACTCGACCAATGATATTACGAGACCCAAATATATAACGTTATGCAATTGTATTTACTACGTACTATCACTTAGTATCATAGATATGTTCAAATGAGCATAACACATTTATACACAACCACAACACTAGATATAGGCTAGGTGCCACAATAATTCCCAAACCAAACAAATCAGTCATGCGGCGGTCATATCTCAATTTAGCGCGAAAATGATACAACACTTCTACCTTCTGATAACAAAAACTTGTTTACAAAGCGATTCAAACAGTCTCTACCAGAGTGGATAGCTTCCTTAATAAGACGCGCACAAGAATTCGTTGAACATGTACAGTATCAGTCACATATCCATCTAATTGACAAATTTCAACTAAATGGTTCTAATGTATATGATGTGAATCTACATATGTATGTACTAATAGCTTATTTGACAACCTCCCACCACGGATTTATCACAGACCGCTGATTAAACGAAAAAACGCTAAGACACGTCAAAATATTTGTCCAGAGAGGCAACTTTTTAACCAAAAACTATTTCACCCCCTATTGTACCCTCTAGCCCCTCAGGGGAATCATTTCCAGTGTTTTTGCAACTGTCCCTCATTGTTTTGCCAATAATGGGCAACATTTTGAACCCTTATTGCATGTTTCCTATGCGAGTGGCCAATCTTTGTACTCTTTTTCTTGTCTGTTTTCACTGTACCATGCACTGCTTCTACCTGCCGAGGGGACTCGGCGTTGGCCAACGCACTCCAACGCTCCTAACTGCCGCTACAGTGAATGCCTACTATGACTCTCCTGAATGTCTAATCATGAAATGCGTCAGCCTAGGTTAGACGATTAAATTGGAATTACGTTTGTGCTTGGAGAAATCGTTCGATTAATTTAGGAAACTTCAATCAGAGATAACTTGATTTTTTGAAATAAGAATGCCTAATTTTTTTATACGATCAAATGTAAAATTTGATATAGTTTCTAATGATATAATGTTGTGAATATCAATCTCTCGTAGTGTTCATTTAATTTCAAATTTTCAATCCAATCGGTATTTTTCAATTTTCCTACCTAGAAGCAACCATGCTGTGAAATATAAACAAAAACGTGTTCAGACGGGAGAAAACAAGTAACTTAGCGGAAAGATACAGAGAATGACAGTACAGGGTCATGATTATAAAAATTCCTTACAACAAATTAACTGTAACCAGAAACAACGGCGCCGGCGGTAACATATCTAATGTCCAAGAGAAGCTGGAGTATGTGTGAAATAGATATTTTTCAGAGCGTACTGGCTACTGCAATGTACTACTACTATTGAAAATTTCCAAAACAATTAAATACCCTTAAATGAAAGGAAAACTATCAGCGACCGTTGCTCCAGCACGCAATTTCACATGTACTGGTATAAAAAAGTAGTAATTTGCGTCAAAGTAACGATACCTCTGACTGGAGCCCTTCAAATTCTTCCGTATCTATTAGCAATATCGCAAACGAGGAATACAGACAAATCAGATTTAAATTATCTGCCATGTAAATTTTGGTTTATAATTTGAACAGATTTTAATTCATCTTTCATTTTCTGCGATCTGCATATAGGTACTGAAAAATTCACAGAGCTCCGGTCAGAGGTATCGTTACTTTTAACTTGACAGAAATCATTAAATGTCAAATTTTATTCTGAAGATAATAAACTGCCTACCATATTCGCTAGTAATTGTCCTTTTATTTCAAAATTTTTAATGGTCTCGGAAATTGGCAATCTCTAGTACATTGCGGTAGCTAGTCTGCCATGGAAAATATCAATTTGTCGTACTCCAGCTTGGCCTTGACCTTAGATATGTTACCTCCGTTGTTTCTGATTAGAGTTGATTTGTTGTACGTAATTTTTATAATAATAATATTGTGTCTTTAGTCTAGTTCGCCTGTACCTTTCTGCTAAATTATTTGTTTTCTTTCATCCGAACAGGGTTCTGTTTATATTTCACGGCCTGCTAGGTTTTTTTTCCTCTGGGAGCCGTCAGCACTTAAGCCTTTAAGGCCTATAGTACTATGACTTCCCAGAGGGGGGACGGTGCATGGCCTGCTAGGTTGCTTATAGGTAGTAAAAATGCAATACATCGATTTGATTGAAAATTTGAAATTAAATTAAAACTACCAGATATTGATATGTAAAACCTGATATCATAAGAAAGGCTATCAAATATTACATTTGTTCTTAAACATTAGGTATTCCCATTTGAAAAAATCAAGTTATCTCTGATTGAAGTCCCCTTAGTTATCGATCGATTTCTCCAAACACAAACGTAATTCAAATTTGACCGTCCAACCTAAGCTGACGCATTTCATGATTAGTCATATGGGAAAGCCTTCTGAGTGCCTTCTCTGCGATATTCATTTTTTTTGTCTGATATCTGCTACCTATACCAGAAATGGTGATTTACACCTAAACGGTTCGCAAGTCTCATGTGTGATACATAAAGTTACACTAGAATTGAGCAAGGAACAATCATGCAATAATATACAGGGTATCCTATTAAAAAAACATAACTGTGGTATGTCACTCTTTCACTAGACACTACAATAAAAGTCATTATTTTCAAAATGTCGCCTTAATGGGTCCCTGTCCATCCGAATTTATTATTTTCTATGTCATCTAATACTTTAGCCATAATGCTTCGTATCGAATAACGGAATAACCCAGTATAACAAACCCAATCCAGTTTTGCAGGCATCATGAGCAATAAACTGATATACAGGGTGAGTTTTTAGTACCGGCTCGGTCGATAACTCCACTACTTTAGAACATAGCGAAAAAAGTTGTATATAAAAGTTGTAGCCACAGATATGCTCCTTGCTCAGAAAATATTTAGATTTATACAGGGTGATCCATAACTACGTGGTGATGCAAACATGCATTTTTTTAAATGAGACACTATATATTATCCCATTTTTAGATTTCACTAATAATTTCTCTTCTCAAAATATAAGGCATTGTAACATTATACAGGGTATTTGAAAAGTTATGACCATTTTTATATCCAAATCGCTGTCAAACGAACGTACTGTATGTCAAAAAGTATTGAATCCAAAAATAATTCGTTTACATGGAAAGATTAAAAATATCATCTAGTTTTAAAATCGGCTATAAAAAAGCCCGCGACGCATATTCGTATACACGGTGATGTAGAATGCAAAATCAAGATTTTCTTTTTTTTTAAATGTAACCCCCAATATTTTATGATACCAAAGAATTGCTTTTGATATGTTCTTTCATCTTTGTATAGCACTTGTGTTGTACCTACGCCCATCAGTTTCCGAGATATTTCGATTTTTTGGTAAATTTAAAATATAGCATCAAGAAGATTTATTAGGTAGGCTTTGAAAAATTGACAGTTTTCATAACCTGCTCAATAATTCCGTACTATGTGAAAAACGAGTTTTAAAAATTAATTTTTCCATTGAGAGTATTTAAAGAATCTGAAATTGCCTACTTGCCTCTAGAATATGTCAACTATGAACAGAAATATCCAGAACCGAGGTACTCTAAAACTAATGCGGTTGAAAGATTGAAGAATCATTTGGACTGTGTTGTTCAATATTTCATAGCCTACCTGATAGATCTACTTGATAATTATGCATGACGTCTATAAAATTGTTTCCTCAGCGCACTTGACCTATAATATCTCGTTAATTCAGTGTTTTGACTTGAATCAAGTACTATTATGGGCTTATATTTTAGTTGTTTTAAACAAAAATAAGATTTGATAGTATTTCTCAAAATAAATAAATTTTAGTAAACAAATAGAAGGTATATCTAAAAATTTGTAGAAAAATAGAAATATCTCAGAAACTAATTAATGCAGCCATAACAAGTGGTATGCAAAGATGAAAGAGCATATGAAAAGCAATTCTTTGGTATAATAAAATTTGGGGTTACATTTAAAAAATGAGAGAAAATCTAGATTTTAAAACGAGGACATTTTTAATCTTTTCATGTAAAAAAATAATTTTTTATTCATTACTTTTTGATATACAGTACGTTCGTTTGACAGCGATTTGGATATAAAAATGGTCATAACTTTTGAAATACCCTGTATAATGTTACAATGCCTTATATTTAGAGAAGAGAAATTATTAGTAAAATCTAAAAATGGGATAATATATAGAGTGTCTCATTTAAAAAAATGCATGTTTGCATCACCACGTAGTTATGGATCACCCTGTATAAATCAAAATACTTTCTGAGCAAGGAGCATATCCGTGGCTACAACTTTCATGTACAACTTTTTTCGCTATCTTCTATAGTAGTGGAGTTATCGACCGAGCCGGTACTAAAAACTCACCCTGTATGTAAATTGATTGCCTATAACCATGCGGTAACAAGTTCAGCGCACAGTATGAGCTAAAAATTAATAGATATTAATATAACCTGCCAATATCTCTCTGTCCGTAACATGGGCTATTTATATAGTTGTTGATGTTTTATGATATTCCTGTTGACATTTTTGCAGGCAGATATGTTAGAATCCATATCTAGTATGAGTGATTCAATCAGTTCTATGATATCTCCAACCTCTCCACTATTAGCTCCGGGTGAAGTGATCAAATCTTCAGGAAAGTTTGCAAAACCCACTCGTATACCGGGGAAGAAATACTGCAAGGATGAAGTAGTTATTCGGAATGCAGACTCAGGAAAAGGTAAGGTTATGGTAATTGATTCATACCATCTAATTAAGATGAACTCTGTATGTATTGTAAGCTTCATAGGCAGTACTACTAGAAAATTCTTTATTTCCGTATAGGAAGTCTGTCTGGTTTCCGTTGACGTCCTCGGGGCATTACTACGACTCTAGCTCTCTTGTATTCGCCTTCGCAGGCTGTGGTAATGACAATTGACTGCTATTGGGCCTGCGGAATTGGCTCATTCAAATCCCGCGTCAACAAACTTCCCCTAATATAACCCTTTCACAGCAGCCGCGGTACTATGGTATTTAGGCTTTGCCTACCGCGGTCTGCTCAAATATATAAAAAAATAACCAATAGCACATCTAAAAGTAATTCACTAATTTGCGTGCCATGCGAATACCCCATGCAATTTTAGTGGACGAAAGCTGATTTAACGCAAACCATAGGTAACTTCCATCCAGAAGTGAGAAATTTATTATCTCAGATCACAGATATCTTATTTATAAAAGAATCTTTGAAAAATACAGATAAAATGTCTATTACACAGTCTCCCTCAAAAGAATGCACACTACAGCGATCTCGTAAACCAGAAGATTTACAAAAATGATTAAATTAAAACCAAACCGATGTTGGTGTCTGGATGTTCGTTCACGATGTTAATTTTGCGTTGCCCAATAATGTCGATTAGTTCGGTTAAATATGCCATTGTTGCAAAAATAACCTTAATCTGACCAAAGAATAGTGTTCGGAAATTAACGATTTTCATCACACGTTCTTGTCAGCCACTCGCAAAAAAAACATTCTGCGCTGTTCATCAACAGGTACTAAATTTTGGAAAATTCGGAATCTAAATGGCCTGTAACCTTCTTTGCGAAGTATTCTTTGAGCATTTGACCTAGGAATACTGTGCCCTTTTAATCCTAATCCTACAGTTTCATCTTCTTGTACAGCCAACAAAACGTTTAGTTTTTGTTCTGGATTGTGTATTTACTCTATGAAACACTGGTTTTTGAAAGGCACCATATTTTTTTAAGTTTGTGAGAAGTCTTTTGAAAATGGAGCTATTTGGTTGACGTCGCTCCGCATATTTGAGCAAATATTGCCTTTCAGCATCGAAACAATTTTTATGGCTTTCAATATAGCAGCATAACATATCTAATTTTTCTTCATTTGAAAAATGTGGCATTATTAAACACAAACACAAGACAAGGAGATTAAACAATCTTAAATCAATGATTTTCGAACCAATTCTACTTCAAAAACTACGATGTATCGAACAAAATTGACAGATCGTTACGATTTATTTGAACAATTTCAATTCAAAGCGTACTTTTTTAAAGTAAAAAATAAATATTTTGTGGCCGAGGTTCAAGCGGCCATTTCAAGAACAACTCCATGCTAGATAACGTAATGGACGAAATTGTTTACCCTTGCTACGCTTGCTTAGAAAATGAAGGGGGCTTTTTGAGCATAACATTAAATAATATGTATAGTTATGATGATTTATATTTTGTAAGTTGGTGATACCATATTGCTTACTTAATTTTTTTTCGTACTTTAATGAAGAAGATGAAGCAAAATAAAATTCAAAATCCTATGGCACTTTTCTCTCTACATGATGATGTAATTCGATTTTTGATTCGACGTTTTGTTTCTTCGTTATCCTCATCAAATAACATTGAAGATGTATTTTTGAATGCGAAACGTCGGGTAAATGAAAAAAGAGATATATCGTTGTATTTAGAGATAAGGGATATAAAAAAGTTGCCGAGTATTTAAAAAACCAAAGTTGATGATGGTTGCTAATGAACGAAACGTCAGAATGAAAGTCTAATAACATCAGTTTGTAGAGCAGAAAAAACTTCCAATGGGAATATGAAATTTGCATTGTCATATCTTTCAAATAATTGAGAACAAAATAAAAACGAAATCGGGAAAATTCGATTATTCCCAAATATCTTCGGTACTCGAAATTTTAAAATTTTGCCATATTGCAGGGTTCAACAAGGCGCGATTTTCCTCTAATTTAAGCATCATCTTTGTAAATCTTCTGGTTTACGAGGAGCGTATGCGGAGGGTAATGGGCTTAATGAAACATGTTTCAGAAATTTGTCACTTGTACTTGGTAGGGAGCCCTTAAAATATGTTCACCAAAATTTTGGTCGCCAAACTGTCAGGCATATTGTGCAAGAATGTGGCCTTAGAGCATATCCAGGCAACAACAAGGACTTCCTTCAAGCCAAACCATCAGCCGTAGAATGGATTTCCAAGCTCGATATCAACCATTTTGGTATTTATACAGGATGATTCATATCAAAATTACATTTTTTAAATGGCACTCCCTGTATATTATTGAATATTTGGATTCCTTGGTCAATTTTATTGTGTGACTTCACTTCATTACAATGGGACTCGAATCGAACCGCAGAGGTGCAAAACGCCTTTTTTTCGTATGAGTAGATTCGTAGAAAAATGAGTATCTTGCAATTTGAATTCTTTCTCTACTTGGAAAAATTGATATATTAATTAAGGACACATCAATCATAGATAACTTGAGTATTTCAAATGGAAAGTCAAATATCTTTTAAATGATCAAATGCAAAATTTGATAGCCTTTCTAACGATATAGGAGTGTCAACATTAATCTCTTGTAGTTCCAATTTTAATTCATTTTTCAATGAAATCGATTTTCAATTTTTCTATCTAGCTGACCATGGAAAAGAAACGATAACTTGTTAATATCTCAGATGTAAGAGTAACGAGATCAAATTATAAAAATGCATTACAACATAACAGCACTAGCCAGAGGTAACTGCAGTAACATATTTCTGGTAAACGAAAAGCTGAAGAATGACAGAAATGATTATTTTTCACAGTCCACTAGCAAGTGAGATGTACTAGAGATTAACAAATTTCCAGAATGATTAAAAATTTTAAAATGAAAGGAAAACTGCGGATGTTGCTTGTTGTCAAATATCTTCAGAATGAAATTTCTAGAGGTTCACCGCCGAGTGATCGGCTAGTGCGCCAATTATGTACTCGGCCACTGGTCGGTAAATTGGCAAGAAGCATAAAACAAACCTTACTAGGTTTTCAGTAATATTCAAGTACAAAACATATTGGAACAACATTTCAAAAAAACATGCGTAAGGCTACTACTAGGCAGATTATTATTTGGTTTTAGTTTTTTTAATCAAATTTCTAAAGCCTATGTTTTCAACTGAAGAAAAAAGAACTGATTATCGAGCGCAGGTATTTTACGAATTGTAATATCTGATATGATCGGTAAATCAGCATGGAGACAAATAAACCCCAATTTTTTTTTGACAAGAGGTACTTGCACCAGATAACTAGTACTTCGGCATGACGAAGAACTGGACTCAGTTTCAGAGGAAGTTGGCGCTGTTGAAGAATTCGTTTTAGTCTTGGCTGATAATAGACTAGCATCATGAATTTTTTTTATGATTGCATATATGCATATGCAAAATAACCATCTCAAATATTTCCGCGTTTTTTTTGGGCACGGGAAAGCCGAGGAAGTGAAGAAAATATTTGAACCCCTAGGACCGTGACGAACAGCCAATCGGAAGAGTGATATGCGTGCCGTGCTGAATATCTACCTGATCTGAACGAACATACGGCTGACATATATTGTCTTGCTTTCCGTGATTCGGTGGCCATGATATAGGTAGTTTTTTTATTATAGAGGGTTTAGGAAACAGGCTTGATCGTAAGGACATGAGCACTCGCACATCCTAATGTGTGCGACATAGTCTGCCCGCCCGACGTTGAACCAGCTTGAGTCCTCTGATGTCATGTCCAACGGACGCAACCGCGTCCATCCGAACATGCCACCACGGCCCGATCAGCGGCTGAAACCCGTTCCCTTTCTTACCTCTGCTCTATCTCCATCTGCATCGGGCATCATCGTGAACGATATTCTTCGCAGTGCGAGATGAGGTAATCATTATACCATTTAGGAATATCTTATTATCTTCATCTAATCTTATGATCGTTCGTCCTCCTCCTTTGCAGAGAGTATTTGGTTTACCATCTCATGTATAATGTTTCATGCCGCATTTCAGCGGGACCATAGTCTGTGGGGTCAGCTCACCCTCCAATTTTTGACTTGTCTCCTGTCTGTATGGCTGCCATCTGTCGCACAGAAACATGACATGCTCCACCATGTCTTCCGCCTCGCAGTGCAGGCATCTCTCGTCCATCATCTGTCCTATCCTTTTCCTATACACCCCATGCCCAAACAGTGCCTGCGTTAGGAAATAGGACGTCTGTCGATGACTGCATTCCGCCCATTCTTTTTTCGACGGTATTAGTCGTTTCCTCCAGTGGTCTCGTTCCATAGACTTTGCCACTTGCTTGCTGTTTGTTTTAGGGCGGCATATCGCATTGCCTGCTTGATCATGGCGGATCAGTGTCCTATCTTCGGCCAGCAAGTATATTGGTGGTATCGCCGTTGTAACTTGGATGATCTAAGTAGTAGAGTCGGGCGTGTCTAGGTTAAGGTTCGTAATCCATCAATCATCAATGACACATGTCAGTTGGCACGTTATTCGTTGTGGGGCGTTGACGCCGTGTATGTGTGTATTGTGTTTAACGTACGATATCAGAATTGGTACTAGCAGTAACTAGTATGAGATCATAATGCGGGTAGGGGTGATGCCTTTTTTTAACGAGGCATGGTGGTCGCCATAGCCTCTGCTCTACGGCAGACTTTTTCATCGCCAACGGTCTGTACCGAGCCGTACTGATTATCCACCGAAAGACATTCCAACAGTCGCACAATGAGCCCATGAGACGTGGTGCCGAATGCCTTGCGGTAGTCAATCCAGGCCATAGAAAGGTTTCGCATGAACTGCACGAAGTCCTGCGCGACACATCGGTCAATCAGCAGGGTCTTCTTGCAGCCAGATACTCCTTTCTTTGACCCTCTCTGTTCATACACGTCGATAAGTACAGGATTTACAGCTTGAAGGATACGTATGTACAAGATTCTTGTGAAGAGCTTGTAACATGCGTTCAGACATGTTATTGGCCTGTAGGTTTTGAGATCGGACAAATCTCCGGTCTTCGGAAGAAGCACGGTTCGACCCTCGGCAAACCAAGCCGGAATTGATTGCTCCTGATTTAGCCACGAGTTAAAAACTGGGAAATTTTTTCCACCAGTAGGTGTTTATACCATCCGAGCCATGAGCTGCAAAATTTTTTGCGCCTCGCAAGGCGCCAAGAATTTATTCCGAGTTTATAGGGTGACACAGTACATTTAAGTTAGGAGTCCTCCTACAAACGGACTCGGCCAAGGCCGGAGTGTCTGCTGAGAGAGCTTTAGTAGAACTTTCGGTTCTCCTTCAGACCCCTCGCTCGCGCCCCAGCGATAGCTTAGCAGCGATTAGCATCTGTTTCCTATCGAGACAATGTTGCTTGACAACAACCACTACCGCTTGACTGAGTGTATGATGGTCGCGCCTCAACCCGTAGGCTATATGGCGCATTCGGTGCGTAAAAGCCTTCCCAGCCGCTCTATACATATTCCATCACACACTGGATACGGCGAGCCAACTAGGTTTTCGCTTCCGTTTGGCGCACTCGTCTCTGTGCTCTCTCAACAGGAGTCTCTCACTCGCTCCTGTCTACCTAGCCTCAGATCCGCAGTGTAAATTACACAATTGATGCTCCAAATGTCAGAGGCCTCCGATAGACGTTCACCCACAGCGTCATCTTCTCTCTTTAGATCTGCCAGCTTGAAGGACCTCTTGTTGTTATGCAAGGCCCTTCGGTCACTGAAATTCCCGGGTGAAACGATTTCGTCGATGTCCCTCTCAGTGGGTCTTATCATCGGCGACCTTCCTTTCAGCCAGGTTAACAGGCCTTCCGTCCGCCGAAGGCGCAGGCTGAACTGGAGCATGAACATACTCCTACCCCCTATTATTGTTTTGTACTATGAAGGAACTGTATTATTGTTATTAGTTAAGCCTATTCCTCTTCTGTTCGCTATTAACCTACTATTTCAGGTACTTTTTTTCATTTAACGTAAATGGGTTATCATTGTTTTCTTATTCTTTTCTTTTTTATTTTCTAAGTTGCCTGCTCAATTTTTTTTTGTTGCAACAGTCAACTTACACGACACGTATTTTCTTTTTTACTTTTTTTACACGTCTTATATACTTCTTGTTGCTAACATATTGTAACATCCTGTGTATTATGGTGTTGGTGTATTGTATTTTAGTTGTCATGTATCACGTAAAGTCAAAATGTTAGGTTAGATCTTTGACGTGTAAACGTCACCGAATCATCTGGAGATTTCGGGAATGACGGATGGGCGTTCTAGAATGTCATCTGAATGTCTCGAATTCTCTTGATGGTTCGATGAAGGATATATAAGGCGCCATGAGTAGTAGTTGAGTTGAGTTGTTAAAAGAAGTTCAGTTGAGATAAGATTTAGTGTTTCTATATTGAATTTTGAAGTAAATAAGTGAAAAGTTCGTCCTGTTTGACTTCTGATGTGAACAAAAAGAGGCCGTCGTGACAGTTGGTGGCCGAAGTGTGGGATTAGCCATCGAATGAACCCAGGAAAAGGAGACAAGGGGTGAGTACAGTGTCTATTGATACCAGTAACCAGAGCTATGGCGTCAGAAATGAGTGCATTAATGAATATGCTACAAGAAATGGGAACCAGCTTCGAACAAAGCTCAGAAAAAAAGTGCAGCCGAAACGAGGGCAGAAATGAAAAATCTTCAGAGTATTCAAGACAAACTTGAAGAAAAGCTAAAGCACCACCACGATGATACAGTTGTGATCCTCGAACAAAAGTTCGACGAGGCAGTCGCAGATTTGAAGAGTGGACAGGAACTTGTGGTGACTAGGCTGGAGGAGCAGAAGCAAGCGGTAAGCCAGGCATTAGAAGATCAAGACCAACGTATTGGCGCAATGGAGACACAAATAGTGACAGTAGTTGCACCACAAAAGAACGTTGAGGAACAACTGCAACCAGTGAAAGATCAAGTCAAGGAAATCGTGAAAGACGAAGTGCGAGAATTTAGTGCAGGTGAGCGTAACAGCCGCAGCATCCAATCTACCCGATAGGCATAGTGGCGTAGTTGCAAAGCCCTATCCATACAATGGAATAACGTCATGGGACATTTTTATCATATGCAGTTTGAAGACATCGCACGTATGAATAACTGGTCGAATGAGGATAAAGCTTCTGTGCTGACATCAAAGCTCAGGATTCTGCAGCAGCTATTTTGGAAGATCTCTGCTCGTCAGATTTACGTGACTGATAATGTTACAAGTCTTTAGTTTGATTGGGCAAGGAAACACTTGGTACGGATTCAACTATTTATTTACACGAACTATATACACTACGCCTAATCTATGACTTATCTGTCTAATTTATTTACAGTCACTACACTAATTTATATTTGCCCTTCACTTCCACTAATTTAAGGAGTACTGTCCTATTTGTGAAAAGGCAGATCATAGAGCAGGGTCGCATTCCTGCCCTGCTTATGGTCGCATGCTGAGACACCTGCAGAGGAACAGCAGGCGCCAGCAGATAGCAGTGGCGAAGGAGGTCCCGGACATGTAGAAACTCCTCGATTATGATTAAGGTCTTACAAATCAACTTGAATAGATCCCGCGCGGCGCATGACATGGCTCATGCGGTAGCCTTAGAAAAGGATATCGACATCATTATAACATCTGAGCCGAATAGAAAGGCGTCCATGCATCTCAAATGGCATACCGACTTAAATCACGATGTTGCGGTCTACTTCCGTTACCAGAACATCGTGGTCAAGTCCATTACAGGGAGAAAGGGATATGTCTGTATTTGTCTCAACAAACTAACTGTGTACGGTTGCTATTGTTCTCCAAATATTCCGTATGAAGAATACGAGAAGTACATAGAAGCACTTTGGACTGACGTGGAGGCGTCAGAAGGCAAAGCCACAGTCCTTGGAGATCTAAACGCAAAAGCGACAGATTGGGGTTCCCCTAATACGGATAAGAGAGGTCGGCTACTGTGCGAATGGCTTGCAGCTTTAAATATGGTAGTACTGAATGATGGAACACCTACCTTCTTCAGGAGAGCCTACCAATCACATCTCGATGTCACCATTGCTTCGGAGAACATAGCCAGGAATATAGGAGGTTGGCAAGTTTTAGATACAGAATCAATGAGCGATCATAGATTCATATACTTCGAGATTCGGACTGCAGACAAGGTACGCAAGGCCGCTTGTGAGTACCACACACCTTTTGTCGACATGGTCAGTTTCGAGAAGTTTTGAAATCCCGCTTGGAAGATATCCCAAATTCGGTCGAGTATACAGTAGAACAGCATACAGCACTAATTAAGGAAATGACCGAAAGCTGTACGATTAAAAGAGGAACAAGGACTGCCATGGTTCCCTATTGGTGGAATTCGGAAATTGAATCGACACGAGTAGTCTGCAATGCAGCAAGACGCAACCTAACATGCGCTCGGCGCAGAACAGGCGTCGCAGAGCCGAACGTCAATTTCCTCCACGACTTGTATAAGGAAAGAAGGAAGAGGTTGCAAAACCTCATCCTTGCAGCCAAGAGGAAAAAATGGAAGGAGCTATGTTCTTCTCTTGAAGAGGACATTTGGGGTGAGGGCTACAGAATCGCAACAAAGAAAATAAGAGGCATGGCGCCCACGTGCAACTTAAGCGTCGAAAGGAAGGTCGAGATAGTGCGGCTCTCTTCCCAGTCCGGCAAGATGTCTGGCAACATGACAGCTTGGACGAGGATGTGGAACCATTTACAATGGACGAACTACGGATAGCGGGAGAAACAATTATGACCAGAAAAGCACCGGGTCCAGATAGAGTTCTCCCGGAGATCATCAAAGAATTGATTGCCACCACCGAGGCTATGCTAGGACTACTGAACCGTCTTTTGAAAATACAAACTTTCTCGACCATCTGGAAAAAGGCTAGAGTAGTGTTGATTGCTAAGGGGGGTAAACCCCCAGAGCTTGCTTCGTCATACAGACCCATTTGTCTTTTGAACACAGTGGGAAAGCTGTACGAAGTACTAATCCGGCAGAGGTTAGAAGCGGCACTCGAAGAAGCGGGAGGCTTGTCGCCAAACCAGTTTGGCTTCCGCAGTGGCAAGTCAACGAACAACGCATTGGATGCCGTTCTATGCTCCGTAGAAGGAACCTCCAATAAATGGGGAGCACTGGTGACACTTGACGTATAAAATGCCTTTAATACGGCGTCGTGGGGCATTATAATGGAGGAGTTGAATAACCGTGGCATACCGAGGTATTTACGGAATCTGATTGGCAGCTATTCTAGTGATAGTGCTATAAAAATAGCAAACGTAGAGCTGGAGATGTCGACAAGAGTTCCACAGGGATCAGCTTTGGGTCCTCTTCTCTGGAATGTCCTGTATGATGGTGTTTTAAGGATAGTTCTTCCTCGAAATACAAAGACTGTGGCGTTTGCGGATGACCTCGCTCTGGTAGCCTCCACCAAAGACGAGATAACTTTGGTGCAAACAACAAACGTGGCGCTGAAAAGGATAGATGAGTGGATGTCCAGACACCACCTTCAGCTGGCACCAAGCAATACTGAGGCGGTCATTCTCCGGGGTTCTAGGATCACTAGGAACCAAGTGAGTTTCCACCTTAGAGGGGTGCAAATAGTACCCAGCAAATCGATACTGTACTTGGGGATTACCGTAGACAACGAACGATGTTTCAACGAACATATAAAGAGAACTGCGGTGAAAGCAGAAAGAAAGGTGGCATTACTGTCACGTATAATGCCAAACGTAGGCGGCCCAGGTATGCGAAAAAGACAGATCTTGAACGGAGTTATCCACTCAGTTATGCTATACGGAGCTCCAATATGGTATAAAGCGATGGAGAGGAAAAAGCACCAGCAAACCGTAGACAGGGTGCAAAGGAAGTCTTTGCTGAGGGTGGCCAGTACGTATCGTACTGTGTCTACCAAAGCGCTGCAGGTTATAACAGCGATACCGCCACTGCATTTGTTGGCCAAGGAGAGGAGATACATGTATATCGCGGAAGGTGCTCTGCCAGAGCGGCGGAGGACCGCCAGGCAGAAAACCATGGACGAGTGGCAGGGGATCTGGTCCAGTACAACGGAGGTGGCGCAGTGGACTAACCCCCCCCCTCCTTAAGGCCGTTGCGTCCCTGAAACGTTCATGTCTGAATTGACACAGAACGCCCCGCTTGCAGCCAGAAGTTTGGTAGAAGAAGCAATCCACGGTTCTGTGTTTTGTCGGTCCTCTCTGGTTCCAGCTGCAGACCAGAATTTAGATTCCCGTGAACCTGAAGAGGACTTCTAGCATGTTTCGGATGATCCGCCAATCCAGACCGTCCCGTCCGCAAGCTAACTTAGGAATCGCCAGTTTCAAAACATTTACGGTTAGCAGCTTCTCTCTGAGGTTCTGGAGTGCCTCCCATACAGTCCGGTACGTTGGTTTCTGATAGGACTTCTCCTTCGAAGTCAAGTAGTATAGTCGCCTCTGGTCACTTCGTAACTCCAGCACTTGTCCGACTCGTCCACCCTGTCTCTTGAGCTCGTCCACTTGGCCAAACAGACGTTGAAATTAACTGGCAATCCCTCGGGACATCTGAAGGTCTCTTCAACACAATGTGCCAACGCGTATTTACTCGGCACCGTGAACAAATCTCGATGTTCCTCAAAGTCACGCCAAACCTGGCTTTCGCTGCACCACTGTGAGTGGCCATAAAATCCTCGAAGTTCAGCTCCGGGTTGAGTTGCTCAAGCTCTCTACTTGCGCATCCGCATTATCTCCAGCAAATGGAGCTAACCTGTTGAAGTGCACGACTTTGGGTTTTCCACCATTGGCCTTCTTGATTCGATAGATTACGTCGTTGATTTTCTTGACGACTTCATACGGGCCCTCCCAGGAGCCCTGTAGTTTCGGTGACAAGCCACGGCGCTTTTGAGGGGTGTACAGCCAGACCAGGTCTCCGGATTGGTATGCTGTTTCGCTGGACCCTACGTCGTAGGTCATCTTCATGCTATCGCTTGCGGTGCGAATATTATGCCGAACTTTCTCATGGGCGTCGTCCATTCTTCTGCGAAAGTTGGCAACGTAATCTTCGTCGGCCACATCGTCCCCTTGTTTGCTGCCAAACATAAGGTCACTGGGTAGTCCAAACACAATACTACCATCCTCCATCACCAGAGTGTCCCACTGAGCCCAGTAGGACTTGACGGTAGGTGAGTAAGGTGGAGCCTCCTGTCAACTCGGTCGCTGGTGTTCCCTCTTCTACTCGATGATCACTTTCAGGCTGGAATCCTCCTCTTGGTCCTTCTGGAGTTGGCAGGCTGACAGCGATCATCCACAACAGTGGTTCTCCTTGTCATGGCATCCTTCGTTTCGGCTCGCTTGCAGTGAGCGCAGTCGTCGGGACACGGTCTCCTCGAAAGTGCATCCGCATTCCCATGAGACTTGCCAGCGCGGTGTTCAATGTCAAAGTTTAATTCCTGCAGTCTCTCGATCCACCTGGCTACCTGCCCCTCCGGATTCTTGAACCGAAGTAGCCACGTCAGGGATGCATGGTCCGTCCTCAGCAGGAACTTCCTCCCGTACAAGTACTTGTAAAAGTGCTCCACGGACTTGACGATGGCCAGCAATTCTCTCCGAGTGACGCAATAGTTTCTCTCGGGCTTAGATAACGTCTTGCTGAAATAGCCAATCACCACCTCTCGACCATCTTATATCTGCGACAGAACTGAACCTATCCCCACGTTGCTCGCATCGGTATCCAACACAAATTTGCCAGTAGGTAGAGGATAGCTTAGCACTGGAGCCGTCGAGAGAGCCTTCTTCAGCAGGTCGAAAGCTTGCTGGCAGTCATTTCCCCACTGGAACCTGCGGCCTTCCTCCGTAAGGCTAGCCAGCGGCTTGGCGATGGTAGCAAATCCAGCCACGTATCGTCGGTAGTATGTACACAGACCTAGGAAGCTTCTTACGTCGTGTTTGTTCTTAGATACCGGCCATCCTTTTACTGCTTCGATCTTCTGAGGATCCACTGCTATGCCTTCTTGGGAAACCACATGTCCTAAATATTGCACCTTCTTCTGAAACAGGTGGCACTTCTTGGAGCTCAGCTTGAGGCCTGATTGGCGCAGCCTCTTAAATACTTGTTCCCAGTTCTTGAGGTGATCGTCGAACGATTTCCCAACCACGATGATGTCGTCTAGGTAGAGCAAGCAGGTTTCCCAAGACATCCCCTTCGAGACAGTCTCCATGAGCCTCTCAAATGTAGCTGGTGCATTCCACAGCCCAAACGGCATAACCGTAAACTGCCATAACCCCGAGCCAACGGTGAACGCAGTCTTCTCCTTATCCCCTGGGTCCATCTCGACTTGCCAGTAGCCACTCTTCAGATCCAGCGTGGAGAACACCTTAGAACCCGCCAAAGTGTCTAGGGTGTCGTCATTTCTTGGCAGAGGGTAGCTGTCTTTCTTCGTTACATTATTGAGCTGCCGATAGTCCACGCAGAATCGTGTCGACCCGTCCTTCTTCCTCACGAGTACGACTGGCGATGACCAAGGACTCGCTGATTGCTCGATCACGCCCTCTCTTTGATGATCCTATCCGCTTCTTCTCGCTTGGCCAATGGTAGCTTCCTTGGTGGTTGCCGAATAGGTGGGGTACATCGCCCGTGTGGATCTTGTGTCGGACCACATTTGTCCTCCCCTTCTTTCCAAGGCCAACATCGAAGATATCCTGGTATTCTGTGATGAATACCCTCGAATACCCTCAGCCTCTTCTTTTGTTCCCTGTTCAAGCCTTTCGACGAATCAGCCACCAACTGAGTTAGCTTCTCATGCAACCGCTCATTCCGTTAGTGTGATGCGTATACACTTCTCACCACCGATGAGACTGGAGAACAACAACCCAGTGGTGTTCCTTTCTTGAGGTGTACCGGAAAGCCATTCTCGTTCAGAAAACCTCACCGGAACTGCATCGTTCGCTCGTACCAGGCATGTCGGCTACCAAAACTCGATGTTTGATCTTGGTGTTCCCAAACTGGAGCTGTATGTCGGCTTGGCAAAATACACTTTTTTAGGTCCTTCCTATCGTTTCCTTGTCTATTACAGAAATCAAGGGAATTTTCTGATGTACCGAATTGATTTTAATGAAATTTCGAGACAGTATTATTACCACAGCGAGGATTGAAAGCACGTATGGTTTTTAGAAATCGTGTCAGTGGTGGCGCTGCAATAATAAAGAAAAACAAAAAATATAAAACCAGGTCAAACTTCGTTAGGCATTTTAGGGGCCCCGGATCATTTTCCATTTTTTTTTTGGAGGGAGGTGAAATTGGGGTGGTAGGAGTTGGGGGTTGTAAAACTGAAACTTGGTTGCAAAGGGATCTTGGACTATAGCTTCATGCTATGAAAAAATAATAAACTAGTATCACCGTAATGTGTGAGAAGTACTGAGTCAATCAACTTGACTTCATTTTTTTATTACGAGTATATTACGCCTTAAACAAATGCTCATTTTATTATGTTAATGGCTATACGAACAAAAAAAGGTTTGTGTATGAAGTCAAAGGCACCATAAAATATTAAATATAATGAAGGCCTCATTAATAATGCAGGAAGAGCTGTGGGGTGCTATTTGGAAAAAGTAGGAAGTAAGCTTTAGAGGTTGAAGTAAAAAAAAAAATGTTTTGAAACTATGGTATGATAGGTCATTCGGTACCCTTGAAAGGCCCACTTAGTTTTATTTTTATCTTTTTTCTCTCACGAAAATATTACGCCTCAAACAAATCGTTATTTTATTTATTTTATGCTTATGACTACGAAAAAATAGGTTTTTGTATAAAATCATAGGTACTACAAGGTTTTAAATAAAATAAGGCCTTAATTTGCGTAGGAAAAACTATTAGGTGCTATTTGAAAAAACAAAGAGGGGGGTGTGATTTAAGGGTTGAAGTACAAAAAAATATTTTGAAAGCATGGTATGATAGACCCTGTAGTATTTTCGAACATCCCACCCAGTTTCGTTTGAACACTTTTGTGTTACGAAAATATCACGTGTTAAGGAAATTCAGGGACACCCTGTGTGTGGCAAACACTTATCAACCATAAGTCTAATTTTTACAGGATGTAAGCAACTAACAAATTTCATGCATTGAAATTTTTTTGCCAATAATTGAAACAACTTGCGATGGAAGGAATCTGTAAAACACAATATACAGTAGAGAACCAAAAAAGTGAGTTCAAATGCTTAAAGCTTTATTATGCTAAATTGATAAATCTTGATTCTTAAATAAAAAATATACTTGTACTTTGCCTTTTTCTATTGTGTACTTCGATCAATGCTAAATAAGCGAGTAAAAGGTTAAATTCTTTTCAAAGTATGTTGTTCAAATCATTGGCAAGAAAAAGTGCATAGTTACTTTAGCACTGTTATGTTTGTATATTATAGTTATGGGGATCAAAGGAAGACGAGTTCATATGATAGAAGAGCTCAGCGAAACGATAATATCGTTTCAGAGAGGTAAAATATAAGACACTGCCATAGCAGGCATTCTAATGCTTTTGCCATTATAATTATGTATTACTTTATAACATGTTCCATAACAAATCGGATCTGATATTAGTAACGATAGAAACCCCCGAAAATGCATTACAATTGTGAATTTTTCCCAAAATCAAGGATAGCATACAATTATAAAAAGGCTCTTACACATAATACACTGATAGCATGTTACGAATCACCTACATCATTTTGTGTGATGTTTAGGTATATTGAAATATCATTAAACTAGGCATATCGACCTCTACGGCTCTGTGCTACCCATTTCTTTTAACCACTGCTGTATGAGAACATTAGAAAATACCGTTACCTACAGAGGCATTCAAAAAGGTAGGTGATTAGTAAAATACCATTATCACCTAGTATGAAAGCTGAACACATCACGCTTACCCTCTCACGTTTACTCACTCAGGACAAAAGCATATTCTTGAGGGCGGGCCTGGGGCATGTACAGGGTGACCTAATAAGAATGGACGCCGGCAATATCTCGGTAACCGTTAATCGTATAACTTCTAGCAAAAAATATTATTAGGTAAATCAGCTAAGAGAAATCTCTGGAAATTATTTTTAAGCTCCGCAAGTAGCCGCTAGGGGGCGTAAGTGTTACGGTCAATCAGAAAAACGGCTTTTTCTCAAAAAATATGCAAATATAGGTATATTATAGATTCTACCGTCATGTTGCTCTATCTTGTAAGATGTAGTGGTGGGGAATGTCATAAAGCTTATTATTTAAATGGCTATAACTTTGGTATAAGTTAACAGAATTAAACAATCTAGGTCTCGTTTGAAAGAGCTGTTCTTACTTAATAATATGTTATATGAAAATTGTCCAAGTTTATCTTGACTTAGTAGCTACAGTGCGATATTTGACATAATAACAATTATTGCGCATTATTACGAAAATTTTAAATGGTATGCTATATATCTTTTAACATAGGTATATAGAGGACAAAATTCTTAAAACGTCAGTGAAAGATTCAACCTCCTAGCTATTTTCAAACTGGAGATATCAGTAAAACAAGTATTCTGACAAGTTTGCTGTGAGTTTCAGAAACAATTGCCGCCCTATAGGGATATAGCCTCCGTCTAATCGTTTTAGTAATCATTTTGTAGATAATACTCAAGTAAAAACACTAAAAATCATATTTTGACTTTCTGAAACAACCACCAGGTGGCTTAGTAGGCGTCAATAAGTGCTGTATACAATTTTCATGATAATGAAACTTCCAAAAGGAACAAACAAAAATAAATTACAGTATAAAATTAACTATTAGTTTAGTCATTATTAAAAGTCAATTTGAGGTGATCACAAAGTGTTAATATGAACTCAACAAGCAAGGATACTAAGAAAAAATCAATGCGAATAGATCTTTCAAATTAAGACCATTTAACAGCAAAATAAAGTAAAATAAGGTGGCATAATAACAAGGATAACAAACAAATGATACACAAACGTAATTCACATGTGCATACCGTACCTATTGTCAGTGTTGCAGTTTTTTATGGCGTCTATCGTGTTAGATGCACTTATGCATTCATTCTAGCGTGGATAAACCTGCCAGTTTAGGCATCTAGAGCAACACTGAAAATAGGTATGGTATACGCATGTGATTTAGGTTTATGTATTTTATCTATTTAAATTGTAGTTGTACCACGTTATTTTGCTTTATTTTGCTGTTAATCGGCCTTAATTTTAAAGATCTATTCACATTGATTTTTTCTTAGTATCCTTGCTTGATAAGTTCATAATAATAATAATAATAATGAAGCATTTATTGCCCAACAGAATAAATTCCATTTACAGGACAAAATAACTAACTAAATACGAATTATGCTACGGTGAACAACAGTACTTTTGATACATGAACATTGTCTTAAATTAAAACATTAGAATATATTTCAGAAGCTTTATCTAAAATTTCAGACAGCGAATCGTGGTTGATGTCACAAAATCTTGATACGAGATTGAAGTTTTCCATCATATACGTCACCGGAGAGTTCAAACCTAAATTAGTGTTCGAACGTTTTATCTTGGAAAATGCGGTAGAACGCAGTGAAACAGCTGGGGCGTGAAAATTAATTTGTGACAACAACTCCATGGAATCTACCTTATTATGCAACAGCTTATACAAAAAACTTAATGAAAATAACATTCTCCTTAAATTTAAATCCGACACATTAAACCTATAACATAACAATTTTTCACTGATACCTCTCTCAGGATACACTCCATCACTCTTAAGACTTAAATATTTTAAAAACCGTCTCTGCACGTTTTCCAGGCCTTGTTTTTGATGATTATAAAATGGTTTCCATACAATTGAAGCATACTCTAGTCTAGAACGAACATATGAAAAATACAGTGCCTTTAATGCATCAATGTTGTTAAAAGACTTACAGTTCCTGACAATGAAGCCATAGAATCTGCTAGCTTCAGCTATTGTCACATTAATATGTTCACTAAAATTCAGCCTCTCATCATACCAAACACCTAAGTCTCTGATTAGTTTATCCCTGACAACCATAACACTAGAAATCCGGTAATCAAAAAGAAGGTTTTGTTTCTTCCTAGAATAAGTTACAATTTTACATTTGGATGCATTCAAGGATAAACCATTTTCTGAACACCATTTGCTGATTATATCTATATTTTGTTGCAACAAAAAGCAGTCCTGAACATCGTTAACATGAGTGAAAATTTTTAAATCATCTGCATATAACAAATTATTACACGTAAGAAGAAGAGACAGGTCATTAATAAACAGCAGAAACAAAAGCGGTCCCAGATTGGATCCTTGCGGGACGCCGGATATAGCAGTGTATTTTTCAGATTTATATCCAAAACAATGAACATATTGCAATCTGCACTGTAAGTAAGATTCAAAGAATGTGATGAATGCTGAATTGAAACCGAAATTCTGGAGTTTGCTTATTAAAACTTGGTGGTCCATCCTATCAAATGCCTAGGAAAAATCCATATATATCACGTCTACTTGATCTTGATTGTCTAGATGATTGGTCATGTATTCTGTAACTACTGTAAGGTTTGAAATGGTTGATCTGTGTTTAAAAAATCCATGCTGAGCAGGAGAAATCTGATTACAAACTAGTGGATAAATATGTTGACAAACACTTTTGCAAACATTGACAGGATGGAAATTGGTCTATAGTTTTTTAACATGGTCTTGTCGCCATCTTTAAATACAGGTAAAATCTTAGCTAATTTCCAAGCAGTAGGAAATTTGAGACACTTCAATGCCAAATTGAAAATAAGGGTTAAGGGGAATGCGAGAACACCGGCACAATCTTTGATAAGAAAGGATGGAATTCCATCAGGTCCAGTAGTAAATTTGTCTTTTAGATTTTTTAACACTTTAAATACATCATTTTCAGAAATGTTTGGTAATGATATCACAAACTGATTTGAGTCTACACTAACATTGGCTGGAGTATGACTAGGTTGACTAAAAACAGATTTAAAGAACGAAGCAAAAGTGTTTACAATTTCCTGTGGACAGTTTATAATACTATTATCGTGATACATAGTGCCTGGTAATCTTGAAACATTTTTCTTATTTTGTATAAAAGACCAGAAGTTCTTAGTATCGATATTGATGGAAATTTGAACATTTTCTATATAAGCCTTGTAAGCAGAGGAAATCATTGTTTTTATAAGTGACCTCAGTTTTTTGTATTCCTGAAGAAAGTGCAAACGCTTAGTTTTCTTATAGTTTCTCAACATTCTCGCCTTTACCTTTATATTTTTTATGATATCTGAGGTGTACCACTTAGGGTAAACATGTGAATAATGTTTAACTTTGGGAACATGATCTTCAAAAGTGTTATATAATTTCGCATAGAATGCATCAACGCAATCATCAATTTCATCAAATTGAAGTAGAAAAGACCAGTCAATAAGAAGAAGTGAGTTGTATAGCGAAATATAATCTGCTCGTCTAAAGTTGAATGAGGAATTGCCAGGTTTAGTCACGAAATTAGATATTTTTTTATGGGACATCCCACTCACAATTAATGCTGGGTGGTAGCCATCCTCTTCCACAAGGGGTTCCAAATCATGTGATACAACTATGCCATGTAAATTTGATATTACTAAATCTAATACCCTTGACATGTTATTTTTAACATTGTTAAACTGAGAAAAATTGTAAATTGTAAGAAAATTACTCATTGCAGTTGATTTTCTATCATTCGGCAGTTCATCAAGAAAATTTGGAATATTAAAATCACCTAAGAATATAACATCCTCAGAACAAATACAGTCAATTTGATCCAGTGCTTCAAGAAAGTGTTCAAACGTGTCTGAATCAATATCTGGTGGAATATACAATACAATGATGAATATACTATTATGGTGAAAATCACACTTGACAACCAAAAAATCGATAACGGGAAAATTGACATCAATACTGCTAGTGTTGATAACTAGCCTTCACCTCGGAACGAATAGCTAAGGCAACACCTCCCCCACTTGCCCGATTTATAATACCAAATTTACGATCTTTTCTGTACACATCATAGATTGACGGGAATAGTTCACTACTTAAAATGTCCGCATTTAAGTTTGTTTCACTCAACGCTATAAAGTCATATTCACACTCACTAATAGATGAGTAAAAGGTGTCAATCTTGGAACAAAGACCACGCACATTCTGGTAATATCAAATGACATCATGGAATTCCTTGGGCATATCTAGTTTAAAACTATACGTGGTATACCTTTGACATATTTAATTTTGAGATTGGATTCTCCAGCTTGCTTTCTATCCTCTCATTCCTGCTTCAGATTTTTGTAGTATTCAAGCTGACGTGGCGTACGGTCGTATGGCAAAAATATTCTTTTGTTTTTGAAATCCCTATGATTTCTAAGATTTTTTGCTTTATTTATAATTCTACGTACGTCATCCTCATTTTGTAGAACAATTTTAACAGGACGGTTTCTGCCACTCTGGAATTTTCCCAGTCTAATTGGCTTAACGCTGGGAATATCAAAATCCGGGTCGATAGCACTAATTACCTTACTCACAGCCAATTCATCGCGTACATTTTTGTTTTCAGGTGACTCCTCTTGATTTACTTCATCTAAACCAAAGACAACAATATTGCATTTCCTGATATTCCTTTGGTTGACTTCTTCAACTATCTCTTCGAATTGCATTTGGTCAATAGACGATGCACTTTTTCTGCTGTCCTTTAGCTCCCTTAGCTCAGATTGTAATTCCAGAATCAGTGACTTGAGCCCCTTAAGCTCATTCCCAAAACTTCTACATGAAGTACAAGACCAGTCTAGGCCCTTACTGCTTGCTTCAGAGAGAAGTTTCAGTTCCTCGACGGACAAATCAACACACGAATGCTTGAACGACTTCTTGCATATGGAGCAGTTGATTAGAAGATTGCTTTTAAATGCTCTGTTGCAGCACGCACAGTACCCTGTAGAAGGCATTTCACAGGAACGATACTCCCTCCTCAATCAAATTATAAATGCTACGCCACTGGGTAGCTATGTATGCGTCCACAAAGAGAGAAATTCAGGTTATGAAGTAAATAACTATGAGGCAGTGTTATCAGTTGGCCAATAAAAAACACTGCAGAAAAACAGCTGATGTGAAACTTACATCTCTTCACCAATCACGATACACACGTATCAAAATTTTTGCGTTTAAATTACTCGATTTATAAACAAATTAATCAACAACACTGCACCACCATTGACCATAGCCGTAGTTCAGATAACACTTTGTGATCAGCTCAAACTGACTTTTAATGATGACTAAACTAATAATCAATTTTATACTGTAATTTATTTTTGTTTGTTTCTTTTGGAAGTTCCATTATCATGAAAATTGTATACAGCACTTATTGGCGCCTACTACGCCACCTGGTGGTTGTTTCAGAAAGTCAAAATATGATTTTTAGTGTGTTTACTTGAGTATTATCTATAAAATGATTATTAAAATGATTAGACGGAGGCTACATCCCTATACGGCGGCAATTGTTTCTGAAACTCACAGCACATTTGTCAGAATACCTGTTTTACTGATATCTCCGGTTTGAAAATAGCTAGGAGGTTGAATCTCTCACTGACTTTTTAAGAATTTTGTCCTCTATATACCTATGTTAAGAGATATATAGCATACCATTTAAAATTTCCGTAATAATGCGTAATAATTGTTATTATGTCAAATATCGCCCTGTAGCTACTAAGTCAAGACAAACTTGGACAATTTTTATATAACAGATTATTAGGTAAGAACAGCTCTTTCAAACGAGACCTAGCTTGTTTAATTCCGTTAACTTATACCAAAGTTATAGCCATTTAAACAGTAAGCTTTATGACATTCCCCCACCACTACATCTTACAAGATATAGCAAAAAACGATTAACAAAAAAAATCGAGCATTGTTCAGTCTACATGACGCTAGAATCTGTAATATACCTTTATTTGCATATTTTTTGAGAAAAAGCCGTTTTTCTGATTGACCCCAACAGTTACGCCCCCTACCGGCTACTTGCGGAACTTAAAAATAACTTCCAGTGATTTCTCTTAGCCGATTTACCTAGTATGTTTTGCTCGAAGTTATACGATTACCGGCAACCGAGATATTGCCGGCGTCCATTCTTATTAGGTCACCCTGTACAATTTTCCAATTCATGAGTAAGCACCTGTTTATTTGGTCCTCAGAACACTAAAATAGTTTTCTGAGGATTGACTTGTATCTGCCAGTGGTCAGTTAAGTATATAGAATCGCGGACTTTTATTTCTGCTCCTCATAAACTCATACTTGCATCCTTAACCTTGCTCCTGTGCGGAAATTATGACAGGAGGTCTTGATACTATTTGTATCCATAAAAGGGGTGGGGGGCATTTAGGGAAAATATATTCCTGTTAATATTCATCTGTTTAGTCCACATTATTATATTATTATTGCTTTTCACCTCTTTTGCATGGAAATGGTGTGTAACACCTCTGTGACAATGCTTGCCACAAAGGATGTATTCTGTTTTCTGATGCTGATTACTTATTGGGGTCCGTATTAAATCTACGGCTGTTAGGTATATACATAAGTTTGCTGTAATTAGCATTAGGACTTTTGTGATGGTGTTTATTTTTCACGTTTAAACGAAAGGAACCGGCTTTTGGAATGCCTCTATATTTAATGGTATTTATTTTCACATACTCTCAATGAGCTGATATTTGTTTAAACCTTAAAAAAGAAAGGGTGAAGGGAAAAGGGTTTCGTGGATCACAGGCGACCTGATATGCCGGATTCATTGATATGCCAGATAGATGATCAATCTAAGGCGCTGATACAACCCAGAAGCTTAAGCGAACAAGATGATAGATCCAATGAGCGACTTCTCAATTAGTTCTTGTATAGATAATATAAGATCCCGCCTTACTGTTTTTTAGGCCTCATGTTTTGTTATTAGACTTATTTACTTAGAATGCACTGGACTTTTCGGAGAGAAAAACGGAATAATTTTTGTTTAGAATTTTTCTATCATTTTTAGTTATTATGTTTGACTAAATTTCTACCTCGTTAAAGTTAAAGGAAACACTTCTTAAGAGTAATAACATTATAATAACAATGACGTTACACACTTTGCTTAATGATATTTTGTATGTTGTTGCTAGAGGTATAAGTATATATTTACCATAGTGTAGAACACGTTAATGTGCGTATTCTATAAAACACCGGATGCGCTCTGTTAATGCACGAATTTCTACTCAAAAATTGCAACTTACCTAGTTAATATATGTTTATGCCTTGTAGATTTGGTCGAAAGTATTATGGTACTATTTTAAATGAATGCTTGGATGTACGTCTGCAGATGTCCTAGGAAATCTGCATATTAACTGCTTAATGCGTTAACCAATCAGTTATTCGCACTTTAACGGAGTTAGTCCGGAAATATACAGATTAACAGATTATTTTGCACTGATTTACGCACATTAGCGGTAACATATCAGATCCTGATACATGTGTCTTCTGCCTTGTATAAAATCAATAACAGCTACCAAGTTTGTATTGTACTGTGGATTTTCCATAAGCGATATATCAAATGATCGTTAACGTCATCATCAAACATCCTTTCATAACAAGAGTTTTGACATGATTTACAAAACAAAAATATATCTCTTTTGGAATATCCCAAAATGGTAATGTTTATTTACATACTAAACCGCTGAATATTTCATGTTGCTGACTGCTGAACCAAATGCTAACTGATGATTCGTCGCATTGTGATCATAATATGCACCTTAATATACTACCCTGTCCATTACCGATTTAATTATATATATACATGGTGGGCCAACAGTGCATACGAGACAGTTAGTAGGCTCGTTAAAACATACGAGTATTTCAGAAATCTGTTACTTGATCCTGACGCGGAGCCTTGAGAGCTACAACTTCAAAATATTTTCACTTAAATTTTGACGTTAATATATGATGATTCATATTAGAGTTACATTTTTTTAAATAGAACCCCTGTATATGACTGCATATTTGTATTCCTTAGTTAATTCAAGTGGTATAAGTATACTTCTATATCATAAAAAATTTAATATCATACCTATTAAAACACTTAGAAGGCTATAACTTTGCAGTGCTAGGCATGAAATGCACCAGCTTAGGTTAAACGGTTAAATTTGAATTCTTTTTGTACTTGGATAAATTTTCAGTGAAATTGGCGTTTTTCAATTTTTCCTCCTATAAGCCGCCTAGCAGGTAATGAAAATAAACAAAACCCTGTTCAGGAAAGAAAACAACTAACTTGGCAAAAATATGCAAACGAACTAGTGCGAGACAAGATTATAAAAGTTCCTTATAACATAATATAAGCTATAAACAGAAACAACAGTGGAACATATCTGAGATCAATGAGAAGCTGGATTATGACAGAAACGGTTATTTTTAAAAGCCTACAAAATACTGAGATGTAATATTTGATTGGTTGGTTAATTCACACATTTCCAGAATTATTAGAAATTTTAAAACAACCAGCGATTATTGCTAACAGTCTGATATCTTCAGCATGAAATTTTACATTTAATGGTATAAAAGAGTAGTCATGTCCATCAACTGAAAAGTAACGATACTTATGACTGGAGTATAGTTATTAGCAAGATCGCAGAAAATGAAAACTCTATTAAAGTCTGTTTGATTTATAAAACATAATTTACTTGGCACAAATAAACTCAATTAGAACATGAAATAATAAAACATTCTATTTCCATAAATCTTCAAAATGCTCCATACCATTAAATGTGAAATTTCATTCTAATGATATTAGATTGCCAGCAACAATGGCTTGTAGTGTTCCTTTCATTGCAAAATAATTGATTGTTTTGGAAATTTATCAATCTAGTACATGTCAATAGCGAATAGGCTGTGAAAAATAACCGTTTCTGTCAAACTCCATCTTCTCATTTTGGCTTTAGATATATTGCCGCTGTTGTTTTTTGTTTGAGTTGATGTAACGAGTTTTTATACTCTAATTGGTCTGCATTGCACCTAAACAGGTTTTTTATTTATTTTTCATGGTTTGCTAGGCTGGTCATAGTTAAAAAATTTAAAAACCATTTTACTGAACATTTACAAGGTTACCGCATTCCAAGTTTTATAACCGTTGTGATCTTCAATTTTTTTCTGATACCCTGGTAAAGAACGGTTTATTTTACGTCCCAAGTGTGATACATAAAGTCACACTAGAAACAACCAAGGCATCTAAATATGCAATAATAAACAGGGGGTTCTATTTAAATAAATTTAACTTTGATAGGAATCACCATTGTATATACAACAGAATTTAAGTTAAAATATTTATAAGTTATAGCCCTCAAGGCTCCCTACCATGGATCAAGTGTCAGATTCCTGACATATGTTTTAGTAAGCCGACTATCTTCCGTCTACGCACTGACGACCCACCTCTTATGCATACTTTTGATGTTTCTCGCAGTTTAAAAATATATTTAAATGGTACTAATCCAATTATGTACAATTTATAGTGAATCCCGGCGCTAAGGAGCGATTAGTCCAGATCACTGGTTCCAACGAAGAAAGCATAGTGTAAGTAAAAATCATTTATATTCTACTTTGAGTGATTTTATTTGGGAAAGCGTTGTATATAAAAGTGATGCCTTTTTGCTGCATCGATTTTCTTGATGTCTCATAAACAATTCAGAACTAATCAGAATTTTTATTTAAATTGCTGAAAGTATGTACTTCATTCTCATAAGAAGTTCTATAATAGATGTAGTCTAGATGAGTTTTTATGTGCTACGGTATCCAAATTTAAAATGCTTTTATATTGCTTTTTTTGTGTAAATACTGTGAGTAAGAAAACTTGTAACTGGTGATTCTAGCTACATAACCCTTGTCTCGAGGCAATATTCACCGAAAACAATCTAGTTATTTATTAAGAGCTCAGTTTGGGATATTCGCTGTTGTGCATGCACTCCTAACATGCTAGATTTTCAAGCCTCTTGATAATTTAATATACAGGGTGTCCAGTTAGTGTGTAATTCTTCGATATCTCGCAAGGTATACCTGATAGAAGAAAATGTCAAATAAAAAGTTATTTGGTTACTTAAGACGCATATTCTAAAAATATTTTGAAATATACAGGGTGTTGCGGGAAAGTAGGATAGTAATCAGCTTAATGTTTTTATATGGAACTATACCTTTTTTTTAAATTCTTCTAGTTTCCATCATTGATCTCTATTTAACCCTGAAATATTTTTGGGGTCGGTTGCGACGTTGCCAAGTTATAATTTATTTTCTATTAATTTCCGGATTTGCAAGTAATGAATACTTACTTGAATATTGAGTGGACAATATTTTGGATGTTACCAGCAATTTGTATTTACAGGGTGTTTTTGGTAGAATTTTAAATTACGGCAAATTGAAGGTCATTTTACTTTGTTTTTTCAAATGTAACACCCTGTCTTTTTTATTTTAAATCGAAATATCTACTAATACCCTATCTCGTCTTGTAATATTTTTTTTCGCTTTTTTCGCATTTCGCCAAGTTATAAATTATGGTTCCAAATTTTTAAACAAATAACCCCGATTTTATTTTATTTTAAATAGAATCCTCTACTTATTTTTATTGCAATGAATTGCATATGTCGAATTTAGTAAGATCTCACAATTTCAAAATTTTGTTTCTATTAATTACTGAAATACGGCAACACCGCTTTTTCAGTAAACGGTACCGGAACGCTTAAATATTTCCAAAACTGCCACAGCCGGAGAGGTGAAATTCAATACTTGGGGGTTGTTGAACATACAAAATCCAAAAACGCTAACATCAGTGCTGTCAGATTTACCAATTTTACGTCATAATTTTGAATGGAATGCCCTATTTATGAAGTCTAACGTAAAATTGGTAAATCTTGACAAGACTGATGTTAGCGTTTTTGAATTCTGTATGTTATGGATGTATATGTATGTAGTTTGTCACTTTTGGACAAAGTGTAATTTGGATTTCATTGTCAAGTAGCAAAAACAAAAATTTGAAATCATTCTCATCATTCTCAGCGCATTCAAAAACTTCTACCCCGTTTTTTTGCTCGTCCCGTCCATCACTAGCGTGCCACAGTTGTTTTAAGTATTGCACCTATCCATTTTAGCTCCCGGTCTGTGACGTACAATATACGAAAATAAAATCCCATCAAAATGCATTTTGTACATGTTTATGGGACAAAATGCACTTTAAAAGTACTATGTGACTGCATTTAAATCATTTTGTTTGACTAGGTATGAATTCCTACTTAGCACGGACACTAAATAATGCATTTGGACAAAATGCATTTTGAAAGTCGCTCATTTACGCTAGTTTGTTTAAGGAAAAAACTATTACATACAAGATATAGGTATTACATGTATGCATAATGAGAATAGAATAGAGAATAGAATAAGTTTCGTGTGAATGGTGAATTGAATAATTTTAATGTGACTCAAAATTTTACATGCGTTTCGCATCACTTTGACATTCTGACGATGCGATTATTTATGGTGAAGCACGCCAAAGGTTTAACTAAATTTTATTTGTGAACCGTTATGCTATATTTCAACAGCCTAATCGAAATAACGGAGGAGTAATAGCGCCTGCAATCCACATTAAATAATCGTTTAAATATTTCTGTTTCCCGTGTTATTTTCGGAGCAAAAGAAATCATCTCTTTTAATCGCAAACACAATGTGCTGGAACCATTTTACATAACAGGTTCTTTATAGACACGCCAAGCAGTTGATTGAAGACACCATTCGACGGAATGCCTCGCCTGCTCGCGAGCCCTCAACAGCCATGCCTTCAGGTCTGACTGGGTCCAGCTCCAGTGTGGCGTCCTCTGCGTCCGAGGAAACGCCAGCCGCTGGAAGGGCCAACTCTCCGTCCGCCGCTGGCGCGCGCCATCTCATGCACAGTCTTAGCACCAACGACGCTGCTATCGGGGAATACAAATACACCGTCATCGCCAACGGTTGCATGATCAAGATCACCGGAGATAATCTCGATTTGGTCAGGGTGCGTATTACCATGTAGAGCCCTAGGTGGTTTTTGATATATTCAGTACGATCATTATATCATAGTGTGGTACACAACCATTAGACTTTCTTATAAGTACCCGTATTACAGGACGAATGATCATTACAGTTTGTTGTCACTTTATACAATTCACCTAAGACTAAAGGAAATCGTATGTCAAACAATGTTACAGGAAATAAAGTGCTTAAACAAAGATATTTCAGAAAGGGCTTCACATGCAGAAAAACTGAAAAAAATGAAGTCAAGTTGGAGTTTGAGCGGAGTTTGAGCTGACTTATATTTTTAGTTTTTTTATTATATCTGCGCCGCCACTGGCACGATTCATCAAAACCATACGCGTTTTCCATCTTCGCTGTGGTAGTAATGCTGTCTCAAAATTTCATTAAAATTACTTCAACAGTTTCCTCGTTACAACGATCTAAAGCAATACTCTCCTATGTTCACATCAGAAAAAATTCCAAGTCCTTTACTTTCTGTAATAGGCAAGGCAATGTTCCGATGAACCTAAAAAAGTTATTTATGTCGCCAGGTCTTCCTTCACAGGTCAGTGGAGAGTCTATTATGAAAGCAACACATTTTTCAATTTTACAACCCCCCACCCCCCAACCACCCCAATTTCACCCCCACCCAAAAAAAAAGTAGAAAATGCCTAAAAACGAAGTTTCAGCAATATTTAATTTTTTGTTTTTTGCTAATTACTCCGCCGCCTATGCACCGATTTTCAAAATTATAGGAACATTACCTACTACGACCCCACAGCATACCGCTGCCCAAATGTCATCACAATCCATGCAGCGGTTACTGAGATTACGAGGGTAGAAAAACGCGACAGACAGACAGACCGACAGACAGACAGACCGACAGACAGACCGACAGACAGACAGACAGACCGACAGACAGACAGACAGACCGACTGACAGACAGACAGACCGACAGACAGACAGACCTACAGACAGCAGACTGACGGAAATTAGTGACGTGTATGTTCGTTACGTACACATCATAAAACGCCCAAAAAGCGTATTATCTCAAAATCGAAAATTTTCGCAATCACAATACTCCTCTCACCTATCGGTGTGGGAAGTAAAACGGATCACTGACATTGAGTATAAAATATTTGCATCTAAATTAGCAAGTGTAGAAGAAATAAAGAATTTAAAAGATAAAATATCCAGACTTAACAGAGAGAGCTTGCTTCTGAGTAAGGCCAATGAGCAATTACAAGAACCAATTGCAAACTACGATGAGGAAATCATTAAACTTAAGAACAACATTGAGGACTTGAAGTATAATAGTAGAACTATGTTCTCTACGATAGTCGTTCTAGACGAAGAGAATAACGACTTTCTAGTAAACTTAAAGATAAGTAAAGGTAGGTGTACTAGAACAGGAATTAATGACAGTGGTAGGCAACAATGAGCTGCTAGGAGAAACAAACGACGAGATAAATGAATTTAACCAAAGTATGTCACCTTCTTCACAAATTCTTGGTAGCAAAACAAAACACAAAGAAGAGATCATGACAATGACGCGACTAAATGCTATCACCCAATCATGCTCGCAAGTACAATCAAAGAAATGCAAAATACACATCGACGTCGGCTCTATATTAACAACATCCAGTAGTACAGTTAATATATCAGATGACAAAGACTCATAATAAAACCTACACGAAAAAAGCTATTGATACTGGGTGGTGAGACAGCTAAAAACTGTTTTCCTTATTTATGAGAAAAATTAAATACTTCCGAATTTATTGTGTATGGTATTGTCAAACCCCACACAGAAGTAGCTGAAATCACAAAAAGTAATTTTCAGGACACTATTTTCCATGGACAAACAGATTATGTGGTAATTATTTTTCAAACAAGAAATATTTATAACCATGATCCATTAAATAGCCTTTTACGTACCGTTATTCCAGTAGGGAAATTCACTAACCTAATCATATTGTGCAATCTTACTACAGATGAAGATGCGCCCATTACAGCATATCTAAGAATACCAGGATACATACTGGGATCATGCTTTTGTAGGGAGGATGCAAAAGGTGGGGTAACCGCAGTTTTTTTAAATAATTATATTTGTGAACAGGTTAGCAAGGGAGATATCAATGAACTATCTAACTAAAGATAATGAGAAATTAGCTGTGTTTACATAGGAAATCTTAGGCTATATGTAATTTTAGTCTACAGACCACCCAATGGAGTTTTTTTACTTTTGTGCATCAACCGAGCTATTGAATGCATTGGATATTAGAAAAGGATACTTATTGTGGATGATTTCAATGTTCAGTTTGGTATTGGGCAACAACATTCGGTTGGTTTAATAGACATGCTGGAATCTTACGGTTTTAAAGGTAAAATTGCTGTAGGAACTCGTTATGGGAACCAACTAGACATCATTTTTCAAAAGTCTAACATCATTTCGAGTATAAAAATAATAGTCAATGACATATCAGACCATTGTTGCATTGAAATTGAAGTTTCATCAGTATCAAATTCTAGAAATTATAATAACTATACAAAAAGGCGATATAGACCAATCACAGAAGATGGTAAATTTAACTTTTATAAAACAGTTTCTGAGTGTGACTGGGCATTTGTATCAGACACAACTATATCTGCAAATGAAAAATGCGCTGCGTTCTCTTCTATCATCCAGGAATCTTATGAATATTCGTTCCCGGAAAAAACATACACGATAAAGAATTCAAATGAACTACTCCTATGGTTCGTTTTCTAAATGACCTCTATTCTCAATATCCATCGGCTGAATTGCTAAAAGACGAAAAAAGTAAAAAAAAGTACATAAGGGCACTAAAAGTAGCAAAGGGGGCTTACTACCACAAATATATGAAAAAGTCAGGAAACAAACAAAAAAAGCATATGGAAAATAGTCAACAACAATAGGAATCACACTGGTAAAGAAAAAATATCCTCTAAAATAACACCTGATGAATTCAACCAATTTTTTACAAATACTGCTATAGATATGCTGAAAATGGATAATTATCAAACAGCTGATGTCCTTTTTCAACCAAGGTTCCCAAATATAAAATTTTGTTTCCAAGAAGTTACTTTTAATCATGTCAGAGATGTAATTAAAAATCTTAAAAACAAAGATGCAAGAGATGTTTTTGGATTAAGTGTCAAGCTAATGAAAACCATTTGCGAATTAATTGTTATACCGTTAACTAAAATAATAAATATATGCTTTAAAGAATGCACGTTTCCTAACTGTCTTAAAAAAGCAGTAATAATCCCAATATACAGGGTGGTCTGATAAGCGCGCAGTCCTCCCTAGCGGCCATACCGATTAAATGAGACGAAAATGTTCGGAACAAAAAACGTTTCTTTTCAAATGCTCTATATTTAGAAAATAATTTCAAAGATGGCGGACTTTCGGATATACCGGAAGTAGGCATCAACTTCTTTATTTTAAATGGAACACCCTGTATATTATTACGTTTTTGAATTCAGCATCGATTTTTAGGTCCAGTTTGTTAACCATTGTTTATGTCTGCGAAGCCTATTTTCGGAGTTATTCAGCAATTGTTACAAAATTTGACGTTTGTAGTACTTTACAAGAAACGTTAATATCTCGGAAACTAAACGTGATAGAAAGATGCGGTTTTCGGTTTTGAAACAAGCAAGGAACGTGTTTGTGTTTCAGTAAGATTGTTGTTTCGAAAGAACATTAAATCAATAGACTAGCAATTTTCAAATTTGAAAAATTAAAAAAATTAAAATGGAAATTTGGAAAACCTGTTGGAAAATTTACCACTGGAGTTTTTGAGAATAATGTGGTTACAGGTAGATAGAGCGAAAGCACATTTTAGTATTAGAGACCGAAACACTTTGGATGAAAGGTTTCCTGCCAATTGTTTCGTCTGCGAGCCATGCCACCTACGATTTTTCCAATTCCTACGCCATAATTACAAAACCGCAAATATCTTGACAACGCTTTTAACTTTTCAAATTTGAAAATTGCTAGTCTATTGATTTAATGTTCTTTTGAAACAACAATCTTACTGAAACACAAACACGTTCCTTGCTTGTTTCTTGTAAAGTACTACAAACGTCAAATTTTGTAAAAAATTCTGAATAACTCCGAAAATAGGCTTCGTAGACATAAACAATGAACAAACTGGACCTAAAAATCGATGCTGAATTAAAAACGTAATAATATACAGGGTGTTCCATTTAAAATAAGGAAGTTCATGCCTACTTCGGTATATCCAGAAGTCCGCCATCCTTGAAATTATTTTCTAAATGTAGACCATTTGAAAAGAAACGTTTTTTATTTGAAACATTTTCGTCTAATTTAAACGGTATGGCCGCTAGAGAGCACCGCGCGCTTATTGGACCACCCTGTATAAAAAAGGAAATAAGCCAGACATTTCAAATTACAGGAATATTTCCTTACTCCCAATATTTTCAAAAATTATAAAAAATGCATGGTTTCTTAAATGAATAAGTATCTAGAGAGTAACTCGATGCCGAATGAACATCAGTATGGCTTTCAGCAGGGAAGAAATACTGTATATGCTATCCTGGATCTAGTCAACTATATATTAGAGGAATTTGAAAATAAAGATTATGTGGCCGCAATGTCCTGTGACCTCAGCAAGGCTTTTGACAGTGTGTCACATACCCTACTTATCAGAAATTATTAGTCATACCTATAAAATCCAACTCAAAAAGTTAATCTTAATGGGGAAACATTAACGACATGAGCATTGAAATAGGAAAGCTACAGGGGTCTATAAGAATAGGTCCCTTATTACCCCTGATATATACGAATAACCTACCTGAAATTAGTATTGACGACCATTTTGTCCTTTTTGCTGATGACACAACAATATCGGCAAAAAGTGAGTCATTGGTGACTTTAAGAGGGAAAATTACTGACGTACAATCAAGGGCAGAAAACTGGTTTCAGAAAAATAGCTTCATTCTAAATACATCCAAAACAAAAAAAGCAATTTCTCTCTTAGAAACGTAGATGAAGGTATTTGTGCAAACACAGACAATGTTATTAAATTTTTAGATGTTCATATTGACACTTCTCTGAGATGGGATGCACATATAGAGTGCCTGTGCAAGAAATGCAAAACAAATATTTTTTTGCTGAGAAATTTATCTGACACACTGAGCCCAGATATATTAAGAACCGCATACCTTGCGTTAATCCACTCTCTGATGTCCTATGCAGTAATAGTTTGGGGTCGTGCTTCAGGATGGCGTAGGGTGTTTGCTCTCCAACGTTGGGCTGTGAGGGTGATCTCAGGATTGAAATATCGAGATGATCGCAAACAAAAATTCATTAATCTAGGAATACTTACTTTTCCAAACATATATTCTCGAGAACTTAACATACAGGGTGTCCCAGAAGTCAACGTCAAGCCGCTACGGGGTGACAGGATTGGTTGTAACTATCATGAGAAAAATCAGAAAAAAAATCTATCCCATGCAGTTTCAAAATTATGGGCATTTGAAAAAACCTAGAAAGTTTCTCAAATTATAACAATTTTTCGGTTCTTGTGGTTAACTTTTATTATTTTTGTTCATTTAGGGCCGATTTTATCAACAGGCGCATTTTAACAAAGGCTTTGACCAATCAGAGCAGCCCGTTCAAGAACATGCATCTGTCAAAGTACTCTGAAAACTATTGATTCAACGATCGAAATAAATATCTTTTTGGATGTTTGAAATTAGATCACAGATCCTACTAATAAAGTACCTAAACAAATATGTTCTGAGGCGATTTTTTCTGTAGCATGCTGGGTGGCCGAGAGTGGCATAGTGGCCGACATCGTATGACTTGGTATCGCTGGTGGTGTTGGTTCGAGACCCAGCCCGTGCAACTACTTTTTTTATTTTTTTATCCAAAATATTCATTGGAATGCTTTTTACTCATGTTATATCATTTTTTGTACCATCGACATAAATGTGTTTTTTGGAATCAAATGTTATTAGATGTTTTACTAGTACAACAAAAATTACGAATAATTTTACTTTTTTGGAATAATTTCATTTTGATACCGCTATCAGAGCAATTGGCGATTGATATTGACGGATAAACTTCACTTCCACTGACTGAATTCTCCACCGCCTCCGGTACTTAGCTTTTGCAATATGTCAAGTAAAATGTCTAATAAAATTTGATTCAAAAACATTTTTATGTCGATGATACAAAAAAATGTGTGTAACATGAGTAAAAAGCACATCGATGAATATTTTGGATAAAAAAAATAAAAAAGATACTTGCACGGGCTGGGTCTCGAACCAACACCACCAGCGATACCAAGTCATACGATTTCGGCCACTATGCCACTCGGCCACCCAGCATGCTACAGAAAAAATCGCCTCAGAACATATTTGTTTAGGTACTTTATTACTGGGATCTGTGATCTAATTTCAAACATTCAAATAGATATTTATTTCGATCGTAGACTTCGTCTCGAGCTGCAAACTTCATTCGTCGCTTATGTTGCAACAAATATACACTTGTTACAACAATAGTTTTGTTATAAAGCTTATATACGATGTGATGAAAAGTGTCATCCAGCTTTGACGTTTTGTTTTCAATATTGATAAAATACTATTGGACGATATTTATTAACCTAGTCCGCAATACCCAATAGAAAGCTTTTGCTAAATAACATCCAATAGAAAAGCTTTGTTAAATTCTTTGTTAAATATGCATGTTGATAAAATCGGCCCGTAAACTTTGGAACCGTAACACTAATAACATTTCTAGAAGCACAGTCAAAAATAATGACACAATTGCCCTAAGTTTTCTAGAATGAAGACTATTTATTAAACTATAAATTTAAGATTTTTAAAGTTTGCCAACTTTGAAAGACTCTCCTTTAAAAAAAAGTGTACTAAAGTATCTTGGCAAGTACCATTAAAAGTTGGCGCCTTTAACCAGGATTGTAAAATGGTACAATACATGTTAGTTTCATACTAAAAAAACGAGTAAAAAACTAAAAACCTCAAGTAACCCGATTTTTGTTAACCCATTTCACTCTGATCAGATGTCCTTTATTCGCACATGCTTTTGGTAGATTCTTAATTTTACGGCAAAATGATAAGAGATATGGATAATGGACATATGTGCTGAGTGAGCGAGACAGATAGTGACGCCACTTTTAGCAAAGTCAACAAAAATAAGTAAAATTAATAAAATAATGAAAAATTTTGACCTAGTTTAGGTTTATTGGAATAAAAGTCAGGCAATAAATGTTCAAATTGTTTACCATCAGCCTCAATACACGCCCTACATCTTATTAAAAAAATATCTACTTATTAGCCAGGCATACCCTCGAGAGTTGATGTCCTCAGCAGCTTGAGAAATTCGTTTAAGCAGTTCGGCTACGCTCTCAATGGGCTGTGAATAAACTTTTTCTTTGAGAACATCCCGATAACAAAATTCCAGGGGATTTAAATCTGGGGAACGGGCTGGCCACTAGATAGTGCCTGAACGTCCACATCCGCCTCCCAGATATTTTTTGTCAAGGAAACCTCTTCATCTTAAGCGGTCTACAGACGTTGATGCATGCTGCGATTCAGGTAACGACTTCTACGTTACATAACGCAAGTAGCAGCGTGTGTGGTACTGCATCACGAATTTGGTATCAGTTGCGGCTTGCAACGATGCAGTTTCTGGAATCCTATTATGGACGGTGAACCATGTCGCCGAGCCGGTGACGCTGATGCAGTGATGCAGGTTTCAACGTGTATAATATTGCGTCGATGCGATGAAATAAGCCCACCCTACTATTCTTGTGTTGCATAAAACGTGCATGAAATATCATGTCGATTCAGGCATCGCAACAGGTTTCGATTTGAGTAGGAACTTATGCAACTGATGCAAGTTTCATGAAACCTTGAGTCGATTGAGGAATCGCAGCTTACATCAACGTTTGTAGGCCGCTTTAGTGGTACGTCCTCTAACAAATTTGGTAAATTTTATCGTAAAAATGTAGGTAATTCGTGCCATTCAAATTCTCAGGCAGCTCAAAAGGCCCAACAATTTTGCCGTTTAAAATTCCGGTTCACAGGCTTACTTTAAAGCGATACTGGGATCCGTCTTCTCGCATTAAATATGCCTGGCTAATCTTTTTAAGAAAATATAGGACGTGTATTGAAGCTGATGGTACACAATTTGAACTTTTATTGCAATGAAAACCTAAACCTAAACTAAGCTAGGTCAATATTTTTCATTATTTTATTAATTTTACTTATTTTTGTTGACTTTGCTGAAAGTGGCGTCACTATCTGTCTTGCTCACTCATGGCAAACATGTCCAGTATCCACCTCTCTCATCATTTTGCCGTAAAATTAAGAACCTACCAGAAGCTTGTGCGAATAAAGAACATCTGACCTGAGTGAAATGGGTTAGCAAAAATCGGGTTACTTGAGGTTTTTCTTTTTTTGCTCGTTTTTTAGTATGAAACTAACAAGTATTGTACCATTTTACAATCCTGGTTCAATGCGCCAACTTTTAATGGCACTTTCCAAGGTACTTTAGTACATTTTTTTTCAAAGGAGGGTCTTTCAAAGTCGGCAAACTTTGAAAATTTTAAATTCATAGTTTAATAAATAGTCTTCATTCTAGAAAGCTTGGGGTAACTGTGTCATTATTTTTGACTGTGCTTCTAGAAATGTTATTTAGGGTTACGGTTCCAAAGTTTAAATGAACAAAAATAATAAAAGTTAACCACAATAACTGAAAAATTGTTATAATTTGAGAAAAATTCTAGTTTTTTTTTAAATGCCCATAATTTTCAAATTGTATGGGATAGATTTTTTTCTGATTTTTCTCATGATAGTTACAACCAATGCTGTCACCCCGTAGCGACTTGTCGTTAACTTCTGGGACACCCTGTATATCTGCAAGAATTTAACTTTTTAATCGGAATCAGATCAATTCAGAAATAGGCTACAACAATTTCTAATTAAACAGCCTTTCTATGACGTAAATCAGTTCTTAGATTTCAATGATAATTATGTGTTTTGAGTGCCGTCTTTACCTTGTTTTATTTATACATTTTTGCAATCGTATTTTTCTGCATATATGTGTGTTTATATTTGCTGTTGTTTTAGAAGTAGTTCTGTTATATACATTTTTAACTGACTTGTGTAAACCTATACCTATAGGTAACAACACTAATAAATGATTGATTGATTGACTATTAAGTTAATCTGATGTTCTCTATGTGGCTGTTCCAAGTTAGTTTATCGTCGAAGTTGATTCCCAGGTATTTCACTTCTCAGGCAACTTCTATTTGCTTGCCGAAGAGAAGTGCCTTGGTGATTTTTGCATTCCATTGCTTCGTGAATGGTACCATGATGGTTTTCGAAGAATTTACAGATAGTCCCTCCGTAACGAACCATCTCTCCATTAGGATAATTCCCTATGCTTTAGTTTCAGGCAGCTTTCCGCATGTGTTTACCTCATATTAGGATTACACTGTCATCAGCATATCCTTGGGCTTTCTCTCTCGTTTAGTGTTACTAGGAGGCTATCGACTGTCAGATTACTCAGTATCGGTGACAGCACGCCTCCTTACGGATAACCTCTTGGCATCTTCACCTCTCGTGTAACCACACAGGGATGCTCTCTGTTGCTTAGCATGTTTTCAATCCACCTCGAGATTGTCCTTTCAGTATCCTGGACTCCAGCTTTGACACTAACGAGTCATGTTATAGTCATAGTCATGTTATCAAATGCTGCCTCGATGTCCATGAACAATGCCAGTACTGCTTCTTTGTATGTAATGGCCTGCTCGTTCTTCCCCATAAAATTGTGTAGGGCTGTTTCGCAGGATTTTTACTTTGATAGGTATATTGGTTAGGGTGTTGGGGTTTGTTGCCTACAGCCGTAATCCGTATGTGTCTATCTGTCATCTTCTTCTTAACTCTTGAGAAGGAATATTAACGGTGATGTGATGTGATAACACGTTAAAACGTTCTCTTGCTATTTCTTAAAATTCCACGGGTTCTACTGGTCTAATTTATTCCGTTTTTGTTCGAGTTTCTGGTAGGCGTGCAACTGGTGAATTTCCGAAGAAATTTTACCGATACCTATATCAATTAGTAACAACTGCACGGCAATAATTAATAATCATCTAATATATAAAAAGTTAGCCAGACAACCAATGCCACAGAAAGTGCTCGACAAAAATACGTGTACACGCGAAACGATAATAAACAGCTATTGTTATAGTCCGGTCAAGAAGGTTCATAATGGCCAAAGGGAAATCGAAGACGACTTGTGAGTGTGTGAAGTGTAAAAGCAATGTCACTAAGTTCCAATATAGTCTCTTCACTCAAAATTTTCTGAAGTTGAAAAAGCACTTAATTTTAATGGTGATATTATGGAAGAGCTGCAAAAAACTATAAAAACAATATCTGACGAAAATCGAGACTTGAGGAAAAAACAGGTGCCGCTCACTAACCGGGCAACTGAACTGGAACGGGAGTTAGTTGTAATGAAGAAAAAGATGTCACGAGATGTTGATGAAGGTAGGAAGAAGTCATTGATAATTACAGGAATTAAAGGTGGCCATACTATTGAAGAAAGTGTGAAAAATGTGTTTGCTAAGCTGAGTGCAGAAGAATGCGACCATAACGTATCAATAAGGTCTAAGGCAGGCGTAGATCTTACTGTTGTCGCTGTGCAATTTAGCAGCTTACGCAGATGATCTGGTCGTGTTTGCGGAAGCTGAAAATGAACATTTGTTGGAAATAATTGCGAATGAAGCCCTAGCCCCTAGTCATCTGGATGTAAAAAACAAACAGCCTATCCCCAGAAAAGACAGAAGGCATCATCTTGAAAGTTCCGCGCAAAAATACCTCCACTGGCGTCTGAGTGTTCTTCCAGTCAGGCAGCTCAGATACCTAGGAGTTATTTTAGATGATAGGAGAACATTCGGTCCCCACATTAAACATGTGGTCGCGAAAGCGGAAAGAAGGATGGGAGCCCTAACTCGAATCCTGCCAAACGTAGGCGGCCCTAGCCGGGACCGTTGAGAGCTACCGGGCCTGATGGTGTATCCCCACCACAGCGTCTACGTCACGCGAGGCGCCGAGGGACCGTCCGGTCCCGTTTGTAATCGTCAAATACCCGCAGGGATTGTTCATTAAATTTTAGGGTTTTACGTGTATCTAGCCAAGAATACGGTCTATAGTTGCTGTGCACCCTTCTGCAATAGTAATTATGTAGATACAGAGCGCATACCTGCAGCGTTTCAAATCTAATGTGAACCGACACTACTTATCCTCTCGCAGCGCTTCTACAGCGACATAGGCTTTCAGCCTTTGCGGGAGGCTGACTATAAAAAATTCCAAAAGATATAATGAAACGGAATCAGTGGTTATACATCGAGATATCTTCACGATAAGGGATTCTTCTGTAATACGAGTATGCACCAAACACTTCGAAGGGAGATTTGTAATTCGTACTGATACTGTTATAACTTTAATAGTTCCTCGAGCTAAGATTAAATTGTCCTCACAGATTTTGTAAAATACTGCTTAACAATTACTGTAAAGTGCATGCATTCAAAACATTTTTTTTGCACGTCAACCCCGAAAACTCGCCCCCAACTTTTTGTTTTCAAATAGCACCCCATAAGTTTTCCTACATAAATGATATTCCTATTTTATTTAAAATCTTGTGGTACTTTGATTTTATACGCAAACCAATTTTTTTCGTAAAATCATAACCATAATATAAATAAAATAAGAATTTGTTTGACACGAAAAACTGATGAAAAGGGAAGCTAAGGGGTTTTTAAGGGTACTGAATGACATATCATACATGCTTCCGAAAACAAATGTCTTTTTATCATTTCAAATTACGAAAATATTACGCCTGAAACTGTCCAGGTTTAGCTTCTTTTCCAATTTTACCTAAATTTTTCATTATCATTAAAAAAAATTTAGAACTTGGCTAAAATATGCACTTTTGCCTGAAACTGTCCAGGTTTAGCTTCTTTTCCAATTTTACCTAAATTTTTATTATCATTACAGAAAATTTAGAACTTGGCTAAAATATGCACTTTTGCAAATTTAATTGTGAAATAAGTATAGGAACTTAATCCACACAAAATAAACAACACATGATTTATATACTTGTTTTTTATCGATTTTTTAGACAAGTAAATTAGTGCTGGACGAGTACTTTAGTGGTGAGCCTATTCACGACGTATCTCAGTTCTACAGCTTTGATAGCCTACCACAGCCGATTCTTCCTGACGATTTTCAGAGAGCAGCCACCCCATTGTCGCCTCCCGAGTCCCCAAAACCTAGCAATGACCAAGAGGAGCACAACGGTAATGTATTCTGTATTTTTTCAAATTTGGCTTCTGATTTAAAAGCATGCAATGTTCCACCTTCCTTGTTACTAAACCCCCTCCTCTTAGGCCCAATTGCACAATGTGAGCTTATTAGTCCAAGAGTCCGTGAGGGGCAAACCTTCGGAATTTTATAAAAGCTGAAAGTTGTTCTATGTGTATCTCCGATACAGGTAAGAACGATTCTCACTTATGAAATCTGGATAGTGGTGGCTTTGGCAGGTAATAGGTAGCAAAGATGTACTAAACCCCATCTCAAGTTTGTTAAAGTATACATTTATTCACATTTTATTCCTAACAATATAAAAACTCGCGTTACTGTTTGCCAGACACTTAGCTTGGTTCCAACCCTCCGCCAGACGCACCCCAACGGTAATGATTTATACTTACACTTTCGTTTTATATTTGATCTTTTTTATTTGTTTATTTGTACTATATAATACAAATTTTATATCTGTTTTTGCGAACCCATCGATGATTCGCCAGTAGCCAGACAGTTGGAGTGTTATCTCATCCTGCCAGACGCAACAGGTGCGAGTGCAAGGGGTATATTATTTATGCATTAACCGGTGTGATTGAAATAGAGCTGTTTTGCGGTCTAGATCGGTCTTCATTCGCATACCTGCGTCAAATTAAATTTTATCGCTAGTCGGCAGGCTATATTAGAAAAAAGATGACCTGATAATCGGAATAAACGACAGCTGATGTGCAGTAAATGATCGCAATGGACTAAACGCTCTATTTCACTCGCACCCGTTAATGCCTATACTCCTTGCACCTAATGCATACTTTCAATGCGTATGGCAGGATTATAGAGCCTTCGAAACTGTATGGCTATTGTGGAAACGTCGTTTAATGGATTCCCAAAAAAACATATACAGGGTGTTCCAAAAAAGGTGCCCCGTCTCTAGTATAGGTAGAAAACTGAAAATAATTGGAGTTTGCTTAGTAAAAAAATTTCGTAACACCATCCGTATTTAAGATACAGGGCGTTAATGAAAAAAAAATATAAACATTTTTTACGATTTTGCCGAAACTATTGACAACATTGTAATGAAATTTCACACACACAATATGTTTTGGAAGTACATCATATGAATATGTTTTTATACCTGACTCATAGAGGGCGCTCGTTACACGGTTCATACCAGGTAGTATTAAACATAACCTTTTTGAGGTTATATTTATAAATTAAAATTTTAGGTAAACTTTAACAACATTCAATCCGACACCAAAAAGGTATGCTTGGTAAAACTCGATAGTGTATATGGTTTCGGAATATTTTGATTTTAAAATTATGGAGTAATATCCGATGCGGGTATAATGATAAAATCATTAATTAAACAACAAACCACAAGAAGAATATTATAATAAAGAATAAGAACATAAAATAAAATACAATTAGAGTACGTGTTCAAAATGTCATCCGTTTTCATGAATACAAAAGTCTTATCTTTTTTTTCTAAAGATTTTATTAATCTTCTAAACAGTTGGGACCAGCTATTAGGTGACGTTGAATTCTGTCTTCCAGTTCTTGACGTGAATTTGCCTCTGTAGCATAGACCTTTTCCTTAAGATACGACCAAACTGTGTAGTCCAAAGGATTAAAATCGCATGACTGAGGAGGCCAATGAATGGCAGCAGTTCTGCAACTCTACCAATCTACCGATTCGGAAAGTGGTTATTCATCCAATTACGACACCTTCTATCAAACTGCGGTGGAGCTCCGTCGTGCATAAAAAATAGAGATCTTCACTCGTTCAGCGTTAAATCTTCCAATGTCTCGAATAAGTGGTTGTTTAAAAAATCCAGATACATTATTATTATTAGTTTGCACAACAGGCCATGAAGGCCTAGGGCTGAAATGAGTACAGTCTGATCTTATACCGCTAAAATTTACACAACTTAGAATTGTCTTTGGATACTTTCACCACCTATTTCTGAGTATATCCTGGACTATTCCACGCCACCTATTCCTGTCTGCCGTCTTCTCTTTCCATTGTTTAACATTAATTTTCTTTAAATCATCTTCTGCCTTCTTCAGCCATCTCTCCCTTGGTCTACCCTTCCTTTTTTTCCCTATTGGTCTCCGGTTGAGAACTAGTTTTGCCATTCTCGTCCCATTCATCCTCTCCACATGTCCCAGCCACCTTATTCTCTGCGCTTTGATGACTGCTATAATATTGGGGTTCTCATACATGTCTTCCAGTTCCTGGTTTGTTCTTCTCCTCCATCCCTCGTTTGTTCTTACGCCTCCATAAATAGCTCTCAACATTTTTCTTTCCCATCTTATAATTTTTTCTTCCTCCTCTTTGTTCATAGTCCACGTCTCACAAGCATATGTCGCTGTTGGTCTTATAACAGTTGTATAAATTCTCTCTTTGGTCTTTCTGGATACATATTTGGATTTCATAAGATTTTTCAGGGCTCCATACTTCTGGTTTCCTTTGATGATCCTTGCCTGTATTTCTTGTTTCTCTTGTCCTTTTTGCTCTATGATTACCCCTAGGTACATAAATTCCATAGTCCTTTCAAAAGTATATTTCATGTTATTGGCCGTAAAAGTTAGGTTCGATTGATCATCAGAAGTTTTTTCTATTTGTCCCATGACCATATATTTTGTCTTACTCTGGTTTATCTCCATTCCAAATCTCCTTGCTTCCGCAGCTATCCTTGCCGTAATTTTCTCTAGTTCTTTCTTTGTTTTTGCTACTAGTGTTAGGTCATCTGCATATGCTATACATTGGTGTTCGTTATTAAATATGGTTCCATTCGTCTTGATTTTGCTTCTTCTAATTATTGCTTCCCTTTCTCACTTCAAATTCCTGTGACTCACTTCCCATCCATGTAATTTTGTTCTTGGTTTTTTGTAGTGTCATTCTTATTAGCCTTATGAGTTTTCCTGGAATTCCTAGCTGCACCATTGCTTCATATATTCTCTCTCTGTTTATACTATCATAGGCTTGTTTAAAGTCTATGAAAAGCACGTGTAGTTCGATTTTATATTCATAGCTTGTTATTTATAGTTCCTTGAGAACGAATATTTGATCTGTCGTACTCCTGCCGCTTCTGAATCCAGCCTGATATTCCCCTAAAATTGTTTCTGCATAACCGTCCAGCCTCTTTCTTATTATCTGTCCCAGTACCTTGTAGCATGTGTCTAAAAGGGCGATACCTCTATAATTTTCGCATATTGTTGGGTCACCCTTCTTATATATTGGACATATTGAAGCATTTGACCAGTCTACCGGCATTCGTTCTTTTAGCCATATTTCTCTCATCATTTCGTGGATCTTTTTTCTAAGCTTTTCTCCTCCAACTTTTAACATTTCTGCTGTTATATTGCTTTCTCCGGGGCTTCTATTGTTCTTCATGTTTTGTACTATGATTTCTATTTCTTCATATGTAGGAACTTCCAAACTATCTGCGTCACCGTCCGTCACTAATTGAATTTCTTGATTTTCTATCTCTTCCTCATTCAACAGGTTAAAAAAGTGATCTTTCCACGTTTCTAGTATTTCGTCTTTGTCTGCTATTAACGTTCCATCTTTGTTTTTCAAAAATATTTGCCTATTACAATATCCTCTCCCCATTTTCTTTGCTTCTTGGTAGAAAGACCTAATCTCCTTATTTCTAAACTTTTCTTCTATTTCCCTTACGACGTTTTCATTATATTGTCTCTTATTTTTTCTGCATAATTCTTTCATTTTTCTCCTGATTCTCTTGTAGTTTTCGATATTTAGATCACTGCCATTTGTCAGCATAAGTAACCTTAACTTCTTTTTTTCTGCTTCACATTTCTCGCATTCTTCATCATACCAGTCTTTTCCCTTTGATTGCATTGTTGTTGATGGTATTACAGTTTCATTTGTATGTTCTATTATCTGTTTTAGCTGCGTCCACCTATCATCGATTTCTTCTACTGGGCACGTTTTCTCTAATCTTTTATTTATAGCTTGTTGGTACTCGTCTCGTGTTCTTAGCTCCTGTAACTTTTCTATATCATATTTCCTTTTTCTCTTTACATTCTTCTTAAAATTCTCAGAACTCTCTAATAGGTTTTTACATGTGGCTCTAACGAGGAAGTGATCAGAGTCAGCCTCAGCTCCTCTCATACTTCTTACATTTGTAATTTTGTGTAGGTGTTTTCTTTCTATCAGCACGTGATCTATTTGATTTACTACTCTTCCGTTGGGGGATTTCCAGGTTCCTTTATAAATTTCCTTTCTTTCAATTTGTGTGCTCCTTATTACCATATCCCGTTCTGCTGCAAAGTTAATCAATCGCTGCCCATTGTCATTCGACAAGTCATGTTTACTGTGAATCCGTATTATTGTTCTATATATAATCTCCTTCCCTATCATAGCATTGCAATCCCCAATTACAATGTTTATGTCACGTTTCGGTATTTTTTCATACTCATTCGCCAACATCTCATAATACAGTTCTTTTTCGTCCTCCTGTTTGTCTTCCGAGGGGGCGTGTATATTAATAATAGTAATATTTCTATCTTTTCCTCTCAATCTTATAGAGCACATTCGGTCTGTTATAGGACTGATTTTCATCACGCTCTTTTTAATAGTTTTTTCTACAAGAAATCCCACTCCCATCCTACGGTCTCTTCCACCACTTTTAAATAAAATCATACTATCTATATTTACAATATCTTGTAGGGCAACAATGTCCATCTTGTACTGCCTAGCTTCTCTTACCACCTGTCTAAGGGCTCCTGCTGTGTAAGTTCCTCTCACAGTCCAAGTACCGATTAACAATTTGCTATCTTTTATTTTCCGATTTTTGCACTCTTTTCCTCGCGTTCCTTTATGTCGATAGTCCGCTTTTTGATTATTAAGGTCATTCCTGTTACATTTTCCTAACTGTATTTTACTATATTTTTCCTTATTCCTTCCTAATAGAGCAATTCCTTGTCCATCAGCTTTGTAATTCGCCACCTCTTTATGTGTTAGTTTTTTTGAGCTGTTCGAGTTATCTTACTGATTTGCTCTGTAGAACTGCCCCCCTCCGGCGATCTTTCAGACATTGTTATCTTGTTCGCGGCAGTACCGTGGGTTTCTTCACCAGCTGTTTGGCTTCCTTGTTCCACTTCATGTGCTTTATATATGTCTCCGTTGATTACAAGTTTATTGTACCTTCAGTTCTGGGATCAGTTTTCTTCTATCTTCTCGCACCTCCTTTGGATAGTCCTCGTCAATCCATACATTTGTCCCTTTTAGATTTCTTGTGTTCTTCAAAATTGTAAACTTAGTAGGCTCTTTCATGAACTTGACTAAAATTGGTCTATCTCTTTCACTGTTGTATCTTCCAAGTCTTCGTACTTCTTCTATATCCTCTTTAGCATTGATACTTACAACCATTTTTTGCAGAATTGTAACAATTTTGCCACTTGTTTCCTCGTAGTTTTCAGTTGTCTCATCTGCTACTCCTTTTATGACTATATTTTTTTCCTTATCTCTCTCTCGAGTTTTTCTATTCTTTCCTCTTGTCCTTTAACCCTATCTTTCAGCTCCTTATTTTCTTCCGCCATCCGTTTTATTTCGAGCACGACCGAGTCCAGCTTCTCATTCATTTGTTTTATACTTTCCTTAATTTGTTTAAGGACGCCTGCTATTCCTTCCATGTTGGCCACTTATATTTTCTATCTTACCGTTTTCTTGCTTAGTCCATTCCTGTTTTCCGTGGATATGAAAGCCGGAACTATGTATTCTGGTGCAATAACCTACCTATTATCAGTATCAAATTCTGCTACCGCGCAAAAAATCCTCAGCCGGTCGACCCGTCGGACCTTGGACTTTTATCGGTGTCTTTGCGGAATGTCCGTGAAATCGCTATGATATCTAATATCTAATTTACCTTGTTTACCAGATGCAGAATTTTTGTGATGCTACACTAAGTACCACTTATATAAACCACTGATCACTTTTAATTGTTTCTACAGCTCGTAATTCCCAAATTATTTGGGTATCATTACGGAGCCGATAAAACTACACACTACTGTCTACACTGCAGGACCGTACTCCAATCCAGATATATATTACCATTTAAATGTTCAGGTAGAATGTGATAACCGATTAATTTGTTACCTAAATTTGCAGCTCAAATATTAAATGAATGTTGGTAATGGTAATGTTTGACATATGGATTCTCACAACACCAGTAGTGTGCATTATGGGAATTAAACATATCTGCTCGCGTAAAACATTATTACAGTCTTCAGTGGTTTTTCGTTTATTTTTTACTAGAGAATTATTCTTGAGCACGTCTGAATACGATGAATCTAACATATTTCTTTTTTAGATTGTTTCCATTTCGCATTTAGTTTTTCGAGTGTTGACACAACAGAGTCTTTTTCCACAATATTTGACGTGATGGTGTCGTGTTGATCTTGAAGCCTACGCTTTTCATTAATTAATTGGTAATTAACTGGTTATTTTCTAATAGCAGTATATGGTAAAGTTCATTTGATCAAAATTGCGGAGCAAAAATGCTGCAAACAGCGTGGATAATGACATCTGGGGCCAAGGATATCGCATCGTGGTAGAGGCTAGGGGTCGGCGCTGCAAGCTTGAACATGACATCGGAAAGGAGCTGGAAATCCTGAATATCCTGTTTCCTCGCTCTTCCTCAGTTTCCTGGGAGGTCTGTACAAGGATGCAGGTGATGACTGCCATGTTAAAACTTAAGATCGCAAAGCAGTCAGTCTGGATGATAACCCTTCGGAAGTTATAAAAGTGGTAATTTAGGAGGCTCTGGAACTATTCCTGAAGGTTGCCAACCATGCGCTGGAGGAATGGTGTTTCCATAGCATCAGGAGACTAGCGGATGTAGTCCTGTTGAAGAAAAAGGACAAGCCATAGGAGACACCTTCCTCATAGAGAAACATTCATTTGTTAGACGCCGCTGGAAAGCTATTGGAGCTTCTGATACTGGGGAGATTGCAGCGGGACCTGAACGAAAAACGTATACTGTCGGACAGACAATTTGGGTTTCGAGCAGGCAAGTCATCTATCGATGCGATTCAGGCCATACTCCGCATCGCCAAGGAAGCGGATGTAGTAATAAATAGGCAGTGGCAGCTCTGTGCGCTGGTAACCCTAGATGTAAAAAATGCCTTCAATGTGGTGCCCAGACAAAAGATTGTGGAAAAGCTCAGCCTCTTTGTGTCTGATGAGTATATCTTCCGACTGCTCATCAGTTAACTGCAGACGCAGATGGTTAGGATAGACGACAACAAGACCATCGAAATGAACAGCGGTATACCACAGGGGTCTATTCTGGGTCCCACACTGTGGAATTTATTTTACAACGACATGTTAGAACTAGAAATGCCACCGGGGATTACCATATTTGCATATGCGGATGACCTAGCCTTTCCAGCATTCCATCAATAGATCTAGTAGCCAGTATGGGGACGTGCTATACGGAACACCAGATACCAACGATAAGGAAGTTGCATATCAGAGGCTATTCAATCGTTAGCAACAGCGGTTCAGCGAATCCAAGAAGGGTGAATTGACCAAAAATCTCATTACCGACATCAATCGAATCAAAGGGTGGGTTACAAGAGGTCATGGGGAGATCGACTTCTATCTCACACATATGCTCTCCGGCCATGGTTCCTTTCCGGCAATACCTATGCCGTTTTGCCATCTGCGACGATCCAGCCTGCTTCTACTGTGGTATAGTTAAGTTCCACATTCGATGATAGCTGCGTCACGCGTGGTCACGCCGGCTAGCAGTGGCGCGCTCGATTTCTTTGAAGGTCTAGATAGGGATTCAGAGCCAATATACAATTTAAAGCTATCATAAAATTCTATACGTTCTGTATTCATTTTTTACAAATAGTTGTACCAGATTTTATTTTGAAATGTAAAGATATATTTTAATGATAAAATATTACTTATCTGAATCATAAGCTAGATATATGCTACTAGATATTGGAAGTTATAACTAGTTGAGTAGTTTCTAATGTTTCGTCTACATAAATGTGCAGTCTTTCTCAAAAATGCAAATATGATATTGTCAAATATAATAATAAACAACAAATAAAACAACAAAAACAAATAAAAAGTAAATAAATATACATGTTCTGAATCTCAGTCAGTTGCGGACATATAAGCGATGGAAATTCGTCATCACTAGCAGAACTAGAGTCAAAGGAGCCATCATTGTCACTAGTTGTATCACTGGCAAGGTTAACTATGACTGGCTCTATTACGGAATCTATATGGGATCTAATTTCCAAAACTTTTCTTCCGCTGCTTTTTCGTGTGATACGCATTTCTACCAGTTATCTGCAGTTAACGCACCGATTGCTTCTTCTAAAAGGATACGTATATCGGCCAACTTAAAAGTTGTATTCTTACGCGCTACTTCATTTTTCACTTGTGTCCATACTAACTCGATTGGGTTTAACTCGCAGTGATACGGAGGCAGTCTTAAAACTGTAAAACCCTTTTCCCTAGCCATTTCATCTACTGCTAATTTTATATACCTTTCTTTATGGTGACGCGCGAGTTGTGACAGTTATGCTTTGAGCATAGTCTTATCGCATTCTATATTTTTTGACAAGAGCCAGTCATAGATATCCGCTTTTTTCCAATTTGAAGTCAGAAGAGCTTTTATACGCCGACTATGGTAGAACGCGTTATCTAATACAATAACCGAATCGGGTTCTAATTTTGTCAATATGGATTTAAACCAAGATTCAAAAACTACAGCGTCCATATCCTCATGATAATCACCAGTTTTCCGAGATTCAAAGACGTTCAATCCCCCATCCACAAACCCAGATTCGCTGCCAATATGCGTTATTATTAGCCGACGACCTTTGCCTGAAGGGCATTTCAATCCCGTACTTAGGTCTTCAAGATGGGCGTGTCTACGAATCGTTATATTCAAATCCTGCCAACATTTAGTAACCGTGTGCCCTTCATTCAACCAAGTTTCGTCCAAGCAATAGATTTTTATTCCCCCGGCGTTACGGATTGCTACATATTTTTCTTAAATATTCTCTACACCATAATACTATATCCTCTTTCAATCAATGCGTTGTTCCGCTTTTTTTTTAAATATCTGATATTTATTTCGCGTAGTGTTCTCAATAAAACCCGACGAGATATCTTTGGCAGACTTTCATCATTTTGTAATTCCTGTTGGAGTTTTTTTATCGTTGGGAGTTCATTACGGAGATAAAATGAAAGGACTTTTCGACGAATCGCATTTTTCACGTCACATCCAAAACAATCTTTTCAACTCTTCTTTTTTGTTTATGTGATTTTACCACAAATACTACGTCGCGCTTTTTTCCTTCAAAATTCTGAAAATTGTTGCAACTGAGACCTTAGTCACATCGCTGCAAAGTTTAACGATTTCCTTCACCGGCCTTTCAGGAAATCGTGTACGTACACCATCGTAAACATTCTTCACTATATTGCGTCCACCGGTTGATAAAGCATGTCGTTTGGATGCTGTATTGCTAACCGATGTGCCTTGTTGCATTGTTATTAATTCTATCGTCTAATCTCCAGCGCAGCTTCTATAACGTTACGCCCCTGGCCGAGACTGGAGCGTCAAAATTAAACGTCAAGCCATTGCGGAGCGGCGAACCTAACGCTCGGATGATCTTGCGGCGTTGTCAAACCGTGCGTAACTGCTGTGATTTCATAGCCCCTCTCACAATGCGTCACATCGCGCAAAATACATAAGCGACATGGCGTGAGCCTAAAACTGGTGTCGGTTTTTTGATGAACATCAAAGAAACATACGTGTGCGTTGGTGCTCTAATTCACGGTTTTTTTGCTCCCCAGAATTTTTTATCACGATACCGAATAGATCAAGCGACTTGAGTTCGCACAGATATGCGACAGTACAAGTCTGCGATGAACGTTCTGAGTGCGAATGTATTGAGTACACTCGCACATCTATAGCTTCCCACAGTATGCGTGTGCATGCCTGTACCGATCTTTAGGCTATGACTAAAGGACCTGCACAAAGGGGCAACGCCGAGAGCTCGCATGCCGGCTTTTCAAGCGCCGTTGCCAAGTGTACGTATATTTCAGCAGTTGTGCTATCATTGGCATACCAACCAATCATAATTGGACGTGGATTAGGCATATTAGAAATTAAGGATTGCAATTAATGTTTGACTCCACATGGAAAATTGAGAAACATTGTTGAATATTTGTTCACAGATTATGCATACAATAATACCTATTCGTTATCTGAGCATCTAAGGGATTTTACGATTTTGTTATATAAGCGCGTGACAACATTGTTTGCGCTGATTTACTGCTAGCGGAGGTATCATCCAATGTGAAATTTAACTATAAGAATGACGACGTGGAGCACACTTTATGCCACTACTGGAGATGAGAGAAACTCAGAGGGATGCGCAGCTCATGCCTTGGTATTAGGATTAGTCCTGGAAACATAACATCGAAGATGGTGTCTCCAGAAAATTGGAACGCAGTAGCTGCGATGAAGAGAACTGTACTGGAGTGCAAACGCCGCGAAATTAACAAATTCGACGTCCTGGTGCCTAACATATTCAAGTATGAGTGACAGACAACAAGCCGAATGACTGGTCACTCACGTCATGTAGTAATGCGAAGGCGGTGCATGATGTGATATAGTGGGAGAGGGAGAAGCGTTTAGTCCATAGGCACCTTTAAGGTGAATCGGGTCTCGCTCTGTGGTATCCGACGTATTAAAGCCAACCCAGAGCGTCTATGAGGATTCCAATCCTCTATAAAAAAAATATAGTAAAATTCAAGTTCATTTTTTTGTAAAAGTTCTCGCATCGTTAAACTTTGTATACTCACTTCCTTCTTGTAAGATATCCATTGGAATATTGGCCATACGAGGGTTGCTCTATATCCTTTATATATCCAGAACCTTTCTGCTCTCAATATTGGCCATGTTTGTTTCTTCGATTATAGAGTCACTGGACATTTTCTTTTTCTTCTTGCTCATTGTAAAGTTCAAGCACTCGGTATTTTAAATATTCAGTATGACATACGTTGAGACAAGTGCCAAAATTTCTAGTAAATATGGCCGAATGTAACTCTTCCCTGTAATATTGGCACACCGATGAGTCCAGAAAATGCTTTAGAAAACTTGTAGCAACAGCAGAAAATTAATTACGTTCAGATATATATGGTTTTCCGTATTAACTCACAGAGCTTGTGCGGTAGCACACTAGTTAAGATACTTACAGAATAATTTACAATGCCAGATCCTCTTGACGTAATGTCGCGTGCATGGCGTGGTCTCCTAGCAATGCGTCCCTTAAATATCAGACAAACGACAATCAACAAAACAACCTAACCTAACTGACAGAAACTGCGTACTTATTTCACTGTCATTATGGATTTTTGAGAAGAGAGAGAAGAGTTAGAACAGCGCGCTGTTGTCAGTTTTCAATATGATCTCTTAATTTCCAAAACAGTTTTAGCCTCCAAGACTAAAATATTTAATAAATAATTCAAACGATCGTCAACCCTTTTTTTATAACGCAATAATATAAACTACATATTCCAAAGAATATTTAAATATGCTATTCTACCTTTAAATACAAGAAAACGCTAATCTATCATAAAAAAGCCCATGTTAAAATTCAGATTTTTTTATCGTTAATTACTTTCTTAAATAATCGATGAATTTTTTATGGTAGCTACATATGTGATTAAACTTACCAAAAATAAAAAAAAATTAATCTCATATACTAACCACTCTCGTGAACGAACGTCCTAAATCAATTTTTATTAATTTCTTATTTTTGTGACAGAAATTATAAAAATATATACTTTAGTATGCTAAGGAGGTTGTAGTAAACTACCTTCCAAATTTCAAAGTGGCATTTAGCGTTTTAAGGCTCTTCACATTCAGCAAATTAAAACAAAATTGTAGCTTTTATATTTATTATATTTTTATTAACGTCAAGTTTAGAATAATATAAAATAACTCTAAAATGAAGTGACTAATTTCTTCTTTTTCAAAAGTAGTCAGGTTTTATTTCAAAACATGGCAACATATCATGTCTTGACCGGACACCACTATTAAGAAATCCATAGCTATTAGTGTGACTATACCTCGCAGCTGATGCTTCAGTCACCAGGCAAACACAACGTTTCACTACATGAGTAGTACGAGGTAAAAATAGGAAATCAGAAGGGCTTAGACTGGATATTAAATTGAGATTCATATCCATATGAATTGGTAGTGGTGGTTCAGTAACGCTCCTTCGTTTCAAGAAAACAACTCCGAATAATGCTCGGTATCAAAACGTATCACAGGGATATTAAGTTCTCGTATCGCTATTCTATCTGCACTACTCGTCTTAATGATACGCCGTATACTAGGTGCTCTGTTATAGGTAATAACCTACATGATTTTATCAACTGGAATAATTTGTTCCGTCAACTCATGATTGCCGAGGTTTCACTCTAAACCAAATAGATGCACAGTCTTTGGTTATGTAAGTTACCAACAGACAGACACTTCATCTGGAACTTCAGTTACTACATAAAGCCTCATAATTCGGTTAGCTGTTGAAAGCCGTCCAACATGTGATAGTTTTCCTGGATTTCTTGAAACCAAAGAAACCAATACACTTTCAATTTCAACTCATGTCCAATAAATATGGTGTATTTGATTCCACTCTTTTAAACTTTGCTGTCGGAAAAATTTCGCAGGATTCTAGTTTTTGCCCGACAGGGTCGTGGGGAGTTCACTCTTATGAAATAACCTTGAACAGTATTTTTAATTTTCCCCCTAACCGTTGGATGTCACTGGCATCATATTTGTACAGGGTGACCTAATAAAAATGGATGCCGGCAATATCTCGGTAACCGTTAATCATATAACTTCGAGCAAAAAATATTATTAGGTGAATCGGCTAAGAGAAATCGCTGGAAATTATTTTCCATTTCCGCAAGTGGCCGCTAGGGGGCGCAACTGTTACGATCAATCAGAAAAAGGGCATTTTCTCAAAAAATATGCAAGTAAAGGTATATTATAAATTCTACCATCATGTAGACAGGACAATTTCTGATTTTTTTGTTAATAGTTTTTTGCTCTATCTTGTAAGATGTAGTGGTGGGGGAATGTCAAAAAAGTTTTTATTCTAAAGGCCATAACCTTGGTATGAGTTAACGGAGTTGAACAAGCTGGGTCTCGTTTGGAAGAGCTCTTCTTACCTAATAACATGTTATATAAAAATTTTCCAAGTTCATCGTGACTTAGTAGCTACAGGGCGGTATTTGACATCATAACAATTAATACGAAAATTTTAAATGGTATGCTATATATCTTTCAACACAGATATATAGAGGAGGAAATTCTTAATAAGTCTGTGCAAGATTTAACTTCCTAGCTGTTTTCAAACCAGAGATATCAATAAAATAAGTATTATGACAAGTGTGCTGTGAAATTCAGAAATTGCTGCCCTATAAGAATATAGCCTCCGTCACATCGTTTTAGTAATCATTCTATAGATAATACTCAAGTAGAACCACTAGAAATCATATGTTAACTTTTCGAAATAACCTACAGGTGGCGTAGTAGTCGCCAATAAGTGCTATATTCAATTTCCAAAATAATGGAACTTTTAAAAGAAACAAACAAAAAGAAATTACAGTATAAAATTGATTATCATATTTGTTATTATTAAACGTCAATTTGAGCTGATTACAAAGTATTACATGAACTCCACAAGCAATGATAATAAAAAAAAATCAATGTGAATAGATCTTAAAAATTAAGACCAATTAACAGCAAAATAAAGCAAAATAAGATAGTATAACAACAATGATAACAAACAATACATAAATCTAATTAAGATGCGCATACCATACCTATTGTCAGTGTTGCCTTAGATGGCGTCCATCGTTTTAGATGCACTTATGCATCCATTCACGCGTGGATAAACCTGTCAGTTGGAGCATCTAGAGCAACACTGAAAATAGGTTTAGTATACGTGTGTGAGTTAGGTTTATGTATTTTATCTATTAACTTTGTTGTTATACCACGTTTTTTGCTTTATTTTCCTGTTAGTTAGCCTTAATTTTTAAAATCTATTCACATTGAGTTTTTCTTATGTTTACTTGTTGAGTTCATATAACACTTTGTGACCAACTCAAATTGACGTTTAATGATAATAAAAATAATAATCAATTTTATACTGTAACTTATTTCTATTTGTTTCTTTTAAATGTTCCATTATTATGAAAATTGAGTACAGCACTTATTGGCGACTGCTACGGCACCCGGTGGTTAGTTTAGAAAATCAAGATATGATTTCATTTAGTTTTCTTGGGTATTATCTATAGTATGATTACTAAAACGATGTGACGAAGGCTGTATTTCTATAGGGCAGCAATTGTTTCTGAATCTCACAGCACGCTTGTCATAATACTTGTTTTATTGATATATCCAGTTTGAAAATAGATAGGAAGTTGAATCTTGCACTGACTTTTTAAGAATTTCGTCCTCTATATATTTGCGTTAAAATATATATAGCATACTATTTAAAATTTTCGTAATAATGCATAATAATTATTATGATGTCAAATATCCTTTGTAAATTATTTCTAGATAGGAAAATTTACGTACGATCAACAAATAACACACTGATAGGACCTCGACACATATCCGCAGGATTACCCCAAGGATCAGTACTATCCCTTCTTTTATTTAATATCTACACACAGGACTTGCATAGCGAGGGAAACAGTTATAATATTGTACAATATGCTGACGATTTTGTCATTTACGGAACTAGTAAGAAATGGGAAGATTGTTTAACATCGGTCAAAGCATCTATAAGCAACATATCTAATAAGCTAGACAATATGGGCTTCAGCCTTTCGCCAGAAAAATCAACAGTAGTCTTTTTCAGCAGACATAGAGTGCAGAACCTTCAGAGTGTTATAATAAATAACATAGCATTTCCAGTTTCGGATACAGTTACCTATCTAGGAATAACTCTGGATAGGAGGCTGTGCTGGAAACCGTTTATCAACAACGTAGTGACTAAATGCAACAAAGCTATAAATTTCCTAAAAATGATAAGAAGAACATGGTGGGGCGCAGACCCACAGACCTGCTTGACCTTTTATAGAACATATATAAGATCTATAATAGATTATGGATGTATATTCTATGCGTCAGCTAGTCAACATATTATTAAACGCATTGAAGTTATACAAAATTCAGCTCTTAGACTCTGCATAGGAGCCATGTGTTCAACACCAGTTGAACCACTGAGAACAGAATCTGAATCTGACTGCTAAGTCAAGATAAACTTGGATAATTTTTATATAACAGATTATTAGGTAAATAGCTCTTTCAAAAAAGACCTAGCTTGCTTAATTCTGTCAAGTTATAGCCAAAATTATGGACATTTGAACAAAAACTTTTTTGACATTCCCCCCTCTACTACATCTTACAAGATAGAGCAAAAAACTATTAACAAAGAAAATCAGAAATTGTCCTGTCTACATGATGGTAGAATTTATAATATACCTTTACTTGCATATTTTTTGAGAAAAAGCCGTTTTTCTGATTGATCGTAACAGTTGCGCCCCCTAGCGGCCACTTGCGGAATTTGAAAATAATTTCCAGCGATTTCTCTTAGCCGATTTACCTAATATTTTTTGCTCGAAGTTATATGATTAACGGTTACCGAGATTGCCGGCATCCATGTACATACATATACCATTTTTAAATCGCGTAAAACTGGTTGGAAGTTTTAGTTATTACTGTCCTAACGGGTGTAATTTGGGATTCTGGACCTTTCTTTATGTTACTGGCTTTTAATCAATCTAAACGTTACTTTTATCGATCACTGGATACTCTATTTTATGTTCGTTATTATAAATTCCGAAAAATGTAAATTTCGTGAAGGAGTAAAGTTAAGAACCGCGGGCGATCGCTAAAGCCAAGCAGCGTCAAGCACGGGTACTTGGGTGTGCGACCGTTCGGGAACACCTTTGGCCCGTGTTTCTTTTTTTTTCAGCGTTATTCACCCCCCAATTCACCAGACGGTGCGGGGAGTATCCAAGAATTGGACCATTGTGTCCTCGGCGAATTGAAATTTCTACATCAATTTCTTCAAATGGTGTCGCAGGGGAAGCTCATTAAGGCTGAATGTGCAAATAAATTAGTACAACTCTCTCTTTCTCTCTCTCTCTCTCTCACACACACACACTCTCACTCTCTCTCTCACTCTCTCCCTCTCTCTGCTAAAAATAATTTGAAATATACGGGGTGTTGCGAGAAAGTAGGATAGTGATCAACTTGTTTTTTTTGATATGGAACCATAACTTTTTTTAAATTTTTTCTAGTCTGCATCATCGATGTCTATTTACCCATAAACTAGATTCAACCCTAAAATATTTGGTTCATAAATAGCGCATTCCATTCGAAATTATGACGTGAAAGGTAAACTTGGTAAATCTAAACGCCGCATTTCTTAATTCTGTATGTCAAAAACCCCCAAGTATTGAATTCTATCGCTCCAGCTATGGCAGTTTTGGAAATATTCAAGCGTTCCGGTACTGTTTACTGAAAAGGCGGTGTTGCTGTACCTCAGTAATTAATAGAAACAAAATTTTGAAATTGTGAGATCTTACTAAATTCGACATGCGCAATTCATTGCAATAAAAATAAGTAGAGGATTCTATTTAAAATAACAAAATTATGACGTGTAACGCAAAAGTGGTAAATCTGGTAACACTGCTGTTAGAATTTTTGAATTCGCAGGGGAAGCTCTCTCTCTCTCTCTCTCTCTCTCGCTCGCTCTCGCTCTCGCTCTCGCTCTCGCTCTCGCTCTCGCTCTCTCTCTCGCTCTCGCTCTCGCTCTCGCTCTCGCTCTCGCTCTCTCTCTCTCTCTCTCGCTCGCTCTCGCTCTCGCTCTCGCTCTCTCTCTCGCTCTCGCTCTCGCTCTCGCTCTCGCTCTCTCTCTCTCTCTCTCTCTCTCTCTCTATTTGAAATAACAAAGTTATGACGTGCAACGTAAAAGTAGTAAATCTGGCAACACTGATGTTAGAATTTTTGAATTCTTCATGTTCTAAAACCTGCAGATATTGATTTGCTCGTTCCAGCTCTGCAAGTTTAGAAGATATTTGAGCGTTCCTGTACCTTTTACTGACCTGGTATTCGAAACAGATAGTATGTGCAAGGAAAACGGTTTCATTATTTTAGGATGTTAAATAAAAGGTACAGTGTGTTCTATTAATAAAAATCGGAGATACTTGTTTAAAAATTTGGAAAAATTTATAACTTGACAACGTCGCAAACGCGACAAAAAATATTACAAGGCGAGATAGGGTATTAGTAGAAATTTCGATTTAAAATAAAACATACATGGTGTTACATTTAAAAAAAAAACAAAGTAAAATGACCTTCAAATGGCTGTAATTAAAAATTCTGCCAAAAACACCCTGTAGATGCACATTGCTGGTAACACATAAAATAACATTCATTCAATATTCAAGTAACTCGCTGTATAATATTATTGAAAAAAGTTAAAGGAATATATCAATTTGAACGATCCCAAAAATATTTAGGGTTAAATAGAAATCGATGATGGAAACTAGAAAAATTTAAAAAAAATATGGTTTCATATAAAAAAATCAAGTTGATCACTATTCTGCTTTCCGGCAACATCCTGTATATTTCAAAATATTTTTAGGATATGCGTCTTAAGTAACCAAATAACTTTTGTATTTGACATTTTCTTCTATCAGAGATATCGAAGAATTACACACTAAATTGACACCCTGTATAGTCCACGCCACGGATGCTATTGTTTGTGGAGTTGTACACGCCCCAAAATTGAGGAAGGAGGTTTATTTGTTTATTATTAACCTCCCACGTGTTGGCATTTAACAAATTTAATAAATGATGCCATATGATATTTAACAGTCTTGTCAATTTCAATGACCTTCAAGTTGCATTTTTCTTCACAATGTTGGCTACCTTGCTTGAAGTGCAATGAAAATTTCGAACTGTAAAAAACTGCAATAATTGCAGTAAAGTGTCTTTTATAGGTGCGAGACATCTACAGGGTGTCCATTTAGTGTGTAATTCTTCGATATCTCGCAAGGTATACCTGATAGAAGAAAATGTCAAATACAAAAGTTATTTGGTTGCTTGAGACGCATATCTTAAAAATATTTTGAAATATACAGGGTGTTGCGGGAAAGTAGGATAGTGATCATCTTGATTTTTTTATATGGAACCATAACATTTTTTTTTTAATTTTTCTAGCTTCTATCATCGATCTCTATTTAACCCTAAAATATTTTTAGGGTCGGTTGCGACGTTGCAAAGTTATAATTTATTTTTTATTAATTTCCGGATTTGCAAGGTCGCAAGTATTGCGTCCAAATTGATATATTCCTTTAACTTTTCTCAATAATATTATAGAGCGAGTTACTTGAATATTAAATGAATATTATTTTGGCTGTTAATAGCAGTATGCGTCTACAGGGTGTTTTGGCAGAATTTTAAATTACGGCAGTTTGAAGGTCATTTTACTTCGTTTTTTTAAATGTAACACCCTGTATTCTTTATTTTAAGTCGAAATATCTACTAATGCCCTATCAGGCCTTGTAATTCTTTTTTCGCATTTGCGACGTTGTCAAGTTATAAATTATTTTTCCAAATTTTCAAACAAATATCCCCTATTTTTAGTAATAGAACACACTGTATATTTTATTTAACACAGAAGTACTCCATAGTAATGGTTTATGGCGTGGACAAGTTTTAACTGGTGTTCCTAAAATAATAAAACTGTTTTCCTTGCACATACTATTTATTTCGTATACCAGGTCAGGAAAAGGTACAGGAACGCTTAAATATGTTCAAAACTTGCACAGCTGGAACGAGAAAATCAATACCTGCAGGTTTGGGAACATGCAGAATTCAAAAATTCTAACAGCAGTTGCCATATTTACCACTTATACGTTACACGTCATGATTTTGTTATTTTAAATATATACTTATTTTTATTGTAGTGAATAGCGCATGTTGAATTCAGTAAGATCTCACAATTTCAAAATGTTGTTTCTATTAATTACTGAGATACGGCAACACCGCTTTTGCAGTAAACAGTACCGGAACGCTTAAATATTTCCAAAGCTGCCACAGCTGGAGCGGTGAAATTCAATCCTTGGGGTTTTTAGAACATACAGAATTTTAAACTGCTAACATCAGTGTTGTCAGATTTACCACTTTTACGTTAGACTTCATAAATAGGGCATTCCATTCAAAATTATGACGTGGAAGGTAAAATTGGTGAATCTGACAACGCCGATGTTAGCATTTTTGAACTCTGTATGTTCAAACACCCCCAAGTATTGAATTTCACTGCTCCAGCTGTGGAAGTTTTGGAAATATTTAAGCGTTCCGGTACTGTTTACTGAAAAAGCGGTGTTTCCGTGTCTCAGTAATTAATAGAAACAAAACTTTGAAATTGCGAAATCTTACTAAATTCGACTTGCGCAATTTATATTATTATATTTATATTATTATTATTATATTTAAGCGTTCCTGTACCTTTTACTGACCTGGTATTCGTAATAGATAGTATGAGCAAGGAAGACGGTTTTATTATTTGAGGAACACCAGTTAAAACTTGTTCACACCGTAAACAATTACTAGGGAGTACTTCTATGTTAAATAAAATATACAGTGCGTTCTATCAATAAAAATCGAGGACATTTGTGTGAAAATTTGGAAAAATAATTTATAACTTGGCATGCGAAAAAAAATTACAAGGCGAGATAGGGTATTAGTAGATATTTCTATTTCAAATTACATTACATTGAAAGAAACAAAGTAAAATGACCTTCACATTGCCGCAATTTAAAATTTTGCCAAAAACACCCTGTAGAAGCACATTGCTGGTAACATCCAAATTAACATTCAGGTAACTCGCTGTGTAACACTATTGAGAAAAGTTAAAGAATTATATGAATTTGGACGTATTACTTGCGACCTTGCAAATCCGGAAATTAATAGAAAATAAATTATAACTTGACAACGTCGCAACCGATCCCAAAAATATTTTAGGGTTAAATAGAGATCAATGATGGAAACTAGAAGAATTTAAAAACAGTTATAGCATTTCGCGGTGATTGGACGAAATGAAATTAAAAAATGCTATGATAAATTGTGTATATCTCTCTGTACAAAATTACATACGATAAATAAAATAATAATCGCCAGACCTTCGGAATTTTATAGATGCTGAAAGTTCTATGTGTAGCCCCAATACAGGTAAGACAGCACAAAATTATACTACCCATAATGCATATTTATGATAGAATAATAAATTCTAATATTTATTGTCGAATTATTCGACATGCCTACCTACAAATATAAAAATGACGGTGCCAGCTTTATCGCCATAGGGCAATAAATCATGCCGAAAGGGATAACGGTTACCCCACTCGTCGGGCTTCTTTTGAAGGATTAAGGGTCCTTTGTAGTGTCGGCACTCGGTAGGAGGACAAAATATGTAACAGCTTTTATATTTCTGACGCGTACTATACATATCAAATACTTTCATTTCAATAAATTCGCTTCCTGATGGGACAATACTCGCGCCGCTAATGTATTTCCTACAAATAAGTGATGGTCTCCCCGGCGTGAAAAAAATTAGCAGCAAAAAAAGGGTCTTCTTATCCGCCGGTGCGTCGTGTGTCCAAAGTCGATCGGCTAAATATTAAAGACTAGCCGCTTGTGCGGCGTGTCGCCGTCAAGCAGTAATTTCTTTGGTCGATTGTGTTTGAGTATCGGGGGCTTTCAGATGATTTTCGGGCATGTTTTGCGTTTATTTATTACGTGATTTCGCATACAATTAATGCACCCTGGTATAACAGTTTGAACGAAATGCGATTCAATTCAGAATAGTTAAACCATAACAATATAAGAACTCACGTTACTCGTTGCCAAACAATAATCATGGTTCCAACCCCCGCTAGACACCCCTAAACGATAATGATTTATAATTATACTTTCGTTATATTCTAAAAGCTAAATTCTACATATTTATGTCTTTTAGGAATCCATCAATGTTGATGTTTTCCCAATAGCCAGATAGTTTCGAAGGTTCTCTTATCCTGCCAGACGCATTGTCTGCAAGTCAATCTGCAACAGGTGCGAGTACAAAGTATGTATGTGTTGTACTCAATAACCGAATTCGGCCACTGACCGAAATTTATACTCAGAACGCGTTGTGGATTACTCTAATCTCACATCGCATTCTGGGTAATTTTTGTATGCGCTGAACGCATTGTGGGTAAACTACAAATACCCACAATGCGAAACACCGAATGACGTCGGAAACGCACGACCATTTCGCGTTGTGGGTAATAACTGAAACAGCCACAAAGCGGAAACCGAGGCGGAAACCTAATAACCTAACATACCGCAACAAGTGTTTTTTTTTTATTTATTCAGGACAATGTTTAGTAAGATCAGTGAATCGACAGAAACACTTCCAAAATAATTCGAGAATGGTTTGAATAAACTCTATATAGCCTCATCTCATAGGTTTACACTTCTAAAAGGTGACTATGAAAAAATCACTGCGTAAAATAACTTGAAAATCAAATATCACAAAATCCAGAAAATTGAAAACTATACCAATAGTAGTTGCAAGATACTAGCAACTATGTTTCAATAATCACACTCTATATAAAAACACAAGAACGCAAAAAGAAACAAGATATATGAGCACCTTGAAAGTCTCACAGAAATGACAAAAATATGTACTTCGGTGTGCTGTATCGGTTGCAAAAGGTGGAAAAATGTTAAATTACCAACACATCAAAATTACTGCTCAAATTTTAGGCAAAATGTGTGATGAGCACACTCAAAAAGCTATCAAAAAAACTATACCAAAAATAAAGAAAGATGCTCCTCTCTCTCTCTCTAAAAAATGTACAAAGAAACTAATCTGAATGAAGGTTAGACACCTGGAGGTGACAAACTCTAAATATGAAGGTATGTAAAAATGCTGAATAGCTGATCAAGATGGCGATTCAAACAAGAAAATGAGCAGTTGTTACATCGAACTATACCAGAAAAAGGAAAAAATGCTCCTCTCTCTCTCAAAAACTACAAAAGAAATAAAACTGAATAAAGGTTAGACACCTGGAAGTGACTACAAACTCTAAATATGAAGGTACGTAAAAAATGCTCAATAGCTGCCCAAGGTGGCAATTCAAATAAGAAAATAAGCTATTATTACGTACCTTCTATATCCAAAGTAGCAGGAACAGCGTGGCATTCACAACCAAACTAGAAAATGGAACTGAAATGAATGATATCGATTCTAGATACTAAAAGGTTCGATATCAATGTCAAAATGCTAGCAAAACACTAAACGGTCACTGATTGTTACACAGTAACCCAAAACTCAAAATGGCGGAGTATGGTATATTGCCCTTTCTTACGAGAAAATTGCCCGTGGTACAGAGTTACTTCAAACAAAATCTCGCTAAAGGAGAGTAAATGAACTTCAAATTAAAACTCTCACGGCAACAAATGAAAATACGTATTCCATGAGAAAGTACACTACAAAGAAAAACCAAAGTATGGCTGATGCCCAGTTGCACCAACTTTCACTTAAGGAACGATTCACAAAGGAAACCTCAACATTTAAGATGACCTTAAAGTTCCAATCGTTTGCACGGACGTCAATCTAACCTTACTTAGTTAAGTAGTTGTTATATGTGGCAGCGCTGGTTCTGTCACGCCTATTTTGTGTTTTGTCACTCCTATTTTATGTATTGTGTTCGTGTTCACCATTTCTTCTTGTTAAACTCTGTGGTTCCTTGGGTTGGATTGGAGGTTGAAGTTTAAACTTTAAAGATGTTTTGTGCTTTAAAGTATTGAAGTTAACCTTAAACCTTACCGTTTTTGTACATTGGAATATATATTACCAAAAAAGAAAAATGAGTGAATGCAAACAAGATATAGATGCCACAGCATTTTTGTCAAGCCTAAACCTTTTGAAAAAGCTTAATTCATCTAGCTCCTCAAAGTAATTTGGCCTGTGGTAAATAGGCCTAGGAATTTCATACTTCTAGGAATTCCATACTCCACACTCCACGATATCGACAACTTCCATATCATCATCAAAAAAATCGAAGTCTTTCATAATCACGATAAAAAGACAGCACCAGATCACAATGATGCGATAATTAAATGCAAAAAGCAGTTAAGTCGTATTAAAGTCGTTAAAATCGAGCACTTTATAAAGGAAGGTTTAAGGAGACTTTGAGTATTCCTTAAATGTTGGTACAATGAAATATTCTACATAAGCATGATTTAAGGATGCTTAACATTTAAGGCTTCCTTAGAACAGTTGGTGCAAATGGGCATCAATGTCTCAAAAAATGCTAACACGACACACTGACCTTAACGAGCTGGAAGTCGGAGACTATGGTCGGAGAGAGAAAGGAGAGAACTAAAAGTCCTCTTCCAGAGTATTGATAGCACACGACAGGAAAATAAAAACTCACTGACAGCTGAGGAGACGTTTCCACTAGTAACCTTAGCATTGCCAACCAAAAATCTCGAAATAACTAGTGAGAAAGACAAAATAGGGACAAAATTACTATTGTAAATGAAATAAACTCATAGTAGGGAACGGAAAGTGCACTAAAGGGATTAATCTAACAAATTTGCAAAGTTAAATCGTATAAACATTAAATAAACGAGAGGAAATAATTCCTTATACGCAGGCAACCCGTAACACCTTGAGTAGTGAAAGTTGTAATTTCTATTAGTCTAAGGGGCAAATAGCGAAAGTATTATAAATAGCTATAGACAGGGAAGAAGTGGTTCGTTTAATAGCATAAAAGCAAAGCATAAGGGAGGAACATATATTTACCTGTCAACCGAACATTATTCCAGAAGAACTGATCTATAAAAGGAGTCACAGACGACGTGCAACGAAATTAACAAAAATTTCGTTACAAAGCTGAATTGATACGAATTATTGAAAATTGGACAAAATGAATAATTGATAGCTCAAAAGTATATGAATGAAGATGAAATTAATTTTTTGCTAAATCGTGAGCAGGTATTTGATATAACACATTGTTTTAGATTTTTCGATTATAAAATTTCGCTTTGTTTTTATATTTGTATTGTCCATAATGCGAAAACGGTCGTGTGGTTCCTATGGTATTCGGAGTTTCGCATTGTGGGTCTTTGTAATTCACTCATAACGCGGTCTGCGCATAGAAAGATTATCCGCAACGTGGTGTGAGAAATGAGCGGAATCCACAACGCATTCTGGGTATACAGTTCGGTCAGTAGCCGAATTCGGTTATTGAGTACAACATATGTATTAACCAGTGCGAATCAAATAGAGCTGCTTTGCGTCTTACATCGGACTCCATTCGCATTCATGCTTTAAATCAAATTTGGTTGCTAGGTGGCAGACCGGTAGCCTAATCGCGCGTTCCTGTTGGTCTATGGGTGATTATTCCTGAATATTGTTTTCAAAATCTATCGTTCAGGCTGTATCAATTTTATTGGTAAATTAGCAAAAAGATCACTAGAAAAAAATCGAAACACATGACAGCGGATGTGCAGTAAAAGATCGCAATGGACTGAACGCTCTATTTCACTCGGAACCGTTAATGCATATACTCCTTACACTCGCGCCTGTTGCAGACTTTCAATGCAGCTAGCTGGATTAGAGAACCCTCAAAACTGTATGGCTATTGGGGAAACATGGGTTTCCGAAAAACATATATAAAATTTAGCTTTTACAATATCACGAAAGTATGATTGTAAATCATTATCGTTTAGGGATGTCTGGGGGGGGGGGGGTTGGAACGAGAAATGCGAGTTTTTATATTGTTACAAATAGAAAATGAAAAAATTGAGCTTTATACTTTAACAAATCTGAGGTGGGGTTTTGTACACCTTTGCTACATGTTACCTGTCAAAGCCACCACTACCCAGGTTTCACATGTGGGGATACACATAGAAGAAATTTCAACTTTTATAAAATTCCTAAGGTCTGGCCTCACGGGCTCTTGCTCTAATTGTATATAATAATAGCAAAACTTTATGTATTTTTTGCTTTGGGTTAGATACGGTGAAATTGCGGAGGCCCCGTCTATCTGCCGAGGATTTGCTAAAAGGCAAAACAATTACTCAAGAACCTACCGAAACATCACCAGATTCTCCGAAGAATAAGACAACCACTTCTGCAGAAAATGATAAGAACCACGCTTACTCTATAGAATTTTTGGCCCACCTTGCAATGTCTCCTTTGTGTCTGGTACAGCCTGACGATTGGGAAAGGATCTCGAATGATTACCCGACACTTATCCGGAGTGTAAGTAACCGTATTTTACAATAATTTAGTAATGATGGAAATACTTGACGTATCGGTTACACAAGATAAATGAGGTTTATGAACATGAATTGATAGGTGAGAGAAATTACAAAGCTTTGTTGGAAATGAATACTTAAGCTCGCGTCATTATGGCATCCACCATATTTGAGGTTTGCCTACTGAGAAAAGGTACTTCAACGGCTCAATACAAGGGAGAAAATATAACGGCCATTTGAATTCACATCTTATTATCAACAGGCTAATTACAGAAAGAACAGGCCTAAGTTCGAAAAAAATGTAATAATAACAAGTGTTTAACCTGCTAAGAAGAATGTTTTAACTGCTTTATTTATTTTTCAAGAAATAGTATTGTAGATAATTAAAAGTTCTACAAAAATACGTTATCTTGAAATTTCTAGCATTTTGCATCTAAAACAAGCCTACATGCCTACATGTTTTTGGGGCGGAATCTGAATAGATTTTAATCACCTCTGCCAAAAAAAGGTGCAATTACATTCTTCTGAACCTTCACCGTTGGGTCTAATTAACAGTGCCGTTCCTAGAGTGGCATCGGGAAACACAAAGGCTACACAAAAATAAAAAAATTCCAATGACTTTGTTACGATTTGCTGCATCCATTTTAGCCGATTCTGCTTCTATGGTTTTGAAATGCAAAAATGACGACAAAGTATTGCGTAAAATGGTCTTTATTCTACTTGACAACGTGCATTATTATAAAAAAATTGTTTTTATATTCTTGACTACAACTTACAAAACAACAAAACTGAAAAATGTTATCAGGTATCGTTATAGTCCAGGAAAGACGATAGTGTAGGAAACATCAACATGCTACCCCGGGTTAAAAGCACCATAGCTTCTAAAAAAACTGGTCGTTTTCATGCGCGAGCACCACTAATTTAACAGCGCAAAGGGGCGTTGGATGATGCCTCTGCAGGTATCATGGACGCTGTTCTTGCGACACCATCTGTTTCTTGATTTATAGTTTCAATGCGTCCTGGTAACCACTTCAAAGGTGGCAAATTGTCTTCCTTCACTAGGACTGGAACACCAGGCTCCAACAAGGCAGCATATTTTGGCTTCCACTTGTTCTAGCGTGAAGCGTAGAAATTTATTCCTTCAAAAATTTGGTTCAAAACTGCTGTTGCATTTGCAGAATTCAGTGGAACCAACTTAGACGATTTTGTGGGGTAGTCAGCCAAGTCTGATCAGGAAGGCTAGTAAATATATCGCCAATACTGGAGTGCGTAGGTGTGAGGAGGTTATAGGGTCATTAGGGTCTTCAGCCATGGGATATAGCGGACGAGAGCTAAGGATTGATTCAATTTTTGAGAATATAGTGGCGAATTCCGCATTCGTCAAAGGAGTTTCACCTACAGTCCGCATGATGATGTTTTAATTATTTTACGGAAGATTCCCATAACCCCCTATATTTTTTTGGCACTTTCCTCTTCTTCCAGATCTTCCTTAGAAAGCATCGCATATTTGTAGGATCGCCATCGGGCTTCAGGTTTAGCCAGTCATGACCATGTCACTATAGATTGCTCACTAATAGAGATTTAACCGACATGCCTCTGGTTAGAAGGTCTGCACGGTTATCGTGCGTATTTACATAGTACTATTGGCTCTGCTAGCACAACGTTTGGATATGAGCTACCCTGTGTGCGACAATTACTTTCCAGTGGTGTGGCGATGCATAAATCCAGGATAACACAATTTGCGAATACGACCAATAACAAGTGATGTCAATCGGTAGCTAAAGTGAAATTTTAAGCTTATCTGTTAGTTCAGCTAAAAGTACTACTGGCAATTGTCAATGTCTTCAACGGCGCAACTCGGGTTTTTGCACATAACAAGTAACAAACATAATTTCCATTTTGATCCAATGATCTCAGATAAATGCATGCCCCATAAACTCTCTGAAGCATCTGCGAATCCATGGAGCTCTGTGCGGGAATGCTTTGTACATAGAACCTTGCGGGGTACTCTTATGCTATTAATATAGGAGGTTCTTCTTTGATCGCATTCCAAGATGTATGTATATCTAATGGAACCGACTCGTCCCAAGCGATTTGGAGTTGCCAAAGTTGTTGAATTAGCAACTTTGCTATAATAACTACTAGAGCTAACACACCAAGAACATTAAATATTTATGTTATGGAACTGAGGATAGTTCTTTTAGTAATTCTGCCCGACTGTGCTATTTTGAATGAGTAGGAAAAGCTATCTAAAGACTTATTCCACAAGAGACCAAAAGTTTTAGTAACTTCATCTAGATTTACACTAACAACGTCTTCAGATTCTGCATCAAAATTGAACTTCCTAAGTTCAAAACCATATTGGGAAAGTACTTGTTGTATTTTTTCCTTTATTTTGTAGACTTCTGACTTTGAATTAGCACCTGTCAAGAGATCGTCAACATAGAAACCGTGTTTGATGATTCGCGCGACATTCAACATGATACCTTTGAGCTATTTCAGAAAGTGCGAATTGATGCCGTACCGTAGGTGGCAGTATTCAACTCAAAAATTTGAAAGGATCAGATGACTAAAAAAGAATTATCTGATATGCTCTATTGCTCTTAGCAACTAAGACTTGCCTATACGTTTTAGTAATATCTACACCCAAAACAAATACATGTTTTCTGAACCTGACAATGATAGAGATAATGTGTTTCTGTATAGTAGGGCCGAGCAAAAATATGTCATTCAACGAATAGCCAGACAAAGTGGTAGTGCTTTCTTCATTATAACAGCAGGATGTGGTAATTAGATATTCGGCACGACGTAATTCGGGAGTAGAGGATTCTAGGACTTATGATTTTAGCGTTTTCAGTGCTGGTTCAGTGGGGTTGGCAAAAAGGGTCAACTTGCCTGGCTTCTACTACTACTAGTAGTACCTTTTTTTAACTACAACTTTGAAAAATTAGGACATTAGGAGATATAGGCCCCAAGCGATGATAAATGATTGTGTTTACGATTACTTAATTACTTATTAATATGTGAATCAAACAAGATATTTCAAGCTCGACTGTAAAAATGCAATATCTATTTTATTCCACGTGCCATGACAAATGATATGCCCTGAAAATGAATGGTCAGACAATTATGTATTTAAATAGATAGGAACCCACACACCTGGGAAAATCCTGAGTGCCAAAGAAGGCAAGGAACGCAAAAACTGTAATTAAACCACAAGATTAACGAATTCAGACCGGCCTTGTCCTGTAGTCATGTTGTTACGTCGTTCGACAGGAAGATACCGTGAGTGGTAGAAGGACATGGCGGTAAGAAAAGAGTGAACGAGTTTTAACCGGTCGGGCTGTTGTTGCATGTCGGATGGACGCAATTATCTCCATTGGGCATGACTCCAGAGGATTCAAGCTGGTACAACGTGCGAGCAGATTCTCTCTCACACTTCCGGGTGTGCGACTGCTTCTGTCCTTGCGTCAAGCTGATGTTCCCGAACCCTCTATAATAAAAAAAACTACTAATGAAACAATGTGGCAATGAGAATGGCGATAGATACGTAAACAGACTGACATACCGAAAACAGACTACCATCATATCGACCGACATACACACCGACGGACAAACAAACAGACAGGCATATCGGCTTGCAGACATTCACACCCAGCATTTAAATAAAGTACAAAATGTTCGTTGTCATAATACGCAACGCGGGAAGAAAGTTCAATAATACATTTGCAAACGCAGTGTTCGGATAGGTATGTAAAGTGCAAAATATGACAGCTAAGAAGGCCATTCTTTAGGGCAAAGTTCTTTATACATACAAAAAATAATAGTCCCCCCATCCACTACCCTAATTGCCCGATTTTAAGGGCCGGTTTCACCGGTCCCTGATAAGTGTCAGATATTACAAAATATATTTACGTGTTCATTTACGTCTACTTAAAAATGGCTATTGAGAAGATTCTAAAGTAAAATATCCGAAATTCGTGTAGTGGACAGCTAGATTAATTTTGAAGTCTGGATAAGGTTTAAGTGTGCTTAACGTTGGACCCGTTTCTGACGACACCATCAAAATGATTTTCAGATATGTAATACCATTGGGTTTTCAATTTTTAGGTTGTTGAACGGTTCGATGCTAAGAACTATCTGTCTGCCCGGACAGTAGAATCCAGTGGAGTGATCAGCGCTGATGACATCGACCCTTCAGAGGTTTGACGTAGAATTAACAAAGGGATCAGCTGGGGACCGGTAACTAAAATTAATGAATAAGCGTTTGTATCATACCATATGACTGAAAAGAATTAGTCATTGCTTCAACCTTGCATTACAATTTTTATATATCTTTTTTTATTTCTTCTATGAGAACCAATGTCTTTAATCACGAGAACGATTTTTCAGTATCCTAGTAGCTGTAGTTATAAACCATTTCACTATATCCGGTTCAGAGAGACCACACAAATACCGGCAGCTAATTCTCTATGAATACGTCTTTTGTAGAAAGAAAGAATAATTTTTAATTACATAATTGTATATTCTTGTAGATCGGATTTATAACTTTTATATACACCGTTCAACATACAGTGATGCCCTTAAATGCATGTAATAAAGCGTCGCCGTTAATGATGATAGCACTGCTTTCATTACATGCATTTTTTGCACCAAACAAGCCTTTGTTCTCCTGTTTTATGATGATTTACTGTACGCTTTTCCGTTACATAAACATAAGAGCTGTGTAACGCATATAACAAAAATATTTGGGCCTTTCCCTCTTATTCAAATCTGATAACATATGTTTTTTAGTTTCAAAAACTAACAAGCTCACCCTTTGTGATGTATACTTTCAAAATGCAAGTATGCCTGATGTATTTTCGAGTGAAGTATTTATTTTTGTTTATTACGTTGTAGTTTTTAGGAAAAAACTATTTTGTGATAGAAAAATATTGTACACTTTGTTGGCACTCTCAATCGTTTTTAATAATATGTATGTTATCCAAAGATGCCAACATCTGGTGCAAAAGTATAAAATATGAACAGTTACATGTCATATTTATTGTTTCCTGAAGTTTTTAAGGACGTTCGTTTGCTACGCTATAAAAATATGTTTATTCTACCTTTAAATACAAAAAATCTTATTTTTAATCGTTCAATATCTTGCTGGAATGATCGAAAAGTGTTGATTTTTTTAGGGTACATACCTATGTGATTAGACTAGACATTAGAAATGAAAAAAAAATTCTAACCACTCTCGCGAACGAACATGCTTAATATTTACTTCGTTTTTTGTTTGAGCAAGTACGTTAGAAATTTTATGTAAGGTGTGCAATATTATGTGAAGCTTCGACTAAAAGGAAAGTACTTATAATTTGCTCCATAAAATTTTGCACACATTTTTTTCACTGATAAATAATACATAAGCAGCATAATATGTAATGACCTATTTGAACTTATGTATGACGTAATAAAAAAACTTGACAGTTGAAAAAGTTTTTTTTTCTACCCACAGTCGCTTAGAAATTTTAGGTTTGAATGTAAATTGCTCATCTTAAAAAGTCAGTGCTCACGCCGCTTTATGGTCGCTTAAAGGATGTCGTCAAGACAGAGCTTAAAGTTTTTTTATATCTTTTTATTAGCAATCAGATTTAATATTCTATAAGCATACAATAAATGGCCAAAGTTCGATTCGATAAGTCTATATCGGTTTGATAACTGTTTTGTAGATAAGCAATTTATTTTCGATTGATAGATGTGATTTTGCGAGCTGATTCATTTGACTTTTAGTTCAGTTTATTTTTTTTCTTCCTTATATGTGTTTTCCAATTTAGTTTTTTTTATCAAAGTGAAGTGACTACTTCAGTTTGTGTTTTTTTATTTATTTAAATCGTGTCTGAGCTACTCTTGAATTAATTGGTTAGTTTTATATATTTGTTTTAATTTCTATACATATTACTATTAGTTAATTAGTAATTATTAGAGGAAGAAAAAAAATATATGTGACGATCACAAACATCACAGGTGAGAAATGATTGTATTTGCTCATATTTCTTTCCAGTGTTCGGTACACCACACTGCCGTGTCGTTCGCTTACCATAGGTCCTGGATTGTGCAAGGCGTTTCCAAGGACGGGCAAGATTTTTTTTGTAGTGGGGGTTAGGGTTCGGTTGCCCAAGTAGTTGCCGCGCAGCCTTAAGGCTTATTTTGCAACCCCAGACAATGGGATCAAACAGAGTCCCATACTAAGTTGTTTGAGAACTTTGAGGTGCATTGGACTATGCTCTCCTGTCTTCCCTTCTGCCCTACATTCAGGTAGGAGTCCCTGCTTTCACTCAAGACGGGGTAGTCGAGGATGACATGCTTAGCTGTTTCCTCTGCCTCACCGCACTTCCTGCATAATGGGTTTGCTACTTCAGTCCCCAGCTTTTGCAGGTGTGCAGTGAATATCTAATCTAATGGCCAGTTATAATTATATCCAACCACCTTTCGTAGTTCCTTCCTGCTCAGTCTGAGACCACCACTCTGTCTCGGCGCTTCTGGTATGTTTCATGGTAGGGTGGTAAAACCAGTTGCCATGGCACTGCATTCTATATGGAACCATTATTGCCTCTCCCTCTATGTAAATATCAAAAGGTGGGATATTCAGCAGTACCTCCAATGCTGTACTTTTGTGAGCGCTTTACATGCTGTGCTTTGATGGACCTTTGGCCACCAAACAATAGCGCTGTACCCCATTCCGGGTCTGATCACCCTGGTGTACAGCCAATTTACCTCGAGGCGGTTAAACCCCAGGTACATTCGATCACTCGTCTCACCATCATTGTGTCTTGATGTTGTCTATGTGGCTGTTCCAAGTTAGTTTATCGTCTAACTTTACTCCCAGGTATTTCACTTCTCTGGCAACTTATATTTCCTTGCTGAGGAGCCGATGCGTTATAGACTTATAGAGAGACTATTTGTAAATCCCTCGAAAACCATCATGGTTGGAATGGTACCATGATGATTTTCGAGGCGTTTACAGATAGTCCCTCTGTGTCAGCATTTTGAATCTCTGCAGAGCCCGGAAATGTGCACTGAGCAAGATCGCTAGTTTGTCTTGTGCACCTTCCGTGTGTGAGCCACCTTATAGCATTAGTTGGGTTACGGGTCATGCCTCTTTGGAGCTTTGCACAGTCAGAGACACTTTCATTGTCCTGACAAAAGTTTCTTCATGACGTTCTCTTGGCCTCTCTCACTGCTTTGTTGTATTCAGTGAGTGCTTTCTTATAGCGGTCCAAGTTTCCCGTATGTTTACTCTGGTTGTATAGTCTGGATATTCCTCCTTTGAGTTTCCACTTCCAATTCCACCAACGAGTTCTTATTGGTTCTTATAAGGAGTTTATTATGGCGTTCTGTATTGCAAATGCTATGCCCTCCGCCCCGCTCGGCATCCGGGTCGTTTCCAGATTGTTCACTAATTCCCTCCGGAATGTTACCCAATCTGTCCTCCTAGAGTTCCTGTAAGTCTCTTTAATGCATGTCGATTTAATCCCGAACACGATATAATTTAGTACGGTGCCATTGGAGCCGAACCTCAACATCCAAAGTAAAAGTCTTTCGCCATCTCTAATTTGTTCTATACAGTCCACATATTATTTGGTATAAAGTTCCACCACTTTGTGCGTCGGATTTAGGGGTGAGGGAGGAAGTTGAAAATTAGTAATTTTTGTTAGCTTCTCTTAGATATCTCGAAAACTATGCAATTTAGCGCAAAAATTGTAGTATAGAAAAATAATCTACACCAAATTTAGAACAAAAAGGGGCCTATACATAATCATGCTAAGCTGAACGGTTCCAGAGTTACGGAGGGGTGTAAAAGTAGAAATTTTAATTTTTGGTCCTAATATGATCACTAAAGAAACTACTTTTTTATACAGCATCATTACGATTATTTATAAATTCTTTTTATATACAGGGTGTCCCAGAAGTCAACGTCAAGCTGCTATGGGGTGACAGGATTGGTTATAACTATCATGAGAAAAATCAGAAAAAAAATCTATCGCATACAATTTGAAAATTATGGGCATTTAAAAAAACTAGAAATTTTCTCAAATTATAACAATTTTTCGGTTATTGTGGACTTTTATCATTTTTGTTCATTTAAACTTTGGAACCGTAATCCTGAATAACATTTCTAGAAGCACAGTCAAAAATAATGACACAATTGCCCCAAGTTTCCTAGAATGAAGACTATTTATTAAACTATGAATTTAAAATTTTCAAAGTTTGCCGACTTTATAAGACCCTCCTTTAAAAAAAATTTACTAAAGTACCTTGGCAAGTGCCATTAAAAGTTGGCGCATTAAACCAGGATTGTAAAATGGTACAATACTTGTTAGTTTCATACTAAAAAAAAAAACTAGTAAAAAAAGGAAAACCTCAAGTAACCCGATTTTTGCTAACCCATTTCACTCAGGTCAGATGTTCTTTATTCGCACAAGCTTCTGGTAGGTTCTTAATTTTACGGCAAAATGATGAGAGAGGTGGATAGTGGACATGTTTGCCATGAGTGAGCAAGACAGATAGTGACGCCACTTTCAGCAAAGTCAACAAAAATAAGTAAAATTAATAAAATATGAAAAATCTTGACCTAGCTTAGTTTTGGTTTAGGTTTTTATTACAATAAAAGTTCAAATTGTGTACCATCAGCCTCAATACACGTCCTACATTTACTTAAAAAAATGGAGTCAAGTTGATTGACTCAGTACTTCCCACACATGTTTTCATTTTATTGTTTTCGCATTACATGAAGCTATAGTCTGAAATCCCCTTACAACCAAATCATCGCCTACCCTCCCTCAAAAAAACGTATTGTACAACACAAAGCTTTCGTAAATAGTTTCTTGCGTCTCCCTCCTTAGAAACTAGGACGCCACAGTTTTCATTCTCCATGCTTCAACTGAACGATGCAAAACGATCAGGAGTCTCTAAACCGTCTAAAAGCGAAGTATGAGCTGTTTTCATATTTTTAGTTTTTTTTTATTATTGTTGCGCCGCCACTGACCCGATTTTTCAGACACTGGCGCGTTTTCCACCCACTCTCGCCACGATAGTCAATTCTTTGTCGAAATTTCATTAAAATCAATTTAATAATTTTTGCTTTACGCAATATACATAGAACGCAATTAAGCAATACTCGTATATGTATACATCACAAAACTAAGTCCCTTGGTTTCTGTAATAGGCAAGAATATGTTCGGATGGGCCTATAGAAAGGCTATTATACCGCTAGGTCTTTCATTCACAGGTCAATGGACAGCCCATTATGAATGTACAACAAATTTTTCAGTTTTCCAACCCCCCACCCCCCAACCGTCCCAAACTCACCCCTACCCAAAAAAAGTAGAAAATGATTAGGAATCCCTAAAACGTCTAAAAACAAAGTTTGAGGCGTTTTTAGTTTTTTATTATTGCTGCGCCGCCACTGACACGATTTTTTCCAAAACATACACGTTTCCCATCCTCACCGCGGTAGTAATACTGTGTCAAAATTTCGTTAAAATCAATTCAATAATTTTCGCGTTACGCAATATAGAACAATCTAAAACAATACTCGTATGTCTGTATCAGTCTGTATACGTCACATATTCTAAGTTCCTCGGTTTCTATAATGAGCAAGGCAATGTTCAAATGGACCTAAAAAGTGTATTATGCCGCTAGGTTTTTCATTCATGGGTCAATGGACAGCCCATTATGAGTACAACAAATTTTGCAGTTTTCCAACCCCACACTCCCTAACCACCCCAAATTCACCCCTACCAAAAAAAAGTAGAAAATGATCAGGAACCCCTAACAGAGTTTTAGGCTTTTTTATTTTTTTTTATTATTGCTGCGCCGCCGCTGACACGATTTTTCCAATACATACGCGTTTTCCATCCTCGACGCGGTAGTAATGCTGTGACAAAGTTTCATTAAAATCCATTCCATAACTTTTACGTTACTCAATACAGAACGATCTAAAGCAATATTCCTATGTATTTATCAGAAAATTCTAAGTCCCTTGGTTTCTGGAATAGGCAAGGTAATGTTCGGATGGGCCCAAAAAAGGGTATTATGCCGCTAGGTCTTTCTTTTACAGATCCATGGATAGCCTATTGTGAGTACAACACGTTTTTGAGATTTACAACCCCCCACCCCCCAACCACCCCAATTTCACCCCACCCAAAAAAAGTAGAAAATGATCAGGAACCCGTAAAACACCTAAAACGAAGTTTGAGGAATATTTAATTTTTTTTGTTGTTTGCTAATTACTCCGCCGCCCCTGCACCGATTTTCAAAATTAGAAGAACATTACCTACTATGACCCCACAGCATATCGCTGCCCAAATTTCATCACAATCCATGCAGCGGTTACTGAGATTACGACGTTAGAAAAACGCCAACAGACCGACGGAAATGAGTGACGTGGATTTTCGTTATGTAGACATCATAAAACGCCCAAAAGCGTGCCATCTCAAAATCGAAAATTTTCGCGATCACAATACTCCCCTCACCTATCGGTGTGGGAAGTAAAAGATCTACTTATTAGCCAGGCACATTTAATGCGAGAAGACGGATCCCAGTGACCCAGTATCGCTTTATAGTAAGCCTGTGGACCGAAATTTTAAACGGCAAAATTGTTGGGCCTTTTGAGCTACCTGAGAATTTGAATGGCACGAATTATCTACATTTTTTACGATAAAATTTACCAACTTTATTAGAGGACGTACCACTAAAGCGGCCTACAGGCGTTGATGTAAGCTGCGATTCCTCAATCGACTCAAGGTTTCATGAAACTTGCATCAGTTGCATAAGTTACTACTCAAATCAAAACCTGTTGCGATGCCTGAATCGACTTGATATTTCATGCACGTTTTATGCAACACAAAAATAGTTGGGTGGGCTTATTTCTTTACATCGACCATGGCCGACTTTACTCACTAGGCCGGAGCATGAAATATGGCAACACTGAATCAGCGGGCCGAGTTTTTATTTGTTGTTAAGTCATGTGTATTCTTCCAGAGCAGAAAATATGGTTGGAAGGTGATTATTAATGTGTTTCTAATTATTTACCTCACAAACGAAACCATAAAGATAAAAAGATGCCTGCAAAGTGTGTAGTACCAGGAATAGAGGACATACCAAACCATGGCCGAACATAACCTTCCAGAGTAAAAAGAACATTTCAAGGTGATTTTTAATGTGTTTCTAATCATTTACCTGCACAAACGAAACCATAAAGATAAAAAGATGCCTGCAAAGTGTGTAGTACCAGGAATAGAAGACATACCAAACCATGGCCGAATATAACCTTCCAGAGTAAAAAGAACATTTCAAGGTGATTTTTAATGTGTTTCTAATCATTTACCTGCACAAACGAAACTATAAAGATGAACAGATGCCTGCAAAGTGTGTAGTACCAGGTTGTACTAGCAATTGTGCTTCCAGTAAAGAACATAAACAGAAGTGGGTGAACAGCACAAGTGAACAGTATTCCTCGTATGGGCTGGTTATATTTATAAGAATAAAGACAATACTTTACAAACATTTCAAAGGATAAGACTATTTTAAAGCACAATGTGGTACCTACAATGTTTTCTGGACCTCCCAAATATCACAGAAAAATACAGTTAATAGAACTCATCTGGACAAACCAACGAGGGCATGCATCTGGGCATACCTACGAAAAGATTTTATAGTGAAAGGGAATTAAGACCAGCAAGAATGGCTTCACAGTGACCTAATAGTGAATTTTTCTAGCTCAAGTGACAATTTACAAAGTAAATTGAGTGCTCATTTAAGTGGAAGTGGCAGCAGGCGTAGGGACGTGGCGACCCCATCGCCCAGAGGTGATGGTACACCTTGCACCGACGACGGTGCATCATGCACGTACTATTATCTCTGCAATCAGCCACAGGGGGGAGAAGTGCAGTCACTTGGCTTCGCCCGCGGTGCAATCACCCCCACATCGGAATATTTTCGGGAAACTAGAAATAGGTTCCCGGAAATAGGCGGCGCCAAATGGCCTCACGGTTCATGTTCCGTCGCTGGGCCGATGTTCTCGGTTTCTCACGAGTGACAAATTAGATTAATTAAAAGTAAAAAAATGCTCAATGGCTCTTCCAGGATCAAAAGTTTCCGGAGGTAAAATACCTGGCCGTTCGGATCTCCGGGTGCCAGGTGGTCCGGGGGAACATTAAGCGAAGTTTGTTTAAAGAATTGTGCTGCCACTCCTCGTCAGGCTAACAACAGAAGCCGTCCTTCGCAGCAACTTCGCCCTGACGACAGGCCCGAAGGCCAGAGAAACTTGTTCAGAGTCGACTTTACAAATATACGAGGTCTTGCCTCCAACATAAACTCTGTCCATCAACACCTTCATGCAGAAAAGCCACACATTCTGGCTCTTACGGAAACTCAAGTCGACTCTTCAAAAATGGATAACTGCTTTAGATATCCCGGATATGACTTATACACCCGATTTAGACGTAGGTTTGGCGTGTGCGTGTACGTTAAATCTGGGCTTTCTTGCCATCGAGAAGAAGAGCTCGAACTGGAAGGATTTGACATCATATGGCTCAAAATATCCTTCCAGAATCATTCCAAATTTATATGCTGCATTTATAGGCCACCAAGCAGTAACAACTGCAAAGAGCTCTTCGAGAAGCTTTCAGCCACTGTGGACGCGCTGCAATCAGATCACCCTCATTCAGAGATAGTCTTTCTGGGTGACTTCAACGTTCACAACTCATACTGGCTGAAACACTCAAACAAAACGGACGACGAGGGACGTGAAGCTGAAGCCTTCGCCATCAGCTGCGGCTTGGAGCAGATAGTCAAAGAACCAACAAGAATTCCCAGCCGCCACGGAGATTTTGCTAGTCTGTTGGACCTATATCTCACAACTACTCCAACGGTATACACAGTGAAGGTAACCGCCCCACTGGGATCGTCTGACCACAACACGCTATGCAGAATGCATTCTCCAGATCCCTACCATGCAAAGCCTCGTCTGGTCTGGCATTACAGATCAGCAAAGTGGGACGACCTAAGGGAATACTACCAGTCCTTTCCCTGGAACGACGTCTGCTTCAAGTCACGAGACCCATCAGCTTGCGCCCAAGAAATAACAGAGGTATTAATATCCGGCATGGAAGCCTATATTCCTCATGTCGTCAAGCATCCCTCCAAAAACAAGCCATGGTTCAATCAGCGTTGCAGAGATGCAGTTACCTCTAAAAACCAACATTACAGAGAATGGAGGAAAAATCCAAATGCTGAGAGCCACCGCAGTTTTATCGACGCCAGAAATCACTGTAAACGCGTGATTGACAGCAGCAAGGAGGAACACAACCAAAAAATTAAGAACAAGCTCCTCTCATGTCCTAGTTCGTCCAGAACATTCTGGTCTGTAGCTAAGGCTATTAGTCAGAACTTTTCCTATTCGTCAATACCACCCTTGACCAGAGAGGACAAATCCATCGCTTCTGCTCCCAGAGAAAAAGCAGACATCTCTTCGCAGCCAATTCTTCTGTAGGCTTTCAAGGAAGTACTCCGACCACCACCATAAGCGTGAACTCGAGAATGGCAGAGGTCAAATTTCAACATAGAGATGTAAAAAGCATCCTCCAAAAACTGAACACCAATAAAGCTACTGGTCCTGACCAAATTCCAGCCATTGTCCTGAAACGCTGTGCCGCTGAGCTTGCACCTATTCTTTGTAGGCTCTTCAGACTTTCGTATCAACGAGGCGTGTTTCCCGCTTCGTGGAAGATTGGCTGCGTATAACCCATCCCTAAGAAAGGCAAAAAAACTGATCCCACCAATTATAGACCTGCGGCTCTTCTCAGCATCATGTCTAAGGTTATGGAGACTGTCATTAGTACACAGCTCCTGAGATACCTGGACAACAATAAAATCATAAATGATCGCCAGTCTGGCTTCCGTAAGCACAGGTCTACAGGTGACCTCCTTGCCTACGTAACTCACTTGTGGAACAGAGCAATAGACAATTATGGCGAATCTCGGGTTGCTGCACTTGATATATCGAAAACTTTCGACAGAGTATGGCATGACGGACTTCTGGTCAAGCTTGCTGCTTATGGACTACCACCTGGCCTGCGCCAGTGGCTGAATAGCTTTTTGAACGACCGATCTCTGTTTGTTGTAGTCGAGGGCTGTTCATCAGACGTATTTTCAATAAACGCCGGTGCCCTCAGGGACCTGTCCTATCCCCTACACTATTTCTGCTGTACATCAACGAGCTGCTGGAAATAATATCCAATCCAATCTACAGCTTCGCAGATGACAGTACATTAGTGTCGTGCATGGAACCAGGCAAGCCACTATCATCCCAGGAGATGGTACGTCGGCGACAGCAGCACGCCTCACAGATCAACGCAGATATCAAAACAATTGTCGAGTGGGGATTAGCAAATAAAGTACAGTTCAACGTACAAAAAACTCAGGCAACAACACTTACAAAGAAGTCTCACGATGGCTTACCAACCGTGAAAATGGAGGGTCACCCCATAGTCGAATCACCTTCCGTCAAGCTTTTGGGAATCAACATCAACAATAACATGTCCTGGCACGACCACGTCGTCAGTATTGCTAAAACGGCATCCCAGAAGCTTGGAGTTTTGTTCCGCTGTAGGAAGCTGTATACACCAGAGCAACTGCTGCTGCTCTACAAGGCACAGATCCGACCATCGCTGGAGTATTGCTCCCATGTGTGGGGATGCGCTCCGAAGCACTCTCTAAAGCTTCTGGACACTATCCAGAAAAGAGCGATTAGACTAATCGATACGCCTAACCTCACAGCCTGGAACATCGAAGGAGGGTGGGTCTATCACGGAAGATGTTCGAGTGAGCTCTCTCAGATAATAACACCACAGGCCGTTCGAACTAGGAACACTAGAGAAGCTCTACGAGCTCATCCTTACCAGGTCGAGGTCCTTACTCCCCGAACTAGTCTCCTCCAGCATTCCTTCTTTTGGAGAACTTCGACGCTGTGGAATCAGCTGCCGGGGAATTTGTTTCCCGACGGCTACAACCTGCAGCGTTTCAAATCTAACGTGAACCGATACTTATCCTCTCGCAGCGCTTCTATAGCGCCATAGGCTTTCAGCCTTTGCGGGAGGCCGACCATAAAAAAAAAGGAAACAGGTTGCTTTATTTTTATTTTGCAGTGTCTGACTATGATGAACCAGACATCAGATGTAAGCGGTATTAGCAGTAGTAGTTCTAAAAAGCATTTTTTCTTAATTTATTAACCCAGATAAACTCTAATACATATAAAATGTAATAATTATTCTGAAACTATAGGCCCACTATTTGACAGCTAAGCCACGTTGCCACATCTAAGGCTCCGGCCTAGTGTAGAGTCGGCCATGCGTCATATAAATGTAAGTTGAGTCAATAAATTGTGCTAAAACAGTGTTAAAGAGTCACCATTACACCGAAAACGCCCGTCGTTCATCTCGGTCATGGCCGACTTTACTCACTAGGTCGGAGCATTAAAATATGGCAACACTGGGGCATAGCTTTTGTTTGTTGTTAAGTCATTCGTGTAATCTTCCAGAGTGAAAAATAAGATTGGAAGGTGATTTTTAATGTGTTTCTAATTATTTACCTGCACAAACGAAACTATATAAAGATAAAAAGATGCCTGCAAAGTGTGTAGTACCAGGTTGCCATAGCAATTGGGGCTTCCAAACAAGGACATACCAACATAACCTTCCAGAGTAACAACGAAAAGTGGAAGGTGATTTTTAATGTGTTTCTAATTATTTACCTACACAAACGAAACTATAAAGATAAAAAGATGCCTGCAAAGTGTGTAGTACCAGGTTGCAATAGCAATTGGGGCTTCCAAACAAGGACATACCAACATAACCTTCCAGAGTAACAACGAAGAGTGGAAGGTGATTTTTAATGTGTTTCTAATTATTTACCTGCACAAACGAAACTATAAAGATAAAAAGATGCCTGCAAAGTGTGTAGTACCAGGTTGCACTAGCAATTAGTGCTTCCAATGAAGGACATAAACAGAAGTGGGTGAAAGGTATTGCTCATAAGGGCTGGTTATATTTATAAGAATAAAGACAATAATTTACAAACATTTCAAAGGATAAGACCTATTTTAAACCACAATGTGGTACCTACAATGTTTTCTGGACCTCCTAAATATCACAGAAAAAGACAGTTAATAGAACTCTTCTGGGCATGCCAACGAGGGTATGCATCTGGGCATACCTACGAAAAGATTTGATAGTGAAAGGGAATCAAGACCAGCAAGAATGGCTTCACAGTGACCTAATAGTGAATTTTTCTAGCTCAAGTGACAATTTACAAAGTAAATTGAGTGTTCATTTAAGTGGAAGTGGAAGTGGCAGCAGGAAACAGGTTGCGTTTATTTTTATTTTGTAGTGTCTGACTATGATGAACCAGACATCAGATGTAAGTGGTATTAGTAGTTGTAGTTCTAAAAAGTATTTTTCTTAATTTATTAACCCAGATGAACTCTAATACATATAAAATAGGGAGTTATTGAAGATGCAATGCAGCATGTCACTAATAATTCCTGGCCGTATTTGACATCTAAGCATGCGCACTAAGACAAAAATAGTGCCTGGCAGTAATAAAGTTAGTGCCTGCCACTATTTATGGACGCCTTGTGCCGCGGAATTGCCAAGGCACTATTTTGACATATGTTTCTTTTCGTTGTTTTGAGACTCCAAATTTGTTATTTTATAGATGTGACTGGCGAAGTGGTAAACAGAACTCTTAAATAGGATGAGCTTTTTGCGAAGATTTTATATAAAATGCTTTATGTGATCCACGGCAGCATTTTTAGGTTAGCATTAAATCCGCGTTTGACATAACCCACCAATAACTCTATTTCAGATACGATTTTAAGGTCAGACAGTGCCTGTCACTATTAGTGTAAGGACGGCACTATTAGTGGATGGCACTATTTCAATAACTCCCTAATGTAATAATTATTCTGAAACTATAGGCCAACTATTTGACAGCTAAGCCACGTTGCCACATCTAAGGCTCCGGCCTAGTGTAGAGTCGGCCATGTCTCTGTTGATAAATTAAGAAATATACTTTTTGAAAAAATAAGAGGTGAAAATGCCAGTAGTATCAGTACAAAAATGTAATATGTATTTGGGTTTAGAGATTTTCCCTTCTGTTGGACATTTCTTATTTCCATTAGATTTCCTCTGTTTAGTTTTGTCAGTTTGTATTTTGTCTTGAACTGTTTTAGTGTAATGGGCCTATACCACATTTTTGGTTTATTGGCTTAAACGAACCCTGACACCAGGTAGATGCCATAAATAATTGTACAAAATTTTTCTATCGTATTTATAACCGAAAAAAATTGCTCTAAATATTGAATGTTTTGAATCCATACACTTCCCGCCCAGGTCGTGACGTCACCCATGGCCGACTCTACAGTAGGCCGGAGCCTTATATGTGGCAACGTGGCTTCGCTGTCAAATAGTGGTGCGGATACCGTAAATTGTTTTATTTTCAGAATAATAATTATTACATTTTATATGTATTAAGAGTTCGTCTCGGTTGTTAAATTAAGAAAAATACTTTTTAGAACTACTACTACTAATACCACTTACATGAAAATAGAAAATAATACTTGCAGAGGCTAGGGGGCTTGAAGTATTCTACAGCAAAGCTAAGTAAGTACATCCTGTTTACTTCGAGAAAAAGCCAGTGATGTTATACAGTTGATCAGCCTAAAAACTAACTGTACAAAGTGCGAGGTACAATTAAAGGTAAGACTTCGTTTTAGCGGAAACCGAAATTGGGGTCGAGAGTGGTGTCAAACCACGCGGTTTGACGTCCTGAATCGAACGAGACCACTCCCAGACCGAGGAAACGTTCTGGTGAAGAACTAAGGCATTTTGAAGTTTCGTTACCTAACCTAACTTATCCAAAAAAGTCTACTTGTTGAGCTTAAAATGGATGTTAATCGACGTGGCTGGACATCATAACTCTAACTTGACCACTTCCAAAGTGAGGAAACATTTCGGTGAAAATTTACGCCACTTTGAAACTTGGCAATTTGAATACCTTACCTGATATAACCTAACTAATACGGTCGGGCTAAAAAGGGGTGTCAGTCGACTCGGTTTGATGTCATGACTCGAATTGTATCAATTAATTGACTGAAAAAACGTTTATTTTGATTCTTAGTTTAGGAAATTAAGCCAAAAAAGGTCTTCGGGGGTCTGCGCCTGGGACCTATTCCAGCACACTGAAAAAACTGATCAGGTGACCTACCCCACCTACCTGGGAGTATGTTGCATAGAGTATTCAAAATTTACAAAATTAGTAACGTCTGGGGGAGCCATCCCCCCAGGCCCCCTATCTATACAAGGGAATAAACCTAATTCAACTTAAACCTGCCTAAGAATTCAGAATATCATAAATTTTTCATTTCTTGGTGTTGCTTCTGGTGTCGTTGTACCCTACTCGTCAAGTGCTTTCGAATTGACCATATATTTCGTGGAACAAATATCGAAATTTTGAAGTCGTTTTTAGGTTAGGTTGGAAACTTCAAAGAGGCGTAAATTTTTATCGGGCCGTTTTCTTAGTCTGGGTATGGTCTAATCCCGCTCAAGGCGTCAAACCGAGTCAATTAACACTCCTTCAAACCCCATGTAACCCATTTTGACCTCAACAACTTGGCCGGTCGGGTTAAGTTAGGTTAGGTACTCAAAGTTTAAAGTGCCGTAGTTTTTCACCGTAGCGTTTCCTCGGTCTGTGAATGTTCTCGTTCATCTCAGGACGTCAAACCGAGTCGATTGATACTAGTTTTAACCCCCATTTCGGTTTCCGCTAAAACGAAGTCTAGCCCAATTAAAAGATTAAATTTTTATAACTAATTCATTTTTATTATGGTTCGTACCTATTTGCTGTATTTCATATGTATACTCTCAAAATTTGCAATTCTAAGTTTTCCTCGTAAGCATTTCTGTGATTTAACTAGGATGTGAAATTGTGGATATTGATTACATTTCAATTAATTCTAATCTTCTATCTGTAACAACTATTACAATTTTTTTGATGATCAATAAAAAGTATTCATTTTGATTTATTTTGGTGGGTATTCATACAGATGTTGTTTTTTATAAAGTGGAAGATATGGGTGGGGTTTTCATTTAATTATTTACATATTTATTGTACAATTTGAAATCATAAATGACACAAAATTATGTCATGTGTTCCTGTTTTAATCCCATAGTTTTAACAGTTAAATGCTAAGGATCCATATGGTTCAATAGGTTACGCTGCAGGTATGCTAGGCTGTGAAATTGTGGATATTGATTACATATCAAATAATTCTAATCTTCTCTCTGTGACAACTTTTATATACTATTGTTTTTATGATCAATATAAAGTATTTCTTTTCACTTATTTTGGTTGGTATTCATAAATACAGATGATGTTCATTTTTATAAAGTGGAAGATATAGCTGAGATTTTCATTTATTTATTTATTTGTTGATTGCTAGTTTCATATTAATTTTTTTTACTTGGCATACCACCACTTAAAATAAAGGGTAATGTGCCAGAACAATACCTCTAAGGTGGTGTGGAAATTTTTATATATTGGGGTAATCAGGTGCAAGATTAAATAGCATGGACCTTGAATACACTAGTTTAGTAGCATATTACATTTCTTGCTAATATTTTTTACTCTGTTTCATGTCGTTACACTGTAGGTCAAACTGAGACGAGGCGAGGAATGAAAACATAAACCATATGCTTGATGGAACTTCAATAAAGAAGATTATTATTATTATTGTTATACTTGAATATATTCTGCGACAATTTGTATTATATTATTTATAAATTACACATACAATAATCACATTTGTTATTTTCTTGCAAATAAATGAATGAATGAGTAGGTAATTTATTTTTTTGCTCCAATTTTTAAATTTTTGAGCCAATCACTATTTGATTGATTGAAACCAATCAGTCAATGATTGGCTATCATCAAAAATTATGATAATTTTGATATAAAAAGGTAGAGAATCTACAGATTTGCGCAACGATGTGGCAACATAGCCTCGAATTCTTGATACATCTGGCAACCCTGCGGCGGCCATGTTGCAACCCAAAATAATGGCCGCTGACATTGACATAAGTCATTCGTGTTTTCAGTCAAATAGCACGGAATTGTGCCTTCTTTAGCTAAATTCAGATGCACACGACATCCGACGATACGACAGTACGAAACTGTTGCGATTGGTTGAAATATTCAAAATGATGTCAAATCAACATATTTCAACCAATAGGAACAGTTTCGTACCGTCGTATCGGCGGATGTCGTGTGCATCTGAATTTAGCTTTAACCGTACATGTTTTGTGTTTTAACATTTGTTTGGTTATAATAAATAACGATTTAAAATAGAATCAAGTTTTTTGTAGTCGAAATGTTTCTCTCAATAGCAAAAATCCAAATTCCAAATTGTTTTTGCGATTGGGAGAACCAATTTCAACTGTACAATAAACGTGACTATCGAGCTGGAAATCAAACAAGTGGACATGTTTAATACCTTTTATTGTTAAAACTAGATAATAAAGATGGTGCATTTGCTATATATTGGAATAAAAATCGAAAACAAATAGTGAACAGACCAAGGAGGTTTTCGAAATATTATTCCAATATATCTTCTCAAGGAAACTAGGCTAGGAAAAACTTGCGATACTACCTCAAACATAAAATTATTCAAAAAACGATAACTAAACCATGATATATACATATATACAGGGTTATGATCACGTTATTCGACACGGAGCATTATGGCTAAAGTATTTGGTAAAAAAGGAAATAATAATTTGGGATGGATAGAGACCCATAAAGGCTACATTTTAAAAATATTTTCATGATATACAGGGTGTCCCAAAAACACGAAATGTATCAAAGTTATGTTTTTTTAAATGGAACACCCCGTATATATTCAGATTCCTTGGTGAATTTTAGTGTGACTTTGTGTATCATACATTGGACCTAAAACGAACCGTTTAGGTGTAAATCACCATTTTCGGTATAGATAGATATCAGGAAAAAATTGAATATCGCAGAGATTATAAAATATGGAAGGCTGTGACTTTGTCGTATTACTAAGCATAAAAATGCGTCAGCTTTGATGAGACTGTCAAATTTAAATTACGTTTATGCTTGGAGAAATCGGTCGATGAATTAAGGAAACTTCGATCAGCGATAACTTGATTTTTTTAAATGGGAATGGCTAATTTTTTTCATACGGTTAAACGTAGAATTTGATAGCCTTTCTAATGATATAAGGTTGTGAATATCAATCTCTGGTAGTTTTCATTTAATTTTAAATTTTCAAACAAATCGGTCATTTTAAATTTTCCTACCTATAAGCAACGTAGCAGGCCATGAAATATAAACAAAAACCTGTTCAAGTAGAAGAAAACCAACTAACTTAGCTGAAAAATACACATGAACTAGGCTAAAGGGTCAAGATTATAAAAATTCCTTACAACAAATCAACTCTCCCAGAAACAACTTCGATAACATCTCTAAGGTCAAACAGAAGCTGGAGTATGGCAGTAATAGATATTTTTTACAGTCTACAGGCTACCGCAATTTACTAGAGGTTTAAAATTTCCAAGACAATTAAAAACCCTGATATGAAACAGAAACAACCAGCGATTGTTGCTCCAGCACGCAACTATCAATCATATGTAATGGTGTGAAAAAGTACTAATTTGCGTCGAAATGATACCTCTGACTGGAGCCCTTCTATTTTTTAATATCTATTAGCAATATTGCAAAAAAGGAATACTGACAAATCAGATTTAAATTTTCTGCCATTTAAGTTATGTTTTATAATTTGAACAAATTTTAATTCATTCTTCATTTTCTGCGACCTTGCTAATAGGTACTGAAGAATTTCCAGAACTCCAGTCAGAGGTACTTTTGACTTGAGTTTTGACAGAATTGCATACTTTTTTCATATCATTAAATGGGAAATTTTATTATGAAAATAATAAACTGCTTACAACATTCTCTAGTAGTTTTTATTTTATTTTAAAATTTTTAATGGTTTTGGAAATTGCCAATCTCTAGTACATTGCAGTAGCTAGTAGGCCGTGAAAAAATCCATTTCTGCCATACTTCAGCTTCTCTTTGACCAAAGATACGTTACCGCCGTTGTTTCTGGTTAGACTTTGTTTGTTGTGAGTAATTTTTATAATCTTGTGCCTTTAGTCTAGTCCGTGTGTATTTTTCAGCTAAGTTAGTTGTTTTCCTCTACCTGAACAGGTTTTTGTTTATATTTCATGGCCTGCTTCGTTGCTTATAGGTAGGCAAATTGAAAAACGCCGATCTGTTTGAAAATTTAAAATTAAATGAAAACTACCAGAGATTGATATTCACAACCTCATTAGAAAGGTTATCAAATTCTACGTTTAACCGTATAAAAAAAATTAGGCATTCCCATTTGAAAAAATCAAGTTATCGCTGATAGAAGTTTCCTTAATTCATCGACCGATTTCTCCAAGCACAAACGTAATTTAAATTTGACAGTCTCATCAAAGCTGACGCATTTTATGCTAAGTAATACGGCAAAGTCACAGCCTTCCATATTTTATAATCTCTGCGATATTCAATTTTTTCCTGATATCTACTTATACCGAAAATGGTGATTTACACCTAAACGATTCGCTTTAGGTCCCATGTATGATACACAAAGTCACCCTAGAATTCACCAAGAAATCTGAATATGCAGTAATATACGGGGTGTTCCATTTAAAAAAACATAACTTTGATACATTTCGTGTTTTTGGGACACCCTGTATAACATAAAAATATTTTTAAAATGTAGCCTTTATGGATCTCTATCCATCCCAAATTATTATTTTCTTTTTAATCGAATACTTTAGGCATAATGCTCCGTGTCGAATAACGTGAATAACCCTGTATATGATAAATTTGTATCTATAGGGTAAAAAACAAAAAATGACATCATATGACAAAATATTGAATAACAAGTATAACAAATAAAAATAACTTAAATTTCTTTCAATACAAACTAAAACACAATTCTATCACAATTGGGAAAAAGATTTGTCATATCAAGTACTTAAGTCACAGCCAGGTTGGCGTGCAAAACTAGCTCGCGTCCGTAGTAGAATACTACACGTGCACCCTGGGTAATGCTAAATGAGCTAGAGCGACTCGGCAGCCAGACCAATTATTGGATTTCCTGGCTACAAACATGCAGACAGACCTAGATCAAGAAGCCTCAAAAAATGGACCTTCTCAGGCCCAACTAACTAAAAAACTTGGCACTTCAGTTCGAGTATGCCATTTAAATGTAGAAGGCATTAGTCGAGCTAAAAGTGAATATCTATCCAAGCTCCTTTTAGATTATGACATTGACGTAGTCCTAATCCAGGAAACACACGCTCCGACTCTGGAAGACCTGCGCAGGAGAGGCAGAATACATGGCTACGATCTTCTGGGCGCCACATGCCACGGTGTGTACGGTGTTGCCACCTACGTGAGGAGTAATATCGAGCATGCCAGCCTTATCTCAGCCAATACAGAAAATGAGATCCATTATGTCTCGATACAATTGGAGGAAACCATTATAAACAATATTTACAAACCACCAAATGTGCCATGGCCACCGAATGTCCTACCGATTACTGCCCACCCATCGATATATGCTGGAGATTTCAATAGTCATCATGGGCACTGGAACTATGCACGTGACAACGAGTGTGGTATTGCGCTCAATGATTGGGCTGAAAACACAAACCTGTACCTGGTTCACGATGCCAAGGATCTGGGAACCTTCAGATCGGCCGCTTGGCGGAGAGACTACAACCCGGACCTCTGCTTTGTGTCTAGAGACAGTAGGGGTCAGCCAATGCCTGCATCCAGGGAAGTCATACCAAATTTCCCACACAGCCAGCACAGGCCTGTGATCCTTGATGTGGGACTCTCTGTCCCAATAGCAAGATCTGTCCCGCGACCCAGATGGAACTTCCGCAAAGCTGACTGGCGGAGTTTTGCTGACCACCTAGATAAATACATCTGTTTTATTCGGCCAGAAACAGGGAACTATTCTCGATTTGTGGGGGCTGTTCTAGCTGCTGCTAAGAAGTTTATCCCCCGTGGATACAGAAGAGAATATATACCGGGATGGAATGAACATTGCGAACAGCTTTATGAAGAGTATAGCAAATCTGGCGACAGCAACATTGCGGACGACCTCCTCTCGAGCCTTGACGCTGCTAGAAGGGTGCGCTGGTGTGAGACGGTGGAGAGTGCTGACTTCAAACACTCGAGCAGAAAGGCATGGAGTCTCCTGCGTAAAGTTGGCGGAGCCACCGACAGACCTCGCCAAAAGCCTGATATCTCGGGTAACCTAATTGCCAATCATATAGTCGAGAATTCCAGAGCCCCCCGCGACAGACAACATACTTCTAGAATAAAACGAGAGCTCACCTCTCTAAAAGCCCAGTGCCCAGATGAATCCAATTTCTCTTCGCCTTTTACGCTGGATGAACTGGATGCTGCTCTGAAGCACACCAAACATGGCAAGGCACCTGGCCTGGATAACATACATCCAGAATTTCTAATAAACATGGGCAGCGGTGGAAAAAAATGGCTGGTCCGTTTCTTCTCGAACATCCTAGATAACGGATTACTGCCCAAAGAGCTAAAGAGAACAAAAATAGTGGCAATCTTGAAACCAGGCAAACCAGCTGACCTTCCTCAAAGCTTCAGACCTATCTCCCTGCTGAGCTGTACCTATAAACTTCTGGAGAGGCTCATCTATAACAGAATTAGCGGCCTCGTCTTGGAACATATCCCAGTTGAGCAAGCAGGTTTTAGACCACAGAGAAGCTGCTGCGACCAGGTACTGGCCTTAACAACCTTCATAGAGGCTGGTTTCCAGGAAAACGAGAAGACATCTATCGCATTCGTAGATTTAACCGCGGCATATGACACAGTCTGGAGAGAGGGGATGATATATAAATTATTAAAAACAACCCGATGTCGAAAAACTGTAACTCTCCTTAACACCATGATGAGCAATAGGTACTTCCGCGTTTACATGGGACAGAACGTAAGCAGGGAGAGGAAATTAAGTAATGGCCTACCACAGGGTTCCGTACTAGCTCCCCTACTTTTTAACCTGTACATCTCCGATCTCCCCAACACCAGGTCCAAGAAATTCTGCTACGCGGATGTCCGCTCTTGCCTGTAGAACCAAAGATCTCGGACGAGCGGAGACAATTCTCACGGAGGATCTGGCCGTTGTAGGCTCTTACTTTGGAAAGTGGCGACTTAAACCCAGTGCAAGTAAAACTGAAGTATGCGCATTTCCACCTGAACAACAAACAAGCCAGTACAGAGCTGAGAGTGCAGCTTAATGGAAACACTCTTCGACATAACAAGTATCCCAAGTACCTTGGTGTCACCCTCGACCGCACCCTTTCATACAAAAAACATCTTGAAAATACTGCTGCCAAGATAAAGACGCGTAACAATATTATTCAAAAATTATGTGGAACGACATGGGGAGCTTCAGCAGATACACTGCGCACATCAGCCATTGCACTGGTCTTCTCTACAGCCGAATATTGTGCCCCGGTGTGGCTAAACAGCTGCCACACCAATCTGGTCGACGTCCAGCTGAACCACACTATGCGCCTGATAACTGGAGCAATCCGACCGACACCCACCTACTGGCTTCCTTTGTTGAGCAACATATACCCACCCGCAATTCGTAGGAGCGAGGCCCTGCTTAGGGAATACCACAAGCTACAAGAGAACCTGGATCTACCCATACAGGAAGACATACCAAGCCTACGACGAAATAGACTCCGCTCACGGAACCCCCCGGTGCGGCAAGCAGAACAGCTGGATGCCAGTAATATCGAAGTGAGGGACCTGTGGGATCAGAACTGCCAACGTATTGAAAATTTTGAGGAGCGCGAGTGGTTCCGAGGGTATAACCATAACACTGTTGGCACTGAACTCGACAGAAAGCTATGGGTCAAATTGAACAGGTTCCGCATTGGACATGGCCGGTGCGCGGACTCACTTCACAAGTGGGGTGCCACGGAGTCTCCGGCCTGTGACTGCGGGGCTCCCAACCAGACAATCAGGCACATTAGGGACGAATGCCCCCTGCGTTCCTATCGGGGAAGTTGGAGCGACCTTATGAAAGCTGACGATGCAGCTCTTGACTGGATTAGGAACTTGGATATTGATATTTAGTTAGGTTCATGTGTAATTTTTTTTTTCTGTGATTTTTGCTTTTTTTTTTCTTTGTGCTAGCACTTATTGGTTATTATATACCTGTATCTATGTTATGTACGCTGCATGTAAGCCATACGAAAATAAATAAATAAACAGCCAGGTTACTGATGATCCATCCATGGAGGTCCATATGGAAAAAAAGGAAATAAAGGGCATTAATTATTCCATTAAAAATAAATTATAATGCCTTGAACTTTTTTATTTTCCGCTGGTGACCATCAGAATGTCTTTTCAGTGAATTCTTGTCACAGACATATTTGAAAATTGTCAGTCTTATACACTTACCAATGATATCCTGAAGAATATCATGGCCCTTGCAAGACTGAGACAATTTTATATGTCCGTTCAAGCTGGTCTTAAACTTAGTTTCAACATAAGGCAAGTGACCAAACTTATCCAAGAAACTATAAAGTTTCACAACTCACTTTTTGAAATCCCTAATCTATTTTGGCAAGAGCTGGATTGTTCTGATAAAAATGAAAATCTATCTTTAGAATGTGTTTGCACAGCAGAACCCGATTGGGAGAAGTATGAGTGATCATGTAAAACAGCAGCAGTAATACCCCCTAATACTTCTGTGGACTCAGAAACCTGACTACTTGCTGAAGATGTTGAAGGCGAATCACAGATACTTGCTGAGGAACTAGCAGAACATTCCTTCAAGGAGGGTGCCAGATTCAAATCATTTGTTATATCTTGTGGAGTAGAAACAATGACTTTTGGAACTGCTCTGCAGTTCAATCACAGCCTACCTAGTGGTTCAATCGTGAATTGGGGTCTCGTGGACACATATAATCTGACCGAAGGAAATGGTCTTCACAAACAAATAAATATTTACTATTTGAATCTGAACTAATTCCACAAGCACGAAGCCATAGCTGCCTCACTTAGGGTTTTTTGGGGAAGTAATGGAATTTTTTATATTGAGGATCAGAATGGCTCCCGCCCCAGTAGTATTTGTTTTCGCACAAGGGAAATTGGCATTTCAGTGTGCTGTATCTGTACTGAGAAATCGAAGTAACAGAAGAGCTAGCCATGGTAAATATTGTAAATTAAAAGATATCAACAACACCTCAGAAAGAGTATGATAATAAAAAAGGGTCTATTTATGTATCTTGATCAACAAACTCACCCTTTTACCATGCTTCCACGTTCCACGCCTTCGGAATATCTGAAAATTAAAATACCACATGGTTGAATATGGCGGGATAATTTGTTTTGATTATTGGGTAAGGGTTCGTTTTAGCGAAACCCGAAACGGGCGTTGAGATTAGTGTCAATCGACGCGAATTGACGCCCTGAGTCGAACGAGACCACTCCCAGACTGAGGAAACGCTCCGGTGAAAAACTACAGCACTTTAAAGATTCCAAACCTAACCTAACTTAACCAAACTAGTTCGATTATTGAAGCTGAAATGGGTTCTAATCGACTCGGATTGAAGTCCTGAGACGAACTATACCATTAAACAGCGCAAGAAAACGTTTTGGTGAAACTCTACGCTACTTTGAAATTCACAAATTCCAATAGCTTACCTAATATAAAGTAAGCAAATCGGTTGAGGTAAAAAGGTGTCTCTAGCGACTCAACCTGATATCTTGACTTAAATTGTACCAAATCTAGACTGTACAACCGTTTATTTTGATTCTCAATTGGAAATTAATCAAAATAAGTTCCTCTGGGTCCTACCCCCGCATGCTATGGAAAAAACCGAGCAGGTGAGAATCCTACTTGGGAAACTTGTGTTGCTTAGACTATTCAAAATATGCAACCACAGTGACGTCTGGGGGGCCAGCCCCCCCCAGGCCCCCCGTTATACGTTTCCACAAACCTAATTCAACATAAACTAACCTGGTTTTCGGTTATTCATATTTCCTCAATAGCTTTCACATTAAACATTTAAAGTATCATAACTTTTTATTTTCCATTTTAGGATGTTGCGACTGGTGGCGTTGTGTTGTACTCATCTAGTGCTTTCACACGATATATAGTTTGACCACATATTTCATGAAAAATCATCGAAATATCGAAGTAATTTTGAGGTTAGGTTTGAAATTTTAAAGGTGCGCAGATTTTCATCGGAGCGTTTCCTCAGCCTTGGAGAGCCCTAATTCGACTCAGGACATCAAGCAGAATCGATTATCACTTACTTGACGACTGATTAAACCGAATTTGACCTCGATAAGTTGACTGTTTGGCAGAAGTGAGGTTAGGTACTGAAACTTTAAAGTGTTATAGAATTTTACCGGGGCGTTTTCTCAGTCTAGGAGTGATGTCGTTCGACTCAGGGCGTCAATCCGCGTCGATTGATACCAATCTCAACGCCCGTTTCGGGTTTCGCTAAAACGAACTCTAACCTAAGAGAACCTATCTTCAAATGAGAAATATCAGGAAAAAGAATAAGGGACTGGTAGACTTTAAGTATCCAAAAATTTCCTAGCGATTTCACCTTTTTTGTATAGAGGACGGTCTAATATGTCACTTTCGACAAAAAAATTCTTGGCATTTTCACCAAAAAAAATTTTTTTAAAACTCCGATTTTCACCATATATTGAAACCCAACAACAACACAAAACAACCAAAACCACGACAGAGCGGCAAAGTTATGATATGACACAAAACGTGTTAGCACCCATCGTCCACTCAGATTTTGCGACATTGCAACATCTCGCTAAGATGCCATCGGCCATCATCAGCAGAAAAGGCCCATGAGTCCCATGACGTAATTTTATGAATGCAAGAAAAGTTTTAATAGACTGCTATGATGTTTGTCGCATTTTTATTCATATTTATAAGTTACTATTCCCCTGCTATTCCCGAGTAGAGGTATAACCAAGGTATAACACATTGAACTCCATTCATTCGGCAGGCATGAAGATATATGGCAACATCGCAGAATCTGAGTGGATGATAGGTGCTAACAAGTTCCGTGTCATATCATAACGTTGCCGTTCTGTCGTGGTTTTGGTTGTTTTGCGTTGTTGTTTGGTTTTGATATATGGTGAAAATCGGCGATTTTAAAAAAAATTTTTTGGTGAAAATGCCAAGAATTTTTTTGTCGAAAGTGACATATTAGACCGTCCTGTATACGAAAAAGTTAAAATCGCTAGGAAATTTTTGGATACTTAAAGTCTACCAGTCCCAAAGAATAAATCTGCAAGGGACTGGTGGACTTTAAGTATCCAAAAATTTACAAGCTATTTTACCTTTTTCGTATACAGGACGGTCTAATATGTCACAATGAACAAAAATAATCTTGGCATTTCCACATTTTTACACAAAAAAATGGTTCTAAAAAACACCGATTTTCACCATATATCGAAACCACAAAACAGGTACGCTTAAGTTAAGAAGGCACAATTCCGTGCTATTTGACTGGAAACACGAATGACTTATGTCAATGTCAGCGGCCATTATTTTGGGTTGCAACATGGCCACCGCAGGGTTGCCAGATGTAGCAAGAATTCGAGGCAATGTTGCCACATCGTTGCGCAAATGTGTAGATGCTCTACCTTTTTATGTCAAAATTATCATTAATTGATGATAGCCAATCATTGACTGATTGATTGACTTTTGAATTCAATCAATCAGTGATTGATTCAAAAATTTAAAAATTGGAGCAAAACAATGAAAATACCTATATTAAATATAATTATTGTATGTGTAATTTATAAATACTATAATACAAATTGTCACAAAATACATTTGTATAACAATAATAATAGTAATCTTCTTTGTTGAAGTTCCATCAAGCATATGGTTTATGTTTTCATTCCTCACCTCGTCTCAGTTTGACCTACAGTGAATAAAATAACCACATGAAACAGAGTAAAAAATATTAGCAAGAAATGCAATATGCTACTAAGCTAGAGTATTCAAGGTCCATGCTTTTTTATCTTGCACCTAATTACCCTAGTATATAAAACTTTCCACACCACCTCGGAGGTTCTGTTCTGGCACATTACCCTTTATTTTAAGTGGTGGTATGCCAAGTAAATAAAAAAAAGGAAACTAACAATAAATAAATAAATAAATAAATGAAAATCTCAGCTATATCTTCCACTTTATAAAAATGAGCATCTGTATTTATGAATACCAACCAAAATAAGTCAAAATAAACTTTTTATTGATCATAAAAACAATAGTATATAATAGTTGTCACAGATAGAAGATTAGAATTAATTGAAATGTAATCAATATCCACAATTTCGCAGCCTAGCAAACCTGCAGCGTAACCTATTCAACCATATGGAGCCTTAGCATTTAACTTTGTCAAACTATGGATTTAAAACAGGAACACATGATATAATTTTGTGTTATTTACGATTTCAAATTGTACAATCAATAAATAAATAAATGAAAACCCTGCCCATATCTTCCACTTTATAAAAAAGAACATTTGTATTTATGAATACTAACCAAAATAAATCAAAATAAATACTTTTGTTGATCATGAAAACAATAGTATTAATTATCACACATAGAAGATTAGAATTAATTGAAAAGTAATCAATATCCACAATTTCACATCCTAGTCAAATCACAGAAATGTTTATGAGGAAAACTTAGATTCGAGTCATAATAAAAATTAATTAGTTATAAGAGTTTAAACTTTTAATTGTACCTCGCACTTTATACAGTTAGTCTTTAGGCTGATCAACTTCATAACATCACTGGCTTTTTCTTGAAGTAAACAGGATGTACTTACTTAGCTTTGCTGTAGAATACTTCAAGCACCCTAGCCTCTGCAAGTATTATTTTCTATTTTCATCTGTGTTGAGCATCCTATTGCCAATCTGTCAAATCCATAACTGAGAAGACACTGCTTAACATTGGTTTCTCCATCTTTGTTGGTCACTTGTATGTATAAGCTCGTCCACTGAATAGCTCGTCTCTCATTGCAATAATATTCATCAAAATTATTAACATTGTTGTGAGCAGAGTTTACAATGAACAACAGCGGATTTTCGAAATAGTCGTAATTGGAAAACGTGAAAATCTTAGGAAAAACTTGTATATAACACATCGAGGTAGAATCCCAAGGAGACGCTATAAGGTTCAATTTCGCATAACAAAAACGGTAGCAGGAGGCGTGGCCAAGTGTGGTAACAATATGGACGCCTCGCCAGAGTCGGATCATTTTCTTATGTAAATAATTTTAAAAATTCATTACAATGATGATTTAAATATGAAGTATTGGGTTGATTTTTCAATCTAATGCGAAATTCATAGTTAAGTATATGAAAAAAACAGGCTTTGTAGAGACGACATTCATCACCAATTGAGTAATACAACTGTATTATTGCTGCGATACGTTACACTTTATTGAGATAAAGATTACAAATGCGGTCCTGTGCATTGTTATTTTTTTGCATACATACACCTATGAAATGTAGTTGCTGTCGATTTCTTCTTATCCATGCAATCTCTGCTAGAGCAACTACGATAAGCACATGAAACCATTATTTCCTTCAAGAATTCACTAGAATATCACTTAAAAATAACTAAAAATCTCAGTAAAAACACTCAAAAAAGCAAACACGAAATTGTCAAAGAAACTTCAGCTGTTTGACATAAGTGTCGAATCAATATGGCCAACCTGCACCTGTTTTCAGCCACGTTATCGCGCCTCCATGGGATTCTACCTCGATGATATATCACTTCGTGAAAAATGTTCATCTGTCTACTCACTGTCAACTACGTGTCAACTATGAAAATCGCATATGTCCTAGAAAGCACATACAGGGGAACATATAAAATTGTTACAGTAGACCAGACAAAAATACGTAAACATTACAAAACATCTTAATATTAACACTCCCACCTTTTGTCATGTTTAAATAATTTCAACAACACTAAGCTTCTTACAAAGATCTTGGAATGTTTTTCTTGGTAATGCCTTCGTAAATATATCTGCCTGCTGCTCCTTAGTATTCACATAAGCGGGAACAATATCACCAGCTTCAAACTTCTCTCTAACAAAGTGATACTGAACATCGATGAGCTTCGTTCGATTGTGGAACTCTGGATTTCTTATCAGCTTAATCGAACTCTGGTTGTCAATATTCAAAACTGTTGGTTTTGTAACTTCTTCGTCGATGTCGAACAACAATTTCTGCAACCAAATAGCTTCTTTGGTAGCTTGTGAAGCTGCTACATATTCTGCTTCAGTCGTGGACAAAGTTACTGTAGGCTGTCTTCGGCTTGCCCATGTTACTGGCCCGTTGCATAATTTAAACACATAGCCACTAGTAGATCACCTTGTCGCTGTGTCACTTGCATAGTCAGAATCGGTGTAACCACATAAGTTACTTTCTTTATTTTTGTCGAATTCTATGCCATATTCTTGGGTTCCGATAAGATATTTTATTATTCTTTTCACCGCGTTCCAATGAACGATTTTGGGATTATTTAAGTATCTACTTGCTACTCCCACTGCATGTGAAATGTCAGGACGAGTAACTGTAGCTAGGAACACTAACGAACCAACTGCTTGTCTGTAGGGAATTTGCTCACCAACTTCCTTCGAATCTTCTGTTAGGGCCAAATTTGTATGTTGGTCCTCTGGTGTTGATACTATGCTAGCATCTTCCACCCCAAAGCGTCGAATAATACTCTTAATATAACTTGACTGCTTCAAATGCATTTTGCCTTGCTCAGGATCTCTATTTCAATTCCAACAAAGTAGTTAGCATTTTCAGTAATCTTAATCTCGAAACAACTTTTTAATTCTTCTAAAACTGTATCTATTGCTGTCACTTGAGATGAAAATATAAGACCATCATCAACATAGATCACCAGCAATAATTTTACATCCTTTACATATCCAGTATAGACACACTTGTCAGCTGATGAAGGTTGAAAGCCAAAGTTTTGTAGAAAAGTGCTAAATTTCTTGTTCCAACATCTTGGACTTTGTTTCAGGCCATACAATGACTTTTCTAGTTTGCACACAAAACCTTCTTCGCAGTCTAGTCCAAGTGGTGGTTTCATATATATGTCCTTTTCAAGTTCGCCATACAAAAATGCAGTTTTTATGTCGAACTGTTTGAATTCATATCCTCGCATGTTTGCTATAGCTAATAATACTCTTATTGAGTCAAATCTTGTTGTTGGTGCAAAAAATTTCAGTATAATCTATCTCTTGTTTCTGAGCATATCCTTTTGCACACAATCTAGCCTTGTATCTACTAATACTTCCATCTAGTTTTCTTTTAACTCTAAAAACCCATCTTGACTCAATAGGCTTCTTTTCTTCTGGCATTTTTACCATCTTCCAAGTTTCATTTCTTAACAAAGAATCAAACTCTTCATTAATAGCTTCCTTCCACTTTTCTTTTTCAGTGCTATTCATTGCATCATCATAAGTCTCCGGAATGTCTATTTCTATAAAATTTAACTGAAACTCTTCATATCTGGCAGGTATACGAATATTTCTCTGCGGTTTTAAGTCTGGAACCTCATTTTCTTCTGCAGACTCATAGTGTTCTTCCGCTTCTTGCTCGTAATTTCCAGTCTGCACTACTTCTTCTACTCCAAAGTCTGTGACATCATCACTATCAAGTTCTATGTTCACTTTATTTGGTTTTACACCACTCTGTAGCTTTTCATTGAATACCACATTCCTTGATATTGTCACCTGTCTTGTAGTAGGGTTGAAAAGTCTGTAGTTTGTCGAATTTTTGTCATAACCAACAAAAACTAGCTTTTCGCTTTTCGCATCTAACTTTCGGCGTTTTTTATCAGGTATGTGCATGTAGGCATCACAACCAAATACTTTCAGATGATCAAGTGTTGGTTTTTGCCACATTTCATAGGGTGTTTTTGGATCTTGTGACGTTGGCATTCTATTCAAAATATAGATGGCAGTACTTACTGCCTCGGCCCACAAGTACTTTGGAACACATGACTGCTGCAACATCGAACATGCACACTCTACGATTGTTCGATTGTCTCTTTCAGCACGACCATTTTGCTGAGGTGTGTATGGTGTTGTTACCTCGTGTTCTATGCCTTCTCTCACCATAAAACTTTTAAACTCACTACTGAGATATTCAGCGCCCCCATCAGTATGTAGAACTTTCACTGAATGACCAAATTTATTTTTGATTCTCGCATTGAAACTTTTAAAGCACTCAAAAACGTCAGATTTATGTTTTATGAAATGAGCTACACGATAGCCACTTTTTTCATCCTTAAAAGTCACAAAGTATCTATACCCTTTTACTGAAGGAGTGGAAATAGGACCGCACACACCACTTTAAATTCTCTCTCCAAGCTCAAGTTTCACATGCTCTTCTCTCTTTTTCTTGAACGGCAACTTATGCTGCTTACCCAATACACATGACTCACAGAAAAAGTTCTCAGTATTACTAAACTTTACTCCTTTAACCAAATCTTTATCAACCATCTGTTTCAGGTATCCTACATTAACATGGCCACAGGGCTCATGCCACAGTTTCATGTTGTCAGTGACTGTCAAGTTTGCAGTGTAAATCATAGTTCTGAACAGCATTTTGTAAGCGTTAGTAGAGTCTTTCACGGCTACTCCTACAAGTTTTGATTCTTCAAAAACTCATTCTCAAATTTCACTACTTTCATACCCTTATCAGTAAGTACACCTTCAGAAAATAAGTTTTTACATAGCTGTGGTACATTGTTTTAGTAGCATCATACCACTTACCATCTATAAGCCTCTGTATTTTTATTGTACCTTTGCCATCCACAGGTAGCTGCTGGTTATTGCCTAACTTGACTCTTGACTTAAAGCTGTTGTTAAATGTATGATAAAAGTCCCTTCTGTAGGTCATATGGGCAGAAGCCCCATTGTCCATTGTCCACGTTTCTGATTCATAAATCACATTGTCTGGATCAACCCCTTCTACATTAAATGCTGTCTCGTTTCTATCTCTTTTCTGATTATCCTGTCTCCTGAAGTGATCATCTTGTTTCTTCTTCTTCCCTTTACAGTTTCTTGCTATGTGACCTCTTTTTCTGCAGTTAAAACATACAGGACCTCTTGATTTTTCACTTTTCTCACCTTCTGGCTTCTTCTTACTTAGTGACACTGCCGCCAACGCTAGCTCAGCTTCTTCATAAGACTGGACTTTGTTTTCTTCATCTAATAGTCGAGCCTTCAGGTTGTTTAGTGTTTGTTTTGCAGGATCTAACGACAACCATGCCTACCTGACATTTTTATACTTTGCAGGTAGCGTGCTAAGTATCTTTGTCATTATAGACATGTCAGTGATGTCGTCACCCGTGTCTTTTATCTGTTTTGCAAGATTCTGTACCTTTGACACATGCTGTGCAATGCTATCACCAGTGTCCATCTTATACTGATGAAATCTTTCGTGAAGGATCATTTTATTAGCCTCAGATTTCTGTTCAAAAATTGCCTCTAATGTGGACATCATATCTTTAGCATTTTCACAAGTCTCTATCAGCATAATCTGGTCCATGTTCATAGCTGAGGTCAGTACAAACATTGCATGTGCATCCTTTTTGCACCATGATGTATACTCTTCAGTTTGTGATGGATTGGGCTTGGTTAGGTACCCATCAATTACCCCATAAATACCTTTGGCCTTTAGTGCACATTTCATCTGAAACTTCCATTGTCTGAAGTTCGTCCCATCAAATTTATTGACGCTGGAAACATCCACCTTGTCTCCCATTTTTCGTTGCAGTTGGACACGCCAAAAAACGACTCACGTTTTCGCAACTCTGCCACAAGTTCTTTGAGCAGCTTTTCGCGTGCAGGGACACACCCTACCGAACTTTTCAGTTTCCACGTTAGTTCTTCCTTCAAGGGACACACCCGTTTCTTTTGGCGCGTTTTTACCGACACCTTTTTACGACTTTTCCACGCAACGGCTACACTTTTTCGAACGAACGATATCTGGGCCCATAACCTGTTGTGAGCAGAGTTTATAATAAACAACAGCGGGTTTTCGAAATAATCGTTGTAATTGGAAAACGTGAAAATCTTAGGAAAAACTTGTATATAACACAACGTGAAAAATGTTCATCTGTCAACTCACTGTCAACTACGTGTCAACTATGAAAATCGCATATGACCTAGAAAGCACATACAGGGGAACATATAAAATTGTTACAGTAGACCAGACAAAAATACGTAAACATTACAAAACATCTTAATATTAACAAACATGAAGGTAGACACTGCAGACAATGCAGCATCCTACAACCTACAACTCAGATGTTGTCTATGATCTAAAATAGAAGAATAGAAAATTAAAGTAGTAAGAGTGTATGAATGACCAATAATTAGTGTATTCCACAGAAATGCAGTAATAAATATACTTACGCTTTGTACTCGCTCATTTAACATTTAACTAAAGTTGCACTTCATCAGGAGTTATATAGTGTTTGAGCCCCATTTATTTCTTGCTTGTTGGCTGGCTGTACTTCTCATACCTGCTTTGTAGTTGTAAAGTTTGAAGCCTTCAAACAGTTCAAACTTCCTAACAAATTCATTCACATATGAAATGGTTTCGAGTACAAAAAATAATGTTTAAGCAAATTTTCCATCAACAGTTTCCCATTTGTGTGGAGCAAACCAAAATAAATTAAATAACACTCAAAGAAAAAAACACGAAAAAACGAGGTTAATGTCGGCGGCGCTTGGGGGGAAATTCGAATGTTCTTCTTCTTCCGAGTTATACGGTATTTGCCACAAAATATGTTCGTATTTGATCTATGAGGGAAACTGGTCGACACAATTGGTGTGGCTGCTTAATTCTTGTCATTATGCATTATTACAGTCACTTTTTAATTGGTTAAAGTTAATCTGTCGCTTTTAAAAGCTGAAGACATCATGAAGAACAGCTAGAGAAGACCATTGAATTTCGCACCGTTGTCAACCACGGATCACATAAATGCGGGCTGATCAGTGTTACTGTGGTCTGGGCCGCCATTATTTTGGGTTGCAATATGTCCTCCACATTGGCCGCCCTGTTTCCCAGTCTGTAATGCTAGTTGCCCCCACGTGAGAAGGCACAATTCCGTGCTATTTGACTGGAAACACGAATGACTTATGTCAATGTCAGCGGCCATTATTTTGGGTTGCAACATGGCCACCGCAGGGTTGCCAGATGTAGCAAGAATTCGAGGCAATGTTGCCACATCGTTGCGCAAATGTGTAGATGCTCTACCTTTTTATGTCAAAATTATCATTTATTGATGATAGCCATGGCCGACTCTACACTAGGCCGGAGCCTTAGATGTGGCAACGTAGCTTAGCTGTCAAATAGTGGTCCTATAGTTTCAGAATAATTATTACATTTTATATGTATTAGAGTTCATCTCGGTTAATAAATTAAAAATATAAAAATACTTTTTAGAACTACTACTACTAATACCACTTACATCTGATGTCTGTTTCATTACAGTCAGACACTACAAAATAAAAATAAACGCAACTTGTTTCCTCTGCCACTTCCACTTCCACTTAAATGAACACTCAATTTACTTTGTAGATTATCACTTGAGCTAGAAAAATTCACTATTAGGTCACTGTGAAGCCATTCTTGCTGGTCTTGATTTCCCTTTCACTATCAAATCCTTTCGTAGGTATGCCCCAGGCCATGCCCAGATGAGTTCTATTAACTGTATTTTTCTGTGATATTTGGGAGGTCCAGAAAACATTATAGGTACCACATTGTGCTTTAAAATAGGTCTTATCCTTTGAAATGTTTGTCAATTATTGTCTTTATCCTTATAAATATAGCCAGCCCTTCCGAGGAATACCTTTCACCCACTTCTGTTTATGTCCCTTATCGGACGCACAATTGCTAGTGCAACCTGGTACTACACACTTTGCAGGCATCTTTTTATCTTTATAGTTTCATTTGTGCAGGTAAATAAGTAGAAACCCATTCAAAATCACCTTGCAACGTTCTTTTTAATCTGGAATAAGGTTATGTTGGGCCATGGTTTGGTAGTCATCTACTCATGCCTCTACTGCGCTGCAACCTGGTACTACATGCTTTGCAGGCATCTTTTTATCTTTATAGTTTCGTTTGTGCAGGTAATTAAGTAGAAACCCATTAAAAATCACCTTGCAACGTTCTTTTTAATCTGGAATAAGGTGATGTTGAGCCATGGTTTGGTAGTCTCTACTGGGCTGCAACCTGGTACTACACGCTTTGCAGGCATCTTGTTATCTTTATAGTTTCGTTTGTGCAGGTAAATAATTAGAAACAAATTAATAATCACCTTCCAACCATATTTTCTGCACCTGGAAGAATACACATGACATAACAACAAATGAAAACACGGCCTGATCTCCAACGTTGCCATATTTCAATGCTCCGGCCTAGTGAGTAGAGACGGCCATGTGAAAGCCAATCATTGACTGATTGATTGATTTTTGAATTCAATCAATCAATCAGTGATTGACTCAAAAATTTAAAAATCGGAGCAAAAAAATGAAAATACCTATATTAAATATGATTATTGTATGTGTAATTTATAAATACTATAATACAAATTGTCACAAAATACATTTGTATAAAAATAATAATAGTAATCTTCTTTGTTGAAGTTCCATCAAGCATATGGTTTATGTTTTCATTCCTCACCGCGTCTCAGTTTGACCTACAGTGAATAAAATAACCACATGAAACAGAGTAAAAAATATTAGCAAGAAATGCAATATGCTACTAAGCTAGAGTATTCAAGGTCCATGCTTTTTAATCTTGCACCTAATTACCCTAGTATATAAAACTTTCCACACCACCTCGGAGGTTTTGTTCTGGCACATTACCCTTTATTTTAAGTTGTGGTATGCCAAGTAAATAAAAAAAATTGAGTTAAGTTGATTGACTCAGTACTTCCCACACATTACGGTGATACCAGTTTATTATTTTCCCATAGCATAAAGATTTAGTCTGAGATCCCCTTGCAACAAAATCATCGCCAGTACCCCCCCCCCCCCCCCCCAATTATTGTCATATGCTGCTAGGTCTTTCCTGCACAGGTCAATGAACAGCCTATTATCAATAATACAAACTTTTGTATTGAATTTCACCTCTTCAGCTGTGGCAGTTTTGGAAAAATTTAAGCGTTCCGGTACCGTTTACTGAAAAAGCGGTGTTGCCGTATCTCATTAATTAATACAAACAAAATTTTGAAATTGTGAGATCTTACTAAATTCGACATGCGCAATTCATTGCAATAAAAATAAGTAGAGGAATCTATTTAAAATAAATTAAAATCGGGGATACTTGTTTAAAAATTTGGGAAAATAATTTATAACTTGGCAACGTCGAAAACGCGAAAAAAAATATTACAAGACGAGATAGAGTATTTGTAGATATTTCGATTTAAAATAAAAAAGACAGGGTGTTACATTTAAAAAAACAAAGTAAAACGACCTTTAAGTTGCCGGAATTTAAAATTCTGCCAAAAACACCCTGTAGATACAAATTGCTGGTAGCATCCAGAATAATATCCGCTTAATATTCAAGTAACTCGCTGTGTAATATTATTGAGAAAAGTTAAAGGAATATATCAATTTGAACGTATTACTTGCGACCTTGCAAATGCGGAAATTAATAGAAAATAAATTATTACTTAGCAACGTCGCAACCGATTCCAAAAATATTTTAGGGTTGAATAGAGATCAATGATGGACACTAGAACAACTTGAGAGAAAGTTATAGTTCCATATAAAAAAATCAAGTTGATCTCTATCCTACTTTCCCGCAACACCCTTTTAGGATATGCATCTCAAGTAACCAAATAACTTTTGTATTTGAGATTTTCTTCTATCAGCTATACCTTGCGAGATATCGAAGAATTACACACTAAATGGACAGCCTGTATACATCGGAAAAAATTCTAAGTCCTTTAGTTCCTGTAATAGGCATAAGGCAATGTTCGGATAGACCTAAAAAAGTTATTTATGTCGCTAGGTCTTCCTTCATAGGTCAGTGGGTAGTCTATTATGAATACAACAAATGTTTCAATTTTACAACCCCCCAACCACCCCAATTTCACCCCCACCAAAAAAAAAGTAGAAAATGATCAGGGACGAAACGAAAGTTCAGCAATATTTAATTTTTTTGTTTTTTGCTAATTACTCCGCCGCCTATGCACCGATTTTCAAAATTATACGAACATTACCTACTACGACCCCACAGCATACCGCTGCCCAAATTTCATCACAATCCATGCAGCGGTTACTGAGATTACGACGTTAGAAAAACGCCAACAGACAGACAGACAGACAGACAGACCGACAGACCGACAGACCGACAGACCGACAGACCGACGGAAATGAGTGACGTGGATTTTCGTGATGTAGACATCATAAAACGCCCAAAAAGTATATTATCTCAAAATCGAAAATTTTCGCGATCACAATACTCCCCTCACCTATCGGTGTGGGAAGTAAAAAGGAAACTAACAATAAATAAATAAATAAATAAATAAATGAAAATCTCAGCTATATCTTCCACTTTATAAAAATGAACATCTGTATTTATGAATACCAACCAAAATAAGTCAAAATAAACTTTTTATTGATCATAAAAACAATAGTATATAATAGTTGTCACAGATAGAAGATTAGAATTAATTGAAATGTAATCAATATCCACAATTTCACAGCCTAGCAAACCTGCAGCGTAAACTATTGAACCATATGGAGCCTTAGCATTTAACTTTGTCAAAACTATAGGATTAAAACAGGAACACATGATATAATTTTGTGTTATTTATGATTTCAAATTGTACAATAAATAAATAAATAAATAAATAAATAAATGAAAACCCAACCCATATCTGCCACTTTATAAAAAGGAACATCTGCATTTATGAATGACAACCAAAATAAATCAAAATAAATACTTTTTATTGATCATAAAAACAATAGTAATAGTTGTCACAGATAGAAGATTAGAATTAATTGAAATGTAATCAATATCCATAATTTCATATCCTAGTCAAATCACAGAAATGCTTACGAGGAAAACTTTGAAATGCAAATTTTGAGAGTATAAATATGAAATACAGCAAATAGGTTCAGACAAAATAAAGGTGAATTAGTTATAAAAATTTAAACTTTTAATTGTACCTAGCCATTTGTACAGTTAAGTCTTTAGGCTGACCAACTGTATAACATCACTGGCTTTTCTTGAAGTAAGTAGGATGTTCTTACTTAGCTTTGCTGTAGAATACTTCAAGCGCCCTAGCCTCTGCAAGTATTATTTTCATCTGTGTTGAGCATCTTATTGCCAATCTGTCAAATCCATAACTGAGAAGGCACTGCTTAACATTGGTTTCTCCATCTTTGCTGGTCACTTGTATGTCTAAGCTCGTCCACTGATTAGCTTGTCTCTCATTGCAATAATATTCATCAAAATTATTAACATGAAGGTAGACACTGCCACTGCAGACAAAGCAGCATCCTACAACCTATAACTCAAATGTGGTTGTGTATGATCTAAAATAGAAGAATAGAAAATTAAAGTAGTGAGAGTGTATGAATGACTAATAAATAGTGTAAAGTATTGCACAGAAATGCAGTAATAAATATACTTACGCTTACTTACAACTCAGATGTTGTCTATGATCTAAAATAGAAGAATAGAAAATTAAAGTAGTAAGAGTGTATGAATGACTAATAATTAGTGTATTCCACAGAAATGCAGTAATAAATATACTTACGCTTTGTACTCGCTCATTTAACATTTAACTAAAGTTGCACTTCATCAGGAGTTATATAGTGTTTGAGCCCCATTTATTTCTTGCTTGTTGGCTGGCTGTACTTCTCATACCTGCTTTGTAGTTGTAAAGTTTGAAGTCTTCAAACAGTTCAAACTTCCTAACAAATTCATTCACATATGAAATGGTTTCGAGTATAAAAAATAATGTTCAAACAAATTTTACATCAACAGTTTTCCATTAACAGTTTCACAAATAAAGCAATGTGTGGAGCAAACCAAAAACCAAAACAACACTCAAAGAAAAACGAGGTTAATGTCGGCGGCGCTTGGAGGGAAATTCGAATGTTCTTCTTTTTCTGGCTATACGGTATTTGCCACAAAATATGTTCGTATTTGATCTATGAGGGCAACTGGTTGACGCGTTTGGTATGGCTGCAAAATTTTTGTCATTATGCATTATTACACTCACTTTTTAATTGCTTAAAGTTAATGTGTTGCTTTTAAAAACTGAAAACATCATGAAGAACAGCTAGAGAAGACCATTGAATTTCGCGCCGTTGTCAACCACGGATCACTGAAATGCGGGCTGATCTAGTGTTTCTGTGGTCTGGGCCGCCATTATTTTGGGTTGCAATATGTCCTCCCTATTGGCCCCGCCCTTTTTCCCATTCTGTAATGCTAGTTGCCCCCACGTGGGCCGGAGCCTTCGATGTGGCAACGTAGCTTAGCTGTCAAATAGGGTGCCGGTTACCATGCGCCGAACGGCGGGCATTCCGCGGAAAATTTAAATTGTTTCATAGTTTCGGAATAATTATTACATTTTATTTAAGTACTATGTGTTCATTTCGGTTGATAAATTGAGAAAAATACTTTTTGAAAAAATAAGAATGGTGAAAAAGGCCAGTGGTACCAGTACAAAAATGTAACATGTATTGAGACTAGGAGCTTAATTAAGATATTATCCTTTCTGTTGGACATTTCTCATTTCCCTTAGACTTGCTCTTTTTATTTTTGTCAGTCTGTATTTTATCTTGAACTGTTTTTGTGTAATTATTAATAAAAATATTTGCTAAAACGGGCAACATTAATTCAAGCAGCATTTCAGTTTGGGGTTGACTACATGAACAAATTTAATGTCTCTAAAACTAAACTCATCTCTATGCATATTGATGTATTCCTTTGCAATTTTAATTAAAACTGATTTGTGGAATTTACATCCAAAAAAAATGCACCCCGAGCATAGCACGCTTACCTCCCAGAATTTGCGAGATTATGTATCGTACCTTCGGAGGCAGGGATATGTTCGTGCTCCAGCTCAGCCTGCCTCTTCGGTGGACGGAAGGCCTGTTAACCAGGCTGAAAGTTCGCCGGGAAGGCCCGCTGAGAGGGAAATCGACCAAGTCGTCACACCTGGGGATTTCAGAGACCGAAGGGCCTTACATAACAACGAAAGGTCCTTGAAGCTGGCAGATTTGAAGAGAGAGGATGAGGTTGTGGGCGAATGTCTATCGGAGGCCTCTGACATTTGGAGCGTCAATTGCGAAATTTACGCTGCGGCTCTGAAGCTAGCTAGACAGGGGAGAGTGAGAGATTCTCAGATTCTCCTGTTGAGAGAGCACAGAGACGGGTGCGCCAAATGGAAGCGAAAATCCAGTTGGCTCGCCAGGAAGCATCCCGTATCCAGTGTGTGATGGAATATAGAGCGGCTGGGAAGCCTTTTACGCGCCGAGTGCGCCAGATAACCTACGGGCTGAGGCGCGACCATCATACACTCAGTCAAGCGGTACTGGTTGTTGCCAAGCAACACTGTCTTGACAGGATACGGATGCTAATCGCTGCTAAACGATAGTTAGTGGCGCGTGCGAGGGGTCTGGAGCAGAACAGAATCTTCTATGAAAGACCTTCTCGCCTTTTCCAACAGCCGCCACCAGCCATAGAGCAGCCGCCAACTGCTGATCGCGTGGAGGCCTTTTGGAGGGACATTTACGAACAACCCAAACCTCTCAGAGCAGACACTCCGGCCTTGGCGCAGTTCGAGTCCGTTAACCTAACTTAAATGAATTGCGTCTTCCGATAAACACGGAAAAAATTTTTGGCGCCTTACGAGGCGCAAAGAATTTCGCAGCTCCTGGTCCGGATGGCATAAACACCTACTGGTGGAAAAAATTCCCCAGTTGCCACCGGCATTTAGCTAGAGTTTTTAACTCGTGGCTAAATCAGGAGCAGCCAAATCCGGCTTGGTTTGTCGAGGGTCGAACCGTGCTTCTCCCGAAGACCGTAGATTTGTCTGATCCCAAAAACTACAGGCCAATAACATGTCTGAACGCGTGTTACAAGCTCTTCACCAGAATATTGTACATGCGTATCCTTCAAGCTGTGAATCCTGTATTTCTCGACGTGTATTAACAGAGAGGGCCAAAGAAAGTAGTAGCTGGCTGCAAGGAGAACCTGTTGATTGACCGATGTGTCACGCAGGATTCCGTGCAGTACAAGCGAAACCTTACTATGGCCTGGATTGACTATCGTAAGGCATTCGACACCACGTCTCATGAGCTCATTGTGCGGCTGTTGGAATGTCTTTCGGTGGATAATCACATAGTGGGATGTATCAAACAACTGATGCCGCTCTGGAAGACCCGGTTCACTATAACATCAGGTGAAACTCGGGTTCGGACAGAGTTGGTGTCATTCAAAAGAGGTGTCTTCCAAGGAGACTCCTTGAGTCCTTTGCTCTTTTGCATCTCACTTTTGCCTCTGTCCATAGCGCTGAGAAATACCAAAGGATACAGCTGTGGCACGCCCAATAACCGGAGGCACAAGGTCACCCATCTGTTTTATATGGCTGACCTAAAACTTTACGCCTCCGGTCAACGCGAACTACAATCACTGAGGGTGGTGCAGGATTACAGTCATGCTATCGGAATGGAGTTCGGAACAGACAAATGTGCATTGGTTCATCTCAAGAAAGGACAAGCGGAGATAGTGGAGATGAGGAACAGCTCGTTGATAATAATAATAATAATAAGAAGCTTTATTGCCCAACAGTAACAGGTACCATTTACAGAGCAATATTAATCAATATGCATTACATAACCTACGCCTGGTCTATACTAAATCTAATTTAACAACCAAGAAAAAACATATACATATATTATACCCTCACATATATATACACGTTTCCCCATACCTATATACGTACATACATACACAAGGACAACACACATATACATAGTAAAGATTCACTGAAGGTGAATTCGAATAATATTCCTAAATTCATTGAGACAACAAGAGAAAATATCACTTACATCAGATAATTTATTTGAGTTATGAGACATTAAGGTAACCGGGGCCTTCGACATTAAGTTTGTTTGAGGTCGCACAGAGTAAAAGTTAGCATTCGATCTAGACGAGATCCTAGGTACTAAAATATTTATTTTCGCCAACAAATCAGAGCAATCAATAACGTTATGTAAGCGTTTAAACATGAACAAAACAGAGTAGTGAACTCTTCTCACTTCAAGAGATGCTATATTAAATCTATTAAGCAACTCTCCATAGTTACTACCTCTAGGAGGATAGATGCCATCAATTTTGAAAGATAGATACTTTAAAAATTTCTTTTGAACTCTTTCAATGGCATTTATATATACATTATAAATGGGATACCATATAAGTGACCCATACTCTAATTTGCTCCGAACTAAATTTTGGTAAAGAGTCATAAGCACCGAAATGTTACTAAACCCCTTACAATTCCTTATAATAAAACCGGATACCTGATAAGCACTTATAATTGTTTGATTTATATGATAGTCAAATCTTAGATGGCAATCAAAGTAGATACCCAGGTCTTTGACTATGTCCGACCTCTCTAAAACTATTCCATTAGCCTCATATGGAAAGATCAGGGTATTACATTTACGACTAAATGTAACAACCTTACATTTTGACACATTTAGCTGCAAGTCATTATTGATACACCGTTCATTCACATTTTCCAGCTGTTCTTGAAGTTTTATACAATCCACCTGATGCTTAACAGAGGTATACAATTTCAGGTCATCAGCAAACATAAGACTTTTACATTTAATTAAGCTACACAAGTCATTCACAAACAAAGCGAACAACAGAGGTCCAAGATTGGATCCCTGTGGCACACCACTCGTTGCAATATATGTTCGAGAACAGTATCCATTATAGTACACATACTGGCTTCTGCGGTGAAGATATGAGCTGAAGAGATTTACGTAACTTTCATTGAAGCCAAGCAATGAGAGTTTGTACAAAAGTTTATAATGATTAACACGATCGAAGGCCTTAGCAAAATCGGTATATATTACATCTACCTGTCCCCTATCATCTAGCTCCTCACACAGAAACTGACTGAAAACTGCTAGATTAGTTATTGTTGACTTGTGCCTCATAAAACCATGTTGAGTGCTCGATATGGTATCTTGAACTGATGGATATATTCTATTGAATAAAATAATTTCGAAAAGCTTCGAAAAAATGTTCAAAACTGAGACCGGTCGATAATTTGAGATGCACGTGCGTTCCTGTGACTTATATATTGGGCAAACCTTGGCCACCTTCCACTTATCAGGGAACTTGGATGTCTTTAAAATTAAGTTGAATATCGCCTTCAGAGGTTTAACAAACACACTAATACAATCTCTCACAAAGAATGAGGGTATCTGATCCGATCCCGCAGTAAATTTGTTTTTAATTTTTTTACTTGCTACTAAAATCTCTTCTTCAGATATATGCTCATTGCTGGCCCCAATACAACTATTCAGGTCGATGTTAAAACTACTAGTATCCGTTAATCTAGACTTCAAAAATACATCCTCGAAAAAGTCAGCAAAAGCATTAACAATACTCTCAGGTTCGCTGTAAGTGCTATTCTGATAATACATTTTGCTGGGTATTCTTGATGTATTATTTTTACTGTGAACAAAACTCCAAAAAGACTTAGGCTCCTGCGGAAGTACACCTTGAACATTTCGAATGTAATTGTTATATGCCTGCCTAGATTTCAGTTTAAAGGATGTTCTAAGTCTACTAAACTCTTCGTAGAACGCAGAATCCTTTGTTACCCTGTATTTTTTATGAGCTCTAGCTTTATCTTTAACGAGTTTAATCAATTCACTTGTATACCACACTGGATACTTATGGCTGAAATTTTTTGTTTTTGGTACATGTCGATCAATAACGGAGTACAGTTTGTCATAAAAACTATCCACTGCCTGATTGGATTCAGACACTGTATCAAGATAACCCCAGTCAATATACAACAGCTCATTATACAGCGAGATAAAGTTTGCTTTTCTGAAGTTGTATTTAACGTGACTTTGATTTGAATGATGGAATTTGTCCTCCCCACTATTAGCAATAGGTACAGTGAATGATATAGCAGGATGGAAAGGATCCTCGTTCACCAAATGGAAATTTTCGCGTTGCACCATCAAGTTAAGATTGCTGGCTACCAAATCAAGCATTCTATCATAGCTATTAAGCACTGTATTACATTGTTTAGTATTTAGAAGGCTAAAAAAGTTTGTAATAACTCGAGTTTTCCTATCACATAAATTGTTATCAATAAAGTTGGTACAATTAAAATCACCCATTAGCAACACTCGCTTAGAATATAACACATTCAGACCTTCCAGTAAGTCGAAAAAGTTCTCAAAAGTCTCTAATGAAATATGAGGCGGAATATATAACACCGCAATGTACACGATACAAAAAGAAATTGTTACCTTGCATAGCAAAAAGTCAATTTCTGGGAATTGTTCCTCAAACTGTGTCGTTTTCACCCTCTCAGCCTTAAGGGCATGATCAACAGCTAACAGCACACCACCTCCTGTTGTTAGACCAATGCGACTACACCTCCGATCACTGCGATGGACATCATACTGCGCGGAAAAAAGCTCATAGGAGTTGACGTCTGGTTTCAGCCAGGTTTCACTAATGGCAATGATTTGGAACTCGTTATCACAGACGTTGGAATAAAAATCATCAATTTTGGTATTGAGTCCTCTAGCGTTTTGGTAATATACTGTCGTAGCTGCTCTGGCCCTATCACTGCTGGGCTCATTCAGTTTAACTGAATGATCCTTGGTATGTCATTAATGTACCTAATTCGACAGTTCGTATCACCAGCTGAATGTCTGTTAACAAGCTCCTGTTTGAGTTCCTTATAGTGGTCGAGTTGTCTTCTGGTTCTATCAGCTGACACACTGATCTTTCTGTGAACGTTATGGTCCTTCAACTTCTTTGCATTTCTTAATATCTTGAGGGCTTCCTCTGGGCAATCCAACATTATTTTGACTGGTCGGACTCTGGTAGAAACAAACTGACCTAGCCTTACAGACTTCGCGTTAGTTAGAGATACATCAGGAGCGATAATGCTTACTATATCAACCGCAACCTTCATATCACTTTCCGTTTGTTCCTTAATGGATTTACTCTGATCTGGCTCATCTACATTAAACAGTATAATATTTTTTTTACGTTTTTGTCTTTCAGTAATTTCTTCGATGACATCATCAAAACTAAATCCCGAAGAGTCTGCCATCCTTGCGTTCTCAGCCCTGAGGTCCTTGATATCGTTTTGGAGCTGAATTATAAGTGCTTTGAGATCCTTCAGGTCTTTACCAATCGCTCTACAGTCTTTGCAAGTCCAGTCGTATCCCTTGTTCGCATTTACAGTTCGTAGCTCATTAGTGGTAACTTCTACACACGTGTGCTTGTATTTCTCTTTGCAAATGCAACAAGTCAGCAAAAGATGATTCTCGCACAACTGTTTGCAGCACTTGCATTGTGATCTAGCGGGCATACTGATATTAATTCAATAATAACAACTTTATATTTAGATGCGCCACTGGTGCAAATTCCTTACGGAGGTTAGAGATTGTTTGCAGTTTAGCACTAATTATCTGCTAAATTCTGCCTGCTTGATGGGAGCATTTTGCGACAACTGCATGCCGGAGATACTTATACCTACCTTGGAGTGGCGCAGCGTCACATCCAAGGGGCAGAATTGGTCAAAGAGTGTCTCCGCCGCGCCGCAAGTATTTGCACCGACTCCGGCAGATCTGGTCATCAGAACTGTCCGGCAAGAACAAAGTCGCTGCCACAAATATGCTTGCGGTCCCATTGTTATTATACACCTTTGGCGCTATACACTGGATAGTGAACGAGCTGAAGGAAATCGACACGAAGACCCGCAAAAGGATGAATATGGAGAGAATTCTGCATCCTAAGTCCTCTGTCCCGCGGATATACCTCCCGCGACACCTGGGAGGACGTGGACTATTGAGTTTGGAGCGTCTTCACAACAGGGTAGTATGGGCCACTGCCTGCTATGTAACGAACAGCACCGATCCCCTGATCCGCTTTGTGCGAGAGCACGAGAATGCGGGAAAAGGAGCCTTTCTTTTTAGCGCAGCGAAACGAGCAGCCGAGGAGCTCAGCCTCACACTCGACTTCAAGCGGAGGTGTCAGCAGTCCATTACGGAACTTGCTCCCGCAGAATTAAAATCCCACATTAAAACTGCCGAAGTCGACTTCCTCTTAAGACTTCATAAAGATAAGCCAATGCATGGAATCTTCTACAAACTTCTAGAAGAGCATGGCTTGTCTGAGCAGTTGATCTTCTCTTTCCTAAGGTCTAGTGGGTTGAAGTCGGAGACTGAGGGCTTTATAATGGCTTGTCAAGACGGTGTCTTCAACACCTTGGTGTACCGTAAAAGGGTTATGGGTGTAGATGTACCCGACACCCGTTGTAGAGCTTGCCGACAGGCGCCAGAGACGCTTATGCATCTCTTGTCGGCGTCTAAGACGTACGCTGGAACGGCTTACGTCCATCGGCACGACGCGGCTCTACGAGTGCTCTACTATCATTTAAGGCACTCATACGGTATCGATGAGACACCGGTGCTGCCTTACGCTCCAGGGGATGTAGAGTCCGTTGTGGAGAACGAGAGATGCCGGATTTACTGGAACTACTCGTTCCCCACGCTCGAGCTTGTATAGGCAAACAAGCCCGACATAGTCCTTCTCGACCACCAACAGAAGACGATGTTCGTTATTGAGTTTTCGGCGCCTGCCGAGGTGAACATCGTCTCTAAGGAGGAGGAAAAGCGGACCAAATATCAGGAGTTGCTCGGACAACTTTTCAGGCTCTGGCCAGACTACACTGTAAGTCTGCTGGTTATGGTCATTGGATCCCTAGGTGGAATGAGGAATACGCTGCCATTCTGAACGAACCATGCATCCACCTTTGAGGCTGCATTGTTACACTTGCTTTCCAACATTGTGTCATTCCTATCCGAAATAATAATAGATGTGTCGTCCGCATACATGGTAAACATTGCCGGCACATCCAGTTTGTCCAGGTCATTGACATACAATATAAATAAAAATGGGCCAAGGACAGAACCTTGTGCTATCCCTAAGTCAATAGAAAGCATATCAGAAAGAGTGGCATTGTTAATACACACAAATTGTTGTCGATTACATATGAAGGACTCTATCCAATTTAGAGCATTACCCCTGATTCCGTAATATGGTAACTTCCTCAGCAGCGTTTGAGGATCGACACAGTCAAATGCTTTACTCAGATCGCAGAAGATGCCTACTGGACATTCCCCTTTTTCTATATACTGAACAAGTATCTCACAATATGAATGTACTGCTGTTGCAGTGGATCTACCTCTTAAGAATCCATGTTGATTTTCTGAGAGCACATTGTGTTTATCCGCAAATTCTAGCATTCTTGCAAAAAAGCGTATTCAAATATGTTTGCGAAACCAGATGGCATAGTAATCGGCCTGTAATTGTCGATATCTTGTCTATCTCCCTTTTTATATATCGGTATCACCTTGCCAGTTTTTAAATTGCTTGGAAACGTACTATTGAGAAAGGATAAATTTACTAAATAGACTAGAGGTTCAATGTTTAAATGCAGAACTATCTTGATTAAAAACAATGGCACTTCGTCGTAGCCAGCAGAAGATTTGTTTTTTAACTTTTTGTTTAATAACGTATATAACTCATTACTAGGGTAAGGAAAAAGAAATATTGAATCGCGCGTGTGAAGTTGGATGCAGTAGGTATAATCGGTTGGTGTGAGGGTTGTTGTTTGACATATTGAGACAGAGTAATTGGAATGGTGCAGAAGTGCTCATTGAAAATTCTAGCTATTTCTTTGGGATCTGATACTTGTGTGTTACCATGGGTAATGGACTGTACATGTTTTGCTCTATTTTTATTTGATAATTCCTTACTTGTTTGCCAGGCTGATTTTACAGGGTCATCTGAGTGAGCTATTTTATTTTGGTAGAAGTACTTTTTCGTAGTTGTGACTAATTTTCGGTGCTTAGTTTTCTCGCTTTTATACAGGTCTATGAAATCAGGGTAAGACATTTTTAAGCAATAAATGTCCTTCAAGTTTGAACTGGAACGGATAACATCGTCGGTAATCCATGGTTTATTTTTATTTGGACAGCAGTAGTATTTTTTCTTAGGAAAATGTTTAGAAAAGTGATATAAGAACATACCCTCAAATGTGGAAGAAGCAATATCAGTGTTAACTATTTTGTATAGATCAGACCAATTTTCGTTGGCGATTTCGTCCATGAAGGATTTGATAGAGTTTGCATTGAAAGATCTTCTGAAGCTATGGGTATTGCTGGTTTTAATGGGGTCGGAATCGCTATAATCAAATAGGACTGTACGGTGGTCTGAAATTCCATTATCAATGACCATCGATGTGACTTTTGGAGTACAGTTACTGAAAATGTGATCATTTCGGCTCTATGCCTACGGCCTGACCGGTGAGATTACCTTCTTCATTTACAGCGCGGCGTTCGGTGTGTCTCCATCTTTCTTCTCTTTCTCACCCCGTCGTCCTGCTCTTGGCCCGTCCCTGTCCCTCCGCTTGCGCCGAAGCTAGCCGGCAAGGAGCGACTGTATCGCTCGTTCGTCAGTACGCTTTATTTACAGCAAGCGAACGGTTGTGTATCCGCGTGTGCGCGTAAACTAACGCGATACCTCAACGTTGTGTAACGTTCGGAAAGTGAATAACGGTGTATATACCCCAATAAGGTAATCTCTATTTAATTAATATCATGATTGTTACAGCATTTTTTTCGATTCTCAACGACGCTGGTCAAAGGTCTGGGAAACCTTTTCCTGCGCTCTCGGGCCTAACCCAGACGTATTGGAACATTCAAACATATTTCACCCATTGGAGCTTTGCAACCAAGTCTAACGTGTAACTCACTTAGCTTGGAAGGTCAAATTTTGTGACCTATCACCTATATAGGTGGACCCGACCGGCTGCTGAAACTGGCCCGACCAGGCTGCTCAAATTGGCCCGACCGGCTGCTGAAACTGGCCCGACCGGCTGCTCAAATTGGCCCGACCGGCTGCCGAAATTGGCCCGACCGGCTGCTGAAGCGGGCCCGACCGGCTGCCGAAAGTGGCTCGACCGATTCTGAAAATAGTCCTACGGCTGTCAATCGACACAAGTATCGACCGGACTAATTTCAAGGTCCAAAGGCGACTCTGGTCGGTGGACAAATGACGTCACTGAGGTTGAGAATCGAAACGACTCAGGAATATTAACCAAACAGACAAATCGTTGTGTTCCAGATGGCAACAGCTGCTAACTTCGTACCGCTGGGAGATCTATTTGTTAGAGATTGTGACGAAAACGACAAAGCAGTTTTTACCAAGATTCAATGGCTCATCGAAAACAACCTACCTGAAGGTTGGAGAAATTGGAAGGTTATTGATTGGTCGAAGGAAGAATTACTCGGAAAAAGCATAGATCACAAGGTCTTAAACAAAATTCGCTTCGCCTTACCGACCCTGGAGACTGTGAAAGCTTTTCATCCAGAAGCTACGGCGGTGGGCGAGAAAACTTATAAAAACATAAAGCTTAGACTTTTAAATTGGGACATCTGCAGAGCTCTAATACTGAGTCCTCATCATCTGGCAGCAAGATTGAGGGGCTCGTCCACACAGGTAGAACTGTACAATAAAGCTGTCGAATCGATTAGGCCATATTTGTTGTCTCGAGAGCGGGTCTCAGAGGCACTCTCAACAGACGGCGAGTCTCAGACGTCTTTCGGAAGGAGGAGGAGGAGCCGGTCAACGTTATCCAGCGAGTCAGCCTCCAGTTCAGAGGAGAGTGTACCTCGAGAAATCAAAAGGAGAAAAAGCAAAAGGCGTATGGATTTAACGGACCAGGAGGAACCCTCCACAGAGTCAAGGTTGAGCAGACTGGAGGGTATGATACAAGACCTCATCCAGACCGTCAGCGAAAATAAAGAAAATAGGAGTGGCGATACGGTCAGCTGGAGGGCACCCAGCCCTGGTTTGAGCTTACCATTTGAGTTCGACCAAAATTTAGACTCCGAATCACAAGATTGGGACATATTTTCCCCCATCACTAAGGAAAGCGAGCCGGCTATTCCGAGAGCAGATCCTTTAATTGAACAACAAGGGTTGAAATGTCAACGCTTTGGGGAAGCTTCTTGGAATAAAATTCGGTACAACGAAACCCAGAAGAAGCTGCACGCCGCTCCAGTTTTCAGCGGTCTCCGGGTTAACCCCATCCTGTCACGTAACGCCCAGATGAGTAGCTCAAGGGAGACTCTAGCCAAGTGCGACTTAGCCTTTGGGACAATTGCTCATGGCCTGTTGATGCCGCGTTCGCAGATTCAGGAGTCGCTGAAGAAAGTAGCCGAATAACATCCAGAATCAGCAGAAAGCCTGAGAAAATTATTAGCGGCTGATAGCGAATTCAGAATTATTTCAGACGATTTACTGCAATATACTTGTGGAAAAAGGGCTGAAATCATTGAAGCTAGACGCAAATTGTACAAACCAAAGTCCAAATATTATTGTTCGATTCTTAATGACATCCCACCATCGGGCACCTTCTTGTGGGATGAGGAGAAGCTCCAAGAGGCAGTGAAGTCTTACGGAATGTCAAAATTCACTTCCTTGCCTCGGCGAAGTTACAGTGCGATCCCGGATAAAGGGGGACCGAGGCAAAAGTTTGTTCAAGAGCAGCCGAAGAAATTTCAGAGATCAGCAAATAAAGTGAAAAGACTGGACTCGAAGTCTCACAAATCGTATAAAGATAAGGACAGGAAAAAGTATTCCTGCAAGGATAGAAACTATTCAGAGAGGCGGCAGTTTTGACAGCGCGAGGGTTTTCCAGGCAGTCCAGTTAAAAAATTACTTCTCTACTTGGCAAAGGCTGGGGGCTCCGAAGTCAATTTTAAGGGCACTGAAGGGCTATGCAATACCATTCTCGGGACAACCCCCATCAACAACTTTGTCAAGGAAAACACTGGAAAACTTCGAAACTCCCTGCAGCCTTCAAATGTCCAAGGAAATAAAAAATCTTTTGGATCAAAAGTCATTAAAAAAGATAAAGCCAAAGACGGGGTTCGTGTCCAGAATGTTTCTAACTCCGAAATCAGATGGCAGTTGGAGGCCTGTCCTAAATTTAAAAAGGCTGAACGAACATGTTATAGTAGAAAAGTTCCGGCTGTTAAATCATCGGAAACTCCCCCAGTTCCTACAAAAAAACAACTACATGATCAAAGTGGACCTGTCTCATGCATACCTTCACGTACCGATCGTCGAAAGGCACTGGAAATATCTATCAATATATTACCAGAACAAGACGTACGCAATGACGGTACTTCCTTTCCTACTAAGTTCAGCCCCACAGATATTTGCGAAAATTACAAACTGGGTGGCACATCTCCTACGCCAGCAAAATATACGCATAGTAGTTTACCTAGACGACTTCTTGATAGTAAACCAAAATGCACACGAACTGAGACAACAAGTGTCGGTACTTCTGAACACTCTCTTCAGACTGGGCTTCAAAATAAATACAGGAAAGTCAGTAACGGAGCCAACGCAGTTCTTGACGTATCTAGGTATTAACTGGGATACAAAAGCAGACCGAAAGAGTTTGCCGATAGAGAAAATTCAAGATCTCGAGAATTCTATCTCCAAAATTATAGAAAAACGGACATGGAGCCGGAAACAAGCAAAAAGCCTTTTCGGGAAGATGGAGTTTGCCTCATTCGTAATACCTCTAGCTCATTTACATTGTCGAAGAATGCAACGGTCATTAAAGAAGCTATCACAGAATCATCCCAGGCGTCAGTTCTCAGTGACACTAAGAGTGATGAGAGACTTGTCCTGGTGGATAAACAACCTGTCCAAGTCCAGCCCGATCCACTTGAAGGAGCCGGAGGTTCACCTCATCACGGACGCCTCCAATACGGGATGGGGAGCACAGTTGGGGGACAACCTGTTAGCAGGACATTGGTCGAGACATCAGCGCCAGTGGCGCATAAACAAGAAAGAAATATTCGTGATATACCTGGTCCTGTTGAACAACATTGCGCAGCTGAAGGACAAGTCCATCCTGATTCAAACAGACAACAAAACTGTAGTGTCTTACGTAAAATACCAAGGAGGGACGAAGTCAATGACACTTTTGAAGCTAATAGAGGATATTTTGGGACTGGCATACCAGCAAAATCTGGTGCTAAGGGCAGAGCACATACCCGGAAGCTACAATACGGTCTCGGATCATCTTTCGAGGGGAAAGGAATTACCAGACTGGCACCTGTCAGAGCAGGTGCAGGAAGTAATCTGCAGGAAATGGGGAAAACCAGACATCGACCTATTCGCAACAGCAAGATCGGCAGTAACAACGAAGTTTGTAACTCAGTTTTGGTGCAGAGAAGCGGAGTTTGTGGACGCGTTTGCCAGGAAGTGGGACTACAATCTCGCATGGATATTCCGTCCACCCCCTTTGATACCACGAATCCTGCAACATCTGAACCTTTGCAAAGGAAATTTCATACTGATCGTACCGAAATGGGAGCGCGCATTTTGGCGACCAGCCCTCAAAAAGAGAGCAACAGACTCTCCGCTTACGATCAAGGATCTCCGAGACCATCTCGTGGATGTGAGAACAAATCGGCCTCCACCAAAAGTCGACGACTTGTGCTTGGAGGCATGGAGAATACGGGGTGGACCACTATGATAGATAGTTGGACAGATAGTGAAAAGACAATACTGGAAGCATCTTGGCGAAAGTCAAGTCTGAAGACATACTCGGCTGTTTGGAAACCCTGGTGTACATGGGCTGATAGTAAAGGAGTGGATATTAACAATCCCAGGCCAACAGACGTAGCCAAATATTTATGTTACTTGCATAAAGTTAAGAACTTCGCACTATCAACAATCCTGGTGCACAGATCCACTATTAGCAACTTTGGAAACCCCGCGAATGCCCAAATGATAGTTAGCAATCCTCTGGTAAAACAAATTCTGAAAGGAATTGCAAATTCCAAGCCACCAAGTCTTCGCACTAAAATTTGGGACATAAGCCAACTACTAACGTGGATACGGCATAATCCTCCAGATAGCGACAATTTATTCCAGGTATCCAGACACCTCGCTATCCTGCTTTTATGTTCTGGAAGAAGAATTCATGATCTTACCCTGCTCCGAATTGATGAGGATTATTTTGAGCAGTCCAATGAAGAGGTGACATTTTGGCCTCAACATGTCTCGAAAACTGACCGGCCTAACTGCAGACAATCTGGCTGGAAACTTTTAAAACACATAGACCCTCTCTGTGATGTAGTATTGTGGGTGGCAAAATATCTACGGGTTTCGGATAAAAGGAGGTGCCAACAAAACCGTGCTATCCTATCCTTATTCGTTACGACTAGGAATCGAATAGGACCAGCTTCACGGTCAGTTATTGCTGGCTGGGTGCGCACAGCTCTAGCAGCGGCTGGGATACAAAATTCGGCGGGCAGTACAAGGTCAGCGGTAGCCACATCAAGGCTCAATGACCATGTACCGTTACACGAAGTATTACGAAGAGGAAACTGGAAAGGACCCAATACTCTTTTCAAGCATTACTATAGGCAGGTGGAAAAGACTAGAATCAGTGTCGTCGAGGGCGACGGTGCATTGTTGAACTCTTTTGTTCCTGTCTGATAGATATCAGTGATAAATTTGATCTCTCGCTCAGGAAATATCTTTAAGTTATATTTGTTTTCTTTTATTTTTCCGTGTTACCTACATAATAGTGTACACGGAACCCAGTTACCTAGAAGACTGTTAAGTTTTATACGAATTTGTATGTTTATTTTATCTTTTAAAAATGTGTGATAGCCTTAAGTAAAGTTTTGTTCCGATCACAGAGATTTTGTTGAATGCAGCGACCCCCGTCTTTATAACTAGCACAGTACGCTATAATGCTATATCCTTAGCCGGCAGATTACAAACAAGTCTCGCCGGTCAGGCCGTAGGCACAGAGCCGAAATAGAACGATTTTCCCCCTGAAGGGAAGAAAATCGATATATCGGGTCTTGCCATAGGCCTGACCTAGGCAATTCCTTGCCGGCTGAGAGGTACTGACGAACGAGCGATACACTCGCTCCTTGCCGGCTAGCTTCAGCGCAAGCGGAGGGACAGGGACGGGCCAAGAGCAGGACGACGGGGTGAGAAAGAGAAGAAAGATGGAGACACACCGAACGCCGCGCTGTAAATGAAGAAGGTAATCTCACCGGTCAGGCCTATGGCAAGACCCGGAATATCGATTTTCTTCCCTTAAGGGGGAAAATCGTTCTAATTACTGATGCGGTACTAACGGTTACTCTAGTAGGCCAGGCAATCCTGGGTGTGAGATCAAATATTGCTAATGCCCTACATAAATTTTTAAATTCCTGACTGTCATTACTGGAGTCAATATTCAAGTCGCCTGTTAAGAAAACTATGGCCCCTGGTTTATAAAATGAAGATATAACAGAAATCAGTTTATTAATGAATGTATTTTGATTCGAACTTGGCGACCTATAGCAACATGTATGAGAGGTGGTGTGAAATGCACCCAGAGCGTAGCACGCTTACCTCTCTGAATTTGCGAGATTATGTATCGTACCTCCGGAGGCAGGGATATGTTCGTGCTCCAGCTCAGCCTGCCCCTTCGGCGGACGGAAGGCCTGTTAACCAGGCTGAAAGTTCGCCGGTAAGGCCCGCTGAGAGGGAAATCGACCAAGTCGTCTCACCTGGGGATTTCAGGGACCGAAGGGCCTTGCATAACAACGGAAGGTCCTTGAAGCTGGCACATTTGAAGAGAGAGGATGAGGTTGTTGGTGAACGTCTATCGGAGGCCTCTGACATTTGGAGCATCAATTGCGAAATTTACGCTGCGGCTCTGAGGCTAGCTAGACAGGGGAGAGTGAGAGACTCTCCTGTTGAGAGAGCACAGAGACGGGTGCGCCAAATGGAAGCGAAAATCCAGTTGGCTCGCCAGGAAGCATCCCGTATCCAGTGTGTGATGGAATATAGAGCGGCTGGGAAGCCTTTTACGCGCCGAGTGCGCCAGATAGCCTACGGGTTGAGGCGCGACCATCATACACTCAGTCAAGCGGTACTGGTTGTTGTCAAGCAACACTGTCTTGACAGGATACGGATGCTAATCGCTGCGAAGCGATCGTTGGTGGCGCGGGCGAGAGGTCTGGAGCAGAACAGAATGTTCTACGAAAGACCTTCTCGCCTTTTCCAACAGCCGCAGCCGCCTCCAGCCATAGATCAGCCGCCAACTGCTGATCGCGTGGAGGCCTTTTGGAGGGGCATTTACGAACAACCCAAACCTCTCTCAGCAGACACTCCGGCCTTGGCGCAGTTCGAGTCCGTTTGTAGGAGGACTCCTAACTTGAATGTACTGCGTCACCCGATAAACACGGAAGAAATTCTTGACGCCTTACGAGGCGCAAAGAATTTCGCAGCTCCTGGCCCGGATGGCATAAACACCTACTGGTGGAAAAAATTCCCCAGTTGCCACCGGCATTTAGCTAGAGTTTTTAACTCGTGGCTAAATCAGGAGCAGCCAATTCCGGCTTGGTTTGTCGAGGGTCGAACCGTGCTTCTCCCGAAGACCGGAGATTTGTCTGATCCCAAAAACTACAGGCCAATAACATGTCTGAACGCATGTTACAAGCTCTTCACCAGAATCTTGTACATGCGTCTCCTTCAAGCTGTGAATCCTGTATTTCTCGACGTGTATGAACAGAGAGGGTCAAAGAAAGGAGTAGCTGGCTGCAAGGAGAACTTGTTGATTGACCGATATGTCACGCAGGACTCCGTGCAGTACAAGCGAAACCTTTCTATGGCCTGGATTGACTATCGCAAGGCATTCGACAGCACGTCTCATGAGCTCATTGTGCGGCTGTTGGAATGTCTTTCGGTGGATAATCAGATAGTGGGATGCATCAAACAACTGATGCCACTCTGGAAGACCCGGTTCACTATAACATCAGGTGAAACTCGGGTTCAGACAGAGTTGGTGTCATTGAAAAGAGGTGTCTTCCAAGGAGACTCCTTGAGTCCCTTGCTCTTTTGCATCTCACTTTTGTCTCTGTCCATAGCGCTGAGAAATACTAAAGGATACAGCTGTGGCACGCCCAATAACCGGAGGCACAAGGTTACCCATCTGTTTTATATGGATGACCTAAAACTTTATGCCTCCGGCCAACGCGATCTACAACAATCGCTGAGGGTGGTGCAGGAGTACAGTCATGCTATCGGAATGGAGTTCGGGACAGACAAATGTGCATTGGTTCATCTCAAGAAAGGACGAAGCGGAGATAGTGGAGATGAGGAACAGCTCGTTGATGGGAGCATCTTGCGACAACTGCATGCCGGAGATACCTATACCTACCTCGGAGTGGCGCAGCGTCATGTCCAAGAGGCAGCATTGGTTAAAGAGTGTCTCCGCCGCAAGTATTTGCACCGACTCCGGCAGATCTGGTCGTCAGAACTGTCCGGCAAGAACAAAGTCGCTGCCACAAACATGCTTGCGGTCCCATTGTTATTATACACCTTTGGTGCTATACACTGGAAAGTGAACGAGCTGAAGGAAATCGACACGAAGACCCGCAAAAGGATGAATATGGAGAGAAGCTTGCATCCTAAGTCCTCTGTCCCGCGAATATACCTCCCGCGACGCCTGGGAGGGCGTGGACTATTGAGTTTGGAGCGTCTGCACAACAGAGTAGTACTGGCCACTGCCTGCTATGTAACGAACAGCACCGATCCCCTGATCCGCTTTGTGCGAGAGTACGAGAATGCGGGAAAAGGAGCCTTTCTTTTTAGCGCAGCGAAACGAGCAGTCGAGGAGCTCAGCCTCACACTCGACTTCAAGCGGAGGTGTCAGCAGTCTATTACGGAACTTGCTCCCGCAGAATTAAAATCCCACATTAAAACAGCCGAAGTCGACTTCCTGTTAAGACTTCATAAAGATAAGCCAATGCATGGAATCTTCTACAAACATCTAGAAGAGCATATCTTGTCTGAGCAGTTGACCTTCTCTTTCCTAAGGTCTAGTGGGTTGAAGTCGGAGACTGAGGGCTTTATAATGGCTTGCCAAGACGGTGTCTTCAACACCTTGGTGTACCGTAAAAGGGTTATGGGTGTAGATGTACCCGACGCCCTTTGTAGAGCTTGCCGACAGGCGCCAGGGACGCTTATGCATCTCTTGTCGGCGTGTAAGACGTACGCTGAGACGGCTTACGTCCATCGGCACAACGCGGCTTTACGAGTGCTCTACTATCATTTAAGGCACTCATACGGTATCGATGAGACACCGGTGCTGCCATACGCTCCAGGGGATATAGAGTCCGTTGTGGAGAACGAGAGATGCCGGATTTACTGGAACTACTCGTTCCCCACGCTCGAGCTTGTACAGGCAAACAAGCCCGGCATAGTCCTTCTCGACCACCAACAGAAGACGATGTTCGTTATTGAGTTTTCGGCGCCTGCCGAGGTGAACATCGTCTCTAAGGAGGAGGAAAAGCGGACCAAATATCAGGAGTTGCTCGGACAACTTCGCAGGCTCTGGCCAGACTACACTGTAAGTCTGCTGGTTATGGTCATTGGATCCCTAGGTGGAATGAGGAATACGCTGCTCTCTGCACTGCGCAAAATACCGGTGTGCCGTGCGGCGGCGCACATCTTAGCCGCCAGAATGCAGAAGGCAGTCATCCTTGGGTCCCTTCGTCTACTTAGGGCGCACGATTCGCGGACCCAGTGATTGCTCACCTCACGGTGTGAGGAGTAGTCATTGGGTAATGGAACAGCAGCTCGGTGTGTCGGAGCCCGGGCTGCACTTTTTGTGTTTTGTGAATGATAATAATAATATTTAATTGACAAGGCATAAACATTTGTACACAGGCAACTTAATTTTTTTATATGGAACTATAACTTTTTTTTAAATTCTTTCAGTTTCCATCATTGATCTGTATTTAACCCTAAAATATTTTTGGGATAGGTTGCGACGTCGCCAAGTTATAATTTATTTTCTATTAATTTCCGGATTTGCAAGGTCGCAATACGACGTCCAAATTGATATATTCCTTTAACTTTTCTTAATAATATTATACAGCGAATTACTTGAGTATTAAGTGGATATTAGCTTGGATGTTACCAGCAATTTTTGTCTACAGGGTGTTTTTGGCAGAATTTTAAATTACAGCAACTTGAAGGTCATTTAACTTTGTTTTTTTAACTGTAACACCCTGTATTTTTTATTTTAAATCGAAATATCTACTAATACCCTATCTCGCCTTGTATTTTTTTTTCGCGTTTGCGACGTTGCCAAGTTATAAATTATTTTTCCAAATTTTTAAACAAATATCCTCGGTTTTAGTTTATTTTGAATATTATCCTCTACTTATTTTCAATGCATGAATGGCACATGTCGAACTTAGTAAGATCTCAAAATTTCAAAATTGCTGGTAACATCCAAAATAATATCCACTTAATATTCATAAGTAACCCGGTGTATAATATTATTGAGAAAATTTAAAGGAATATATCAATTTAGACGTATTACTTGCGACCTTGCAAATCAAAAAATTAATAGAAAATAAATTATAACTTGGCAACGTCGCAACCGATCCCAAAAATATTTTAGGGTTGAATAGAGATTAATGATGGAAACTAGAACAACTTAAGAAAGTTATAGTGCCATATAAAAAAAAACCAGTTGGTCACTATCCTACTTTCCCGCAACACCCTGTATATTTTAAAATATTTTTAGAATATGCGTCTTAAGTAACCAAATAACTTTTGCATTTGACATTTTCTTCTATCAGGTATACCTTGCGAGATATCGAAGAATTACACACTAACTGGACACCCTGTATTTGATGGAAGGATTTTTCATGTTAAAACTTCCCCGACATACAGTGTTAATTAGTAATTAGTACAAGTTTATTGCCTATTTTGTAATTTTATTGGAAAACTGCCCCACTAATTTCACATACCTATATCTTCGTCACACAACCACAACCTGCTTTAACATCCCAGGTATGTGTATGCGTCGATTTCTTCTATGGAGTACACATGATTAAACAAAGTACGTCGCTACATCCTATAAACAGCTGCACTGTCCACTATGACTCTTATGAGACGTAGATAGCTCTTCGAAATATACACTAGTCAGCACCCATTGCCACCTGTAAAAAGCTGTTTTCCTTTCGAATCCAGAAATTCATTGTATTTCAGACTATAGCGCCTTACCTTACCTCTATCCAAACCCCTATGCACCACAAAACAGGCAACAGGCTATGCACTGGTAATATTTATGATTGTTATCATTTTGTCCTCCATCCATTTCTGTTTTCCTGGTCCAAAATGTGAGAATTCCGTTCCGATTTCGACTTTGTGCCACGATCAAACCCGATGCGACATCTATCAAGTACAAGTAGGACTATTGGAGAATATAAGAGAAGATAAAGTAGGTCGCTACCTAGGTAACCCCACCCCAAAATACCATTAACGTTTTTGCACAATAGATGTCGCGCGTTATTTCATTGGTGTTGCCAATTCTTCCAATTTTTCCCTTCGCTCCAGAAATAGAAAATCCGATTATTTGTAATGTACACCTTTCTTTATCGTAGCGTAGAATAAGTGAGGCTAGCGCTGTAGGCTTTCTGTGTTTTTATAATATTTGTATTGCAAACGCTCAATACGGAACAAGGTTTGGACATTGTTTTGAGGCGCTGGCGGCATATGTGACCCGATCGTCATCTGATAAGATAATAACCACTTTACACGGTCAAGAAGACAAGACATCGATCAAATTTGTGTTGTTTGTATTTGGAGAAAATGCGGAAAATATTTGAATTTTTCTAGTCGCGTGACGTCACGGGACTATAGGGGTAGGGTGACCATCCGTCCGGAAAGTCCCGGACATGTCCAGAAATCGGTAAAATGTCCGGAATTTGAGCGGCGATCGAAAATAATTGGCACAACATACAGTAAAATGAACAAATACAGCTACTGGGCAGTCAAAAAATTCACAAAAATCGGTGAAATTCCCGGAATTTTAACCCCAATCGAAAATAGTACATACAGCAAAATAAGCAAATACAGTTAACGGACAGGCAAAAAATGGCACTACTGTCGCTTGATGACCAAACTGCCTTCATTCTCTCACCCCCCTCCCCCCGTACGCCAAGCGTCCGGAATTGATCTATGAAGTAAGTGGTCACCCTATATAGGGGAAGGGAACAGCCAATCGGAAGACGAGTATGTGTGTTGTGTTGCCGTCCTAATAACCTAAGTCCCAACATTCAATGCATACCTTCATGTGATCCTCTACACATGCTAAAAAATAGATAGTTTGATATATACGGCCAGTGAAGCCAAAAGCCAACGAATTCGCTTAGGTGAAGGAGTAAACAAGAACTATACTAAGAACTACCCTGTTTGCCGCGCAATTTTTTCTGTATGTATATTCTATGCTGAAGGAAACAACAAACCTGTGCTGTGGCTAAATTTCGGTCTAATAAATATGTCTATTATTAAGTATGAACTGAATCTCTGACAAGTACCTAATTTCCACAGAATGGAGAAGTTTACTAAATTTTTTTTATCGATTCAAAAGAAAATATAAGAAAAATAAAAGAAAATCGTGAAAGAAATATGAATATATCTCTAAAGACAAAAAAGTTATAATGTTTCAAAGTCGCGCTCCGCAAAAATATTTTTGGCACGACTGACCGAGTGGTGTGACGTCATAGCTCCGTAGCCAGTGCGGGCGGCCGCTGCCGCTGAGCCACACGACGCGACGCACGTATCAGACAACGCACACAGGCACAGCGTGGTGGTGGCGCCGTGAGCTGAGCAACCAATCGTCTCATTTGTTTTGTAGTTTAGTGCATATCAAATAATATTGCTATGATGAGTGACATTAAAAAAGGATGTTATAAAAAATATTGCATTGTTCCGAAGTGTGTGAGCACAACGATTAAAACACCTAATAAAGTTTTTTCCCACGCACCTTTGCATGCAAAAGAAGTGGTGCAAAGTGATGAAACGGGATTTAATAATACCAAAAGGTATAAAATATGTTTGTGAGGATCATTTTGATGCGAGTACACCATTGTATTTATCTTCTATTGATAAGTATTAATTATTATCAACTATATATGGATAGCTTCACTGGTTGTTAAAGATTACTTTACCCAATAGTAAATTAGTTAGTTCATTTTTTTTCAATTTATTTGTACCTATTAATGAGTTACAAATATTGCCACCTCGAAAGCAATGCTTGTATGAGGTATAGGCATATACACATACGATAATTTAGCTAACCTATTGCATTTATCCTATCTGTTGAGTGATCATCAAGGCTTCTACTCAGTTTTGAAGTTAAATCCATCCTGTCTTTCGCCGGGACTGAAACGACCCTTCTGCAGCCTTCCACATGTCTTCGTTTCTTGAATAAATACATTAATAGGATATCTGATACATAAAATTTTGACGTTACGTATGCTGAATTACTTACTGTGTTATATATTTCTATATTTTCGGATTCGTAACTTATGTTTTTGTTGATACAGCTTGAAAATGATACTGAAAATCTAATCAAATATAAACTAGTTGGTGGTACATTAAAGCTGAAAACTGAAGGCTGCCCTCATAAGTTTGACTGTCAAAAATTTGTTCATTCTAGAAGAAAACTCTGAGCATATGAAAAAAGGCACGCGCAGAATGTTTAGAAAATTTATTGCAGAATGTTTAGAAAATTTATTGCAGAACGATGCTTCATCGACCTCAAGTTGGCAACCTTTCGAAGTAATTCAGTGTCATTCAATATACAAAGAGCCGGATGTACTAGAAAATCCACTATCTAACGATTACACAGTGAATGTATCAGATATAATCCCGACAACAATATTTAAACAAAGTGCAAGTTGACAGCAAAGTTAAACAAAAAGATCAAAAAGTGCAAACAATCATGAGAACGAAAAAAACGAACGATACAGAATATAAGTGTCTGATGACCATCCCCCAATCACCCGAGAGTTCTCCTTCAAAAGAATCAGTATCTTCTAAGAGTTGCTACAGTTCAGTTAGTTATACTTTAAATACAACAGTCATCCCTCAGTATTGCAAAGAGACAATAACAAAAATATCAACAAATGCTAGTCTTTATTTGCGTTTACCGGAAGGCGTTTATTTTCCCACGAAACTATTATCTTAAAGCGTTCCTAGATCAATAAGAGATATTTTAATATGACTTTGTCCTTTTACAAGTCCTTCTTCCGTTATGGTAAAAAACTAAAAAACACTTATTTAAAAATAAAATAATGTACATACAAAACACTCTACAGCTTCCACGATACCACGATACACAGATCTACGGCAGCGCGCGGCACAGACGGCTGGCTATGCGGATTGCGGAATCGTGGCGTCACAGCCAAATTGAAGGCGGCAACTATTTCGCGCAAAATATACAAACTTGAATTATTGATTTCTCTGCCATTTATTGACGGATTTCAAAAATTTTTTCACTGACTAATTACTTTTCGTCTATATTTTGCGGATACGTAACTGCTCATTTTATTATGAGTATCATGAGACTTCTCCATTGTTCTTTATTGCTTCTCAGGATTTTACATAAGCATCATATGGCAACTCTGCTTGCGTCAACGTCAAACAAAGTTTTGGTACGAATAGTAGTGACACGGAGCGCCAGAGGGCCGCTATCCAAACATAAGCTGTCACTTGTCAGTTAATTTTTCATATTAAGGATGATTCTAAGGTTAGAATGTCAATGCTACTAAAGCAACAAAAAGATAATGAAAAACAAACTATTAAGTCTGCTACAGAATTTAAACATGCTCGAAAACATTATAGGTTTGATTGAAGAGCACTACACCAACATAAATTTTGTTAAATGGGAAAATACTACTGACACAATTAAGTTTTGGTCCGAAGTGTGGCAATATCGGGACGCGAGCGGAGAGAACCCTTTTAATTCCATGCCTTTCGTGTTCACCAAATTCAGAGGCCAAAGAGGTGGAGTCATTCTGAAGTTCGCGGACTTGGTAGTTCAAGGGGATGGGGAGGCAAGAGCGTCTGCGTTCCGATTGTGGAGTCAAGGCAGTTGGTCCTTTGTGAATCCTGGCAGGAAACACTGTGCCATCCTCTCAGAACTGCAAAGGGATTGCCCTATCCCTATATATGAGGAGTGATCGCTTTGACTAAACATTTACAGTGAAGTATTCTACAAGGTAAGAGTTGCGGTCAAGCGACAGGCGGCCTTTAGTGGGAGGAGGGCCAGGTAGTCTCTGAGGGCCAGTCTGATACACGGACGGCTCACTCACCGACGAAGGCTCCGGTGCTAGAGTCTATGGGCCAAAAACAAAGCTCTCCCTTTCTCTTGGAGGATACACCCCAGTATTCCGAGCAATATATTTGCGATTTTAGCTTGTGTCTTCCGTATTCACGAAATTCAGGCGACTTGCAGCCAGATCACATTTCGGAAAGACATCAGGTGTCACTGATGTAGATGCTGAGTCATGCTGGAGTTGGTGGCAATGAAATTGCGGACGTGCTCACAAGGCGAAGGCCGAGAGATAAATTCCTGGGTCCTGGCCAGCTGTAGGGCTACTGGCTAGTGCAGGTACAATCGGTAGCGGTAATGAAACGGCGGATGCTATCGCAAGGAGAGGGTCGAAGATAATTTCCTGGGACCTGAGCCTACTGTTGGGCTGGAAGCAAGTACCATTAGAAGAAAAACAGAGGTGTGATTGCAAAGTGTTGTTTAGAAAACGACCAAATACAACCGAATAGAACAGAAAACAGCCCACAACAACAGAAAGCAGGCAGACAACAGCGCTAAACAATAGAAAACGACTAAATACAGCCGAATACAACATTTTTTACACTAGAGGAGGCCTATATCCAGCAGTGGATGAGAGATGGCTGATAGATGATGATGACGATGATATCCATTGACCGAAAACCTAAGAAAAAACCAGGTTTGAAGTCTCCGATTACAAAAAAATTAAATTATATCTGAAAATCTAAGGAAGATATCCACTTACAACAATCCTGTACTTAAAATATACAAGTAATCAATTAGGTGTTTTAGGTATGACAGACAACCCTGTACGAACTCTAGAAAACTTTCATTTCATAGGTATTTGATTATTTGGCTAATTTGTTTTTGTCTGCTGAATATGGATGATTATATCTATAATAAATATATAAAAATATAAAGTTACATATACATTTTCAAGATTTTTATCTTTTCATATACTTTGAACTTGTTCCCAATATTTGCCTTTTATACAGGGTGTCCAGTTAGTGGGTAATTCTTCGATATCTCGCAAAGTATGCGTGATAGAAGAAAATGTCAAATACAAGAGTTATTTGGTTACTTAAGACGCATATTGTAAAAATATTTTGAAATATACAGGGTGTTGCGGGAAAGTAGGATAGTGACCAACTTAATTTTTTTATATGGAACTATAACTTTTTTTTAAATTCTTTTAGTTTCCATCATTGATCTGTATTTAACCCTAAAATATTTTTGGGATAGGTTGCGACGTTGCCAAGTTATAATTTATTTTCTATTAATTTCCGGATTTGCAAGGTCGCAAGTAATACGACGTCCAAATTGGTATATTCCTTTAACTTTTCTTAATAATATTATACAGCGAGTTACTTGAGTATTAAGTGGATATTAGGTAGTTTGGATGTTACCAGCAATTTGTGTTTACAGGGTGTTTTTGGCAGAATTTTAAATTACAGCAACTTGAAGGTCATTTTACTTTGTTTTTTTAAATGTAACACCCTGTATTTTTTATTTTAAATCGAAATATCTACTAATACCCTATCTCGCCTTGTATTTTTTTTCGCGTTTGCGACGTTGCCAAGTTATAAATTATTTTTCCAAATTTTTAAACAAATATCCTCGGTTTTAGTTTATTTTGAATATTATCCTCTACTTATTTTCAATGCATGAATGGCACATGTCGAACTTAGTAAGATCTCAAAATTTCAAAATTGCTGGTAACATCCAAAATAATATCCACTTAATATTCATAAGTAACCCGGTGTATAATATTATTGAGAAAATTTAAAGGAATATATCAATTTAGACGTATTACTTGCGACCTTGCAAATCAGAAAATTAATAGAAAATAAATTATAACTTGGCAACGTCGCAACCGATCCCAAAAATATTTTAGGGTTGAATAGAGATTCATGATGGAAACTAGAACAACTTAAGAAAGTTATAGTTCCATACAAAAAAAATCCAGTTGGTCACTATCCGACTTTCCCGCAACACCCTGTATATTTTAAAATATTTTTAGAATATGCGTCTTAAGTAACCAAATAACTTTTGCATTTGACATTTTCTTCTATCAGGTATACCTTGCGAGATGTCGAAGAATTACACACTAACTGGACACCCTGTATTTGATGGAAGGATTTTTCATGTTAAAACTTCCCCGACATACAGTGTTAATTAGTAATTAGTACAAGTTTATTGCCTATTTTGTAATTTTATTGGAAAACTGCCCCACTAATTTCACATATATCTTCGTCACACAACCACAACCTGCTTTAACATCCCAGGTATGTGTATGCGTCAATTTCTTCTATGGAGTACACATGATCAAACAAAGTACGTCGCTACATCCTATAAACAGCTGCACTGTCCACTATGACTCTTATGAAACATAGATAGCTCTTCGAAATATACACTAGTCAGCACCCATTGCCACCTGTAAAAAGCTGTTCTCCTTTCGAATCCAGAAATTCATTGTATTTCAGACTATAGCGCCTTACCTTACCTCTATCCAAACCCCTATGCACCACAAAACAGGCAACAGGGAACAGGCTATGCACTGGTAATATTTATGATTTTTATCATTTTGTCCTCCATCCATTTCTGTTTTCCTGGTCCAAAATGTGAGAATTCCGTTCCGATTCCGACTTTGTGCCACGATCAAACCCGAGGCGACATCTATCAAGTACAAGTAGGACTATTGGAGAATATAAGAGAAGATAAAGTAGGTCGCTACCTAGGTAACCCCACCCCAAAATACCATTAACGTTTTTGCACAATAGATGTCGCGTTATTTCATTGGTGTTGCCAATTCTTCCAATTTTTCCCTTCGCTCCAGAAATAGAAAATCCGATTATTTGTAATGTACACCTTTCTTTATCGTAGCGTAGAATAAAAGGGACTAAATAGAGTGCGGTAAGGTAAGAGGTAACGTAAGACGTAAGGTAATAAACCTGTGGAATCAGATGAGAGTGTTGCGTTACCTCTTCGTTACGACTATAAACACTCTCATCTGATTCCACAGGTTTATTTTCTTACGTCTTACGTTACCTCTTACCTTACCGCACTCTATTTCATACTTAAGTGAGGCTAGCGCTGTAGGCTTTCTGTGTTTTTATAATATTTGTATTGCAAACGCTCAATACGGAACAAGGTTTGGACATTGTTTTGAGGCGCTGGCGGCATATGTGACCTGATCGTCATCTGATAAGATCATAACCACTTTACACGGTCAAGAAGACAAGACATCGATCAAATTTGTGTTGTTTGTATTTGGCGAAAATGCGGAAAATATTTGGATTTTTCTAGTCGCGTGACGTCACGGGACTATAGGGGTAGGGTGACCATCCGTTCGGAAAATCCCGGACATGTCCAGAAATCGGTAAAATTTCCGGAATTTGAGCCGCGATCGAAAATAATTGGCACAACATACTGTAAAATGAACAAATACAGCTACTGGGCAGTCAAAAAATTCACAAAAATCGGTGAAATTCCCGGAATTTTAACCCCAATCGAAAATAGTACATACAGCAAAATGAGCAAATAGTTAACGGACAGGCAAAAAATGGCACTACTGTCGCTTGATGACCAAACTGCCTTCATTCTCTTACAGTCCCCCCCCGTACGCCAAGCGTCCGGAATTGATCTATGAAGTAAATGGTCACCCTATATAGGGGAAGGGAACAGCCAAACGGAAGACGAGTATGTGTGTTGTGTTGCCGTTCTAATAACCTAAGTCCCAACATTCAATGCATACCTTCATGTGATCCTCTACACATGCTAAAAAATAGATAGTTTGATATATACGGCCAGTGAAGCCAAAAGCCAACGAATTCGCTTAGGTCAGAAGGAGTAAACAAGAACTATACTAAGAACTATACCCTGTTTGTCGCGCAATTTTTTCTGTATATATATTCTATGCTGAAGGAAACAACAAACCTGTGCTGTGGCTAAATTTCGGTCTAATAAATATGTCTATTATTAAGTATGAACTGAATCTCTGACAAGTACCTAATTTCCATAGAATTGTTCTTTATTGCTTCTCAGGATTTTACATAAGCATCATATGGCAACTCTGCTTGCGTCAACGTCAAACAAAGTTTTGGTACGAATAGTAGTGACACGGAGCGCCAGAGGGCCGCTATCCAAACAACAAGCTGTCAGTTAGTTTTTCAAGGTTAGAATGTCAATGACTACTAAAGCAACAAAAAGATAATGAAAAACTATTAAGTCTGCTACATAATTTAAACATGCTCGAAAACATTATAGGTTTGATTGAAGAGCACTACACCAACATAAAATTTGTTAAATGGGAAAATACTACTGACACAATTAAGTTTTGGTCCGAAGTGTGGCAATATCGGGACGCGAGCGGAGAGAACCCTTTTAATTCCATGCCTTTCGTGTTCACCAAATTCAGAGGCCAAAGAGGTGGAGTCATTCTGAAGTTTGCGGACTTGGTAGTTCAAGGGGACGGGGAGGCAAGAGCGTCTGCGTTCCGATTGTGGAGTCAAGGCAGTTGGTCCTTTGTGAATCCTGGCAGGAAACACTGTGCCATCCTCTCAGAACTGCAAAGGGATTGCCCTATCCTATATATGAGGAGTGATCGCTTTGACTAAACATTTACAGTGAAGTATTCTACAAGGTAAGAGTTGCGGTCAAGCGACAGGCGGCCTTTAGTGGGAGGAGGGCCAGGTAGTCTCTGAGGGCCAGTCTGATACACGGACGGCTCACTCACCGACGAAGGCTCCGGTGCTAGAGTCTATGGGCCAAAAACAAAGCTCTCCCTTTCTCTTGGAGGATACACCCCAGTATTCCGAGCAATATATTTGCGATTTTAGCTTGTGTCTTCCGTATTCACGAAATTCAGGCGACTTGCAGCCAGATCACATTTCGGAAAGACATCAGGTGTCACTGATGTAGATGCTGAGTCATGCTGGAGTTGGTGGCAATGAAATTGCGGACGTGCTCGCAAGGCGAAGGCCGAGAGATAAATTTCTGGGTCCTGGCCAGCTGTAGGGCTACTGGCTAGTGCAGGTACAATCGGTAGCGGTAATGAAACGGCGGATGCTATCGCAAGGAGAGGGTCGAAGATAATTTCCTGGGACCTGAGCCTACTGTTGGGCTGGAAGCAAGTACCATTAGAAGAAAAACAGAGGTGTGATTGCAAAGTGTTGTTTAGAAAACGACCAAATACAACCGAATAGAACAGAAAACAGCCCACAACAACAGAAAGCAGGCAGACAACAGCGCTAAACAATAGAAAACGACTAAATACAGCCGAATACAACATTTTTTACACTAGAGGAGGCCTATATCCAGCAGTGGATGAGAGATGGCTGATAGATGATGATGATGATGATATCCATTGACCGAAAACCTAAGAAAAAACCAGGTTTGAAGTCTCCGATTACAAAAAAATTAAATTATATCTGAAAATCTAAGGAAGATATCCACTTACAACAATCCTGTACTTAAAATATACAAGTAATCAATTAGGTGTTTTAGGTATGACAGACAACCCTGTACGAACTCTAGAAAACTTTCATTTCATGGGTATTTGATTATTTGGCTAATTTGTTTTTGTTTGCTGAATATGGATGATTATATCTATAATAAATATATAAAAATATAAAGTTAACCTACCTTTATTCTTGCAGCAGACGTACATATACATTTTCAAGATTTTTATCTTTTCATATACTTTGAACTTGTTCCCAATATTTGCCTTTTATACAGGGTGTCCAGTTAGTGGGTAATTCTTCGATATCTCGCAAAGTATGCGTGATAGAAGAAAATGTCAAATACAAGAGTTATTTGGTTACTTAAGACGCATATTGTAAAAATATTTTGAAATATACAGGGTGTTGCGGGAAAGTAGGATAGTGACCAACTTAATTTTTTTATATGGAACTATAACTTTTTTTTAAATTCTTTTAGTTTCCATCATTGATCTGTATTTAACCCTAAAATATTTTTGGGATAGGTTGCGACGTTGCCAAGTTATAATTTATTTTCTATTAATTTCCGGATTTGCAAGGTCGCAAGTAATACGACGTCCAAATTGATATATTCCTTTAACTTTTCTTAATAATATTATACAGCGAGTTACTTGAGTATTAAGTGGATATTAGGTAGTTTGGATGTTGCCAGCAATTTGTGTTTACAGGGTGTTTTTGGCAGAATTTTAAATTACAGCAACTTGAAGGTCATTTTACTTTGTTTTTTTAAATGTAACACCCTGTATTTTTTATTTTAAATCGAAATATCTACTAATACCCTATCTCGCCTTGTATTTTTTTTTCGCGTTTGCGACGTTGCCAAGTTATAAATTATTTTTCCAAATTTTTAAACAAATATCCTCGGTTTTAGTTTATTTTGAATATTATCCTCTACTTATTTTCAATGCATGAATGGCACATGTCGAACTTAGTAAGATCTCAAAATTGCTGGTAACATCCAAAATAATATCCACTTAATATTCATAAGTAACCCGGTGTATAATATTATTGAGAAAATTTAAAGGAATATATTAATTTAGACGTATTACTTGCGACCTTGCAAATCAAAAAATTAATAGAAAATAAATTATAACTTGGCAACGTCGCAACCGATCCCAAAAATATTTTAGGGTTGAATAGAGATTCATGATGGAAACTAGAACAACTTACGAAAGTTATAGTTCCATATAAAAAAAATCCAGTTGGTCACTATCCTACTTTCCCGCAACACCCTGTATATTTTAAAATATTTTTAGAATATGCGTCTTCAGTAACCAAATAACTTTTGCATTTGACATTTTCTTCTATCAGGTATACCTTGCGAGATATCGAAGAATTACACACTAACTGGACACCCTGTATTTGATGGAAGGATTTTTCATGTTAAAACTTCCCCGACATACAGTGTTAATTAGTAATTAGTACAAGTTTATTGCCTATTTTGTAATTTTATTGGAAAACTGCCCCACTAATTTCACATATATCTTCGTCACACAACCACAACCTGCTTTAACATCCCAGGTATGTGTATGCGTCAATTTCTTCTATGGAGTACACATGATTAAACAAAGTACGTCGCTACATCCTATAAACAGCTGCACTGTCCACTATGACTCTTATGAGACGTAGATAGCTCTTCGAAATATACACTAGTCAGCACCCATTGCCACCTGTAAAAAGCTGTTTTCCTTTCGAATCCAGAAATTCATTGTATTTCAGACTATAGCGCCTTACCTTACCTCTATCCAAACCCCTATGCACCACAAAACAGGCAACAGGCTATGCACTGGTAATATTTATGATTTTTATCATTTTGTCCTCCATCCATTTCTGTTTTCCTGGTCCAAAATGTGAGAATTCCGTTCCGATTCCGACTTTGTGCCACGATCAAACCCGATGCGACATCTATCAAGTACAAGTAGGACTATTGGAGAATATAAGAGAAGATAAAGTAGGTCGCTACCTAGGTAACCCCACCCCAAAATACCATTAACGTTTTTGCACAATAGATGTCGCGCGTTATTTCATTGGTGTTGCCAATTCTTCCAATGTTTCCCTTCGCTCCAGAAATAGAAAATCCGATTATTTGTAATGTACACCTTTCTTTATCGTAGCGTAGAATAAGTGAGGCTAGCGCTGTAGGCTTTCTGTGTTTTTATAATATTTGTATTGCAAACGCTCAATACGGAACAAGGTTTGGACATTGTTTTGAGGCGCTGGCGGCATATGTGACCTGATCGTCATCTGATAAGATAATAACCACTTTACACGGTCAAGAAGACAAGACATCGATCAAATTTGTGTTGTTTGTATTTGGAGAAAATGCGGAAAATATTTGAATTTTTCTAGTCGCGTGACGTCACGGGACTATAGGGGTAGGGTGACCATCCGTCCGGAAAGTCCCGGACATGTCCAGAAATCGGTAAAATGTCCGGAATTTGAGCGGCGATCGAAAATAATTGGCACAACATACAGTAAAATGAACAAATACAGCTACTGGGCAGTCAAAAAATTCACAAAAATCGGTGAAATTCCCGGAATTTTAACCCCAATCGAAAATAGTACATACAGCAAAATAAGCAAATACAGTTAACGGACAGGCAAAAAATGGCACTACTGTCGCTTGATGACCAAACTGCCTTCATTCTCTCACCCCACTCCCCCCGTACGCCAAGCGTCCGGAATTGATCTATGAAGTAAGTGGTCACCCTATATAGGGGAAGGGAACAGCCAATCGGAAGACGAGTATGTGTGTTGTGTTGCCGTCCTAATAACCTAAGTCCCAACATTCAATGCATACCTTCATGTGATCCTCTACACATGCTAAAAAATAGATAGTTTGATATATACGGCCAGTGAAGCCAAAAGCCAACGAATTCGCTTAGGTGAAGGAGTAAACAAGAACTATACTAAGAACTACCCTGTTTGCCGCGCAATTTTTTCTGTATGTATATTCTATGCTGAAGGAAACAACAAACCTGTGCTGTGGCTAAATTTCGGTCTAATAAATATGTCTATTATTAAGTATGAACTGAATCTCTGACAAGTACCTAATTTCCATAGAATTGTTCTTTATTGCTTCTCAGGATTTTACATAAGCATCATATGGCAACTCTGCTTGCGTCAACGTCAAACAAAGTTTTGGTACGAATAGTAGTGACACGGAGCGCCAGAGGGCCGCTATCCAAACATAAGCTGTCACTTGTCAGTTAATTTTTCATATTAAGGATGATTCTAAGGTTAGAATGTCAATGCTACTAAAGCAACAAAAAGATAATGAAAAACAAACTATTAAGTCTGCTACAGAATTTAAACATGCTCGAAAACATTATAGGTTTGATTGAAGAGCACTACACCAACATAAATTTTGTTAAATGGGAAAATACTACTGACACAATTAAGTTTTGGTCCGAAGTGTGGCAATATCGGGACGCGAGCGGAGAGAACCCTTTTAATTCCATGCCTTTCGTGTTCACCAAATTCAGAGGCCAAAGAGGTGGAGTCATTCTGAAGTTTGCGGACTTGGTAGTTCAAGGGGATGGGAAGGCAAGAGCGTCTGCGTTCCGATTGTGGAGTCAAGGCAGTTGGTCCTTTGTGAATCCTGGCAGGAAACACTGTGCCATCCTCTCAGAACTGCAAAGGGATTGCCCTATCCCTATATATGAGGAGTGATCGCTTTGACTAAACATTTACAGTGAAGTATTCTACAAGGTAAGAGTTGCGGTCAAGCGACAGGCGGCCTTTAGTGGGAGGAGGGCCAGGTAGTCTCTGAGGGCCAGTCTGATACACGGACGGCTCACTCACCGACGAAGGCTCCGGTGCTAGAGTCTATGGGCCAAAAACACAGCTCTCCCTTTCTCTTGGAGGATACACCCCAGTATTCCGAGCAATATATTTGCGATTTTAGCTTGTGTCTTCCGTATTCACGAAATTCAGGCGACTTGCAGCCAGATCACATTTCGGAAAGACATCAGGTGTCACTGATGTAGATGCTGAGTCATGCTGGAGTTGGTGGCAATGAAATTGCGGACGTGCTCGCAAGGCGAAGGCCGAGACATAAATTCCTGGGTCCTGGCCAGCTGTAGGGCTACTGGCTAGTGCAGGTACAATCGGTAGCGGTAATGAAACGGCGGATGCTATCGCAAGGAGAGGGTCGAAGATAATTTCCTGGGACCTGAGCCTACTGTTGGGCTGGAAGCAAGTACCATTAGAAGAAAAACAGAGGTGTGATTGCAAAGTGTTGTTTAGAAAACGACCAAATACAACCGAATAGAACAGAAAACAGCCCACAACAACAGAAAGCAGGCAGACAACAGCGCTAAACAATAGAAAACGACTAAATACAGCCGAATACAACATTTTTTACACTAGAGGAGGCCTATATCCAGCAGTGGATGAGAGATGGCTGATAGATGATGATGACGATGATATCCATTGACCGAAAACCTAAGAAAAAACCAGGTTTGAAGTCTCCGATTACAAAAAAATTAAATTATATCTGAAAATCTAAGGAAGATATCCACTTACAACAATCCTGTACTTAAAATATACAAGTAATCAATTAGGTGTTTTAGGTATGACAGACAACCCTGTACGAACTCTAGAAAACTTTCATTTCATAGGTATTTGATTATTTGGCTAATTTGTTTTTGTCTGCTGAATATGGATGATTATATCTATAATAAATATATAAAAATATAAAGTTAACCTACCTTTATTCTTGCAGCAGACGTACATATACATTTTCAAGATTTTTATCTTTTCATATACTTTGAACTTGTTCCCAATATTTGCCTTTTATACAGGGTGTCCAGTTAGTGGGTAATTCTTCGATATCTCGCAAAGTATGCGTGATAGAAGAAAATGTCAAATACAAGAGTTATTTGGTTACTTAAGACGCATATTGTAAAAATATTTTGAAATATACAGGGTGTTGCGGGAAAGTAGGATAGTGACCAACTTAATTTTTTTATATGTAACTATAACTTTTTTTTAAATTCTTTTAGTTTCCATCATTGATCTGTATTTAACCGTAAAATATTTTTGGGATAGGTTGCGACGTTGCCAAGTTATAATTTATTTTCTATTAATTTCCGGATTTGCAAGGTCGCAAGTAATACGACGTCCAAATTGATATATTCCTTTAACTAATAATATTATACAGCGAGTTACTTGAGTATTAAGTGGATATTAGTTTGGATGTTACCAGCAATTTGTGTTTACAGGGTGTTTTTGGCAGAATTTTAAATTACAGCAACTTGAAGGTCATTTTACTTTGTTTTTTTAAATGTAACACCCTGTATTTTTTATTTTAAATCGAAATATCTACTAATACCCTACCTCGCCTTGTATTTTTTTTTCGCGTTTGCGACGTTGCCAAGTTATAAATTATTTTTCCAAATTTTTAAACAAATATCCTCGGTTTTAGTTTATTTTGAATATTATCCTCTACTTATTTTCAATGCATGAATGGCACATGTCGAACTTAGTAAGATCTCAAAATTTCAAAATTGCTGGTAACATCCAAAATAATATCCACTTAATATTCATAAGTAACCCGGTGTATAATATTATTGAGAAAATTTAAAGGAATATATCAATTTAGACGTATTACTTGCGACCTTGCAAATCAGAAAATTAATAGAAAATAAATTATGACTTGGCAACGTCGCAACCGATCCCAAAAATATTTTAGGGTTGAATAGAGATTCATGATGGAAACTAGAACAACTTAAGAAAGTTATAGTTCCATATAAAAAAAATCCAGTTGGTCACTATCCTACTTTCCCGCAACACCCTGTATATTTTAAAATATTTTTAGAATATGCGTCTTAAGTAACCAAATAACTTTTGCATTTGACATTTTCTTCTATCAGGTATACCTTGCGAGATATCGAAGAATTACACACTAACTGGACACCCTGTATTTGATGGAAGGATTTTTCATGTTAAAACTTCCCCGACATACAGTGTTAATTAGTAATTAGTACAAGTTTATTGCCTATTTTGTAATTTTATTGGAAAACTGCCCCACTAATTTCACATATATCTTCGTCACACAACCACAACCTGCTTTAACATCCCAGGTATGTGTATGCGTCAATTTCTTCTATGGAGTACACATGATTAAACAAAGTACGTCGCTACATCCTATAAACAGCTGCACTGTCCACTATGACTCTTATGAGACATAGATAGCTCTTCGAAATATACACTAGTCAGCACCCATTGCCACCTGTAAAAAGCTATTTTCCTTTCGAATCCAGAAATTCATTGTATTTCAGACTATAGCGCCTCTATCCAAACCCCTATGCACCACAAAACAGGCAACAGGGAACAGGCTATGCACTGGTAATATTTATGATTTTTATCATTTTGTCCTCCATCCATTTCTGTTTTCCTGGTCCAAAATGTGATAATTCCGTTCCGATTCCGACTTTGTGCCACGATCTACAGTGACTCAGTGAGTGACTCTATCTAGGACAGTGGCGACAATAGGTGGTCGCATTTTTTATTGGTTGGCTGTGTCACGTGGTATTCGGTCGCCATTTCTTGTCGTTTATTTCTTTGTTTACATTTTAATTTACATGGTGTTCTTATGAGAGCGTTGGAATGTCGAAAGTATTTGTGCAAATTTTGAGTATTAACAGTGATTAAATATAGACGTTCTGGAATAGACTTATGAACAGAGTGTTAGTGATTGTTTTGGACATGTTTTGGAACTATAATTACTATTGCATACCTCGTTTTTGCCCGTGGTTTTTTGTGTTGTGTTCAGTAGTCTGTGGTTGTAAAAGTAGGTAGATAATTTTGTCTATTTATAACAATAGGAAGAGATATATAATAATTTCTCTATTGTAGAATGTAATGATAAATCACACTTATGTTGTATAATATTTTACGTTGCATTTTGACTTTGTGATTCAGTGTTTGTGATGTAAGATTGTCGACTGATATCAATGTACATATTTTGTAATATAAACCATATATAAAAAATAATAAAAAGATGGGGTGCAGACTAGCTCGCGTCCGTAGCAGGAAGCTACACGTGCACCCTGGGTAACGCTAAATGAGCTAGAGCGAACCTGGCAACCAGACTCTTTTTTTTTGAGATTTTCTGGTTAAAACATGACGAACATAAGTGCTAAAAACTTACAGACTAGAAATATCGGTAGTTTTATTCGTATTTGTCAGCTCAATGTGGAGAGCATAAGCAGAGCTAAAAGCGAATGCATCTCCAAACTACTTTTGGACAATAAGGTTGATGTCATAGCGATCCAAGAAACTCACGCCGACAGTGAGGAATCACTCACCAGACGGGGACACATTTCTGGTTATACATTACTGGGAGCCACTTACCACCATACTTACGGCGTAGCCTCTTATATTCGCAACAATATTGACAATGCCCAACTCGTTTCCAATGACACAAATAACAACATACATAGTGTAATAGTAAAAGTGGGAGAAGTCACAATTGTAAACGTATATAAGCCACCGGCAGCGGAGTGGCCTGAACAACCACTTCCAGTACAACAGCATCCGGCTATATATATTGGAGACTTTAACAGCCACCACCAACGGTGGAGATACCCCGACTGTGACGAAAATGGCACAAGGTTGGCTGACTGGGCTGATGATAATGATATCTTTCTTGTATTTGATGCCAAAGATAAAGGCACTTTCAAATCAGCAGCCTGGAACTCAGAAAGTAACCCTGATTTGTGCTTTGTGAGCTGCAACCGGAAAGGGATCCCTATACCAGCTAACAGAAAAGTCGCAGAGGCCTTCCCACACAGCCAACACAGGCCAGTTTTCTTAGAGGTGGGAATCCAAATACCCCTAATACGATCCATCCCTCGGCCTCGATGGAATCTTGCAAAGGCGGACTGGTGTAACTACTCACGGGAGCTGGACCGGCTGGTACAGTGGATACCGCCAACATCGAACAATTACAAACGTTTCGTTGGAGCAATGATGAGCGCTGCAAAAAGGACCATTCCTAGGGGATACAGGAAGGAATATATCCCTGGGTGGGATGAACGGTGCGAACTCCTATACGGCGACTTTCAGGAAACCAACAATCCAGATATTGCCGACGAACTCATCTCTGCCCTGGACAGCTCACGAAGGCGCAAGTGGGAGGAGACTACGTCGGAAATGAACTTCCAACACTCAAGTCGAAAGGCCTGGAGCCTTCTTAGAAAACTAGGCTCAAGCACGCCATCCACACGGGCACCGTCGGGAGTAACTCCAGACAAGATTGCTGCGCATATTGTAGAAACGTCAAGAGCACCTTCTGATAGAGAGCATAAAAAACGCGTGAAGAAGGAATTGACTTTACTGAGGAGGAACGCTCCTACCCAAACAACGTTTTCCCGACCCTTCTCGATCGAAGACATTAATAATGCCATATCAGATGTTAGGCCTGGAAGGGCTCCTGGTTTCGACGGCGTCCTGCCGGAATTTCTCATTCACGCAGGTCAGCAAACAAGAGTGTGGCTATCTCTCTTCTTCACGAACCTCCTTAATACGGGAAACCTCCCACGGGAATTCAAAAGAACGAAGGTCATATCAATATTAAAACCCGGTAAACCGAACGATCAACCCGCCAGCTACAGACCTATAGCCTTGCTCAGTTGCTCCTATAAATTACTAGAAAGAGCCGTCTACAACCGACTGAGCGCGACTATCTTAGACCGGGTCCCGATAACCCAGGCTGGTTTCAGACCGGGTCGCAGTTGTTGTGATCAAGTGCTGTCCCTCACAACGCATATAGAGGCGGGCTACCAGCAAAACATGAAGACGGGAGTGGCGTTTGTTGACCTCACTGCCGCATACGATACGGTCTGGAGGGAGGGTCTCCTATATAAGTTGCTGCAGGTGATTCCCTGTCAGACCACTGCAAGACTCATAAACAACATGTTATGCGACAGAAAGTTCCAAGTAATCCTAAACGAGAAAGCAAGCAGGCAACGCAAATTGAACAACGGACTTCCACAAGGCTCAGTACTGGCCCCCTTACTTTTCAATCTATATATATCTGACATGCCAGAAACAGTCAGTTACAAGTTTTGCTATGCGGACGATATAGCCATAGCTTTTTCCGATAAGAGCTTCAAGAGCGTTGAGCTTGCTCCTTCTAACGACTTGTTAGCTCTAAACAACTACTTCAAGAAATGGAGACTAGTACCGAGCCCCAACAAAACTGAAGTTTCCTGCTTCCACCTGAATAACAGGCTGGCTAAATATGAGCTGCAGGTGCTTTTTGCAGGCAAGCCCCTGAAACATAACCATTTCCCAAAATATCTTGGAGTAACGTTAGATCGCACCCTCTGCTATAAGAAACATCTCGCAAACACTGCAGGAAAACTCAGAACACGCAACAACATTATCCAAAAGCTGTGTGGAACGACGTGGGGTGCCACTGCTCCAACTCTACGAACCAGTGCACTAGCTCTTGTCTATTCGTGTGCTGAGTACTGTGCGCCTGTCTGGATTAACAGCCATCATACCAGACTAATTGACGTCCAACTAAATCACACTATGAGACTTATTACAGGCGCAGTAAAGACAACCCCAACTCAATGGCTGCCTGTACTTTCTGGAATAGCCCCACCGCAGCTGCGAAGGACTGACGCCCTTCTAAGGGAGTATAATAAGATTTCGGCCAACAACAAACTGCCCATCCACCGAGCAATACCCCCGTTGCAGATAAACAGACTTAAATCCCGACAACCACCAATAAGGGATGCAGAAGGGCTTAAAACCAGTAACTTCGACTCCTTAAACCAATGGCGCTCCCAGTGGGGAGGTTTTGCGGAACACCACTCGCGATGCGCATTTATGGGGGCAGCCTTACTTCCAGGATCAGAACTACCCCGGAAAGAGTGGGTAAAACTTAATAGAGTCCGAACAGGCCACGGCAGATGTGCCGACTCCCTTTACAAGTGGGGCTATGTGCAATCTCCCTTATGTGACTGTGGCGCGCCCCGCCAAACTATAAACCATATTACGAGCGAATGTGAACTGCGTGCGTTTCAGGGATCGCGAGAAGAGTTCTTCACAGCCACACCGCTGGCGCTGAAGTGGTTGAAAGAACTGGATATCAACCTCTAAATACCAAAGACTATGTATCTTAGTTTGTAGCTGTATCTGTTTTATTTTAGTATAGGTTATCATAGTTTTTTATCTATATTTACTATTGTCATGTTTTTGAGCCATACGATAAATAAAAAAAAATAAAATAAAAAGATTGCTGTCAAAGCTTAGTTTTTTTATCCAGGAAACAGATGGTTGGGGTTAGGTCAAGAAAAAGAGGGGGTCTCTTTTACTGTTTTGCCGACGTTTCGGCCTTTATTAGGCCATCTTCAGGGCACTAAAAAAAATTTTTTTTTTGTTCAAATTTAAACAGACAAATATACATTACAGTTATAAAAATTGAATATATAAAATGACAATATACAATAACGAATTAAAAAGGAGGGTGATCATTGCTATTAAATGATGGAAGGATGGGTGTGACAGTTGAGTCGCTCTATGTTTTAAATTATTAATAGTATTAAGTTTATGTTGGAAGTGGTGTTCTGAATCAAAAGAACTTACAAAACATAAAGACTTACCTACTGAAAAACAATTATCCAGTAAAACTTGTAGATAAATTACTAAGAAAACCAATAGGCTGCATTAACAAAGAAGAACAACAGACGTCAATTAAGTACTATAAAATCCCTTACTCAAAGAACCTCTCAGAGAACTTAGCTGGGGTACTAAGCAGTGACAAGGTAAAAATTGCTTTCAAAAGCAACAATACGATAAAAAAGTATTTTACCCACATGAAAGATAGAACTCCCAAGGAGCTACAAAGCGAAGTTGTTTATAGCATACCTTGCTGTAATTGTGATAAAGTATATGTAGGACAGACGGGCAGATACCTAAAAAGACGCGTAGAAGAACATAAAAGGAGTGTCCGACCCACCCACCTTAATGATACTAATAAAACTGCCTTGATGCAACATACCCAAGACTTACATCACAATTTTGATTTTGACAATACAACCATTTTATCAAAACAAAGTAATTTAAAGAAACGTCTGTTTCTTGAAATGATCAATATAAAAAAATTTAATACTGTTAACAAGAAACAAGACATACAAAATTTAAATAGTAGTTATTTCAACCTTATCAGCAAAATACCCAAGAAGAATTAACCACACATTTGCTTCTTCTTTTTTATAATTAACACTGTTCTACATTACCCCATCCCACCCCTTTTTCTACATTTTCTTCAACTTCGCCCTGTATTCCATGTCTATTCATATAAATATTGAAATATTATGTTTCTTGCTAACCTTTTTGTGCCCCCATAGAATTTCTTTAAAAATACTTATGATTTTTGCCAGTCCGGCGTACACATCGATTGTGAATAGACAATCTCCGTCTTACGGTCTTATTTATTTATTAAGTGTCGTTGTTTGCCCTAATATACCTTGTTTATATTACATGTGCCTTTTCACCATATTTGACTCAAGGAGTCCATCACTGGTGTAAGTACTACCCGTTTATTGTATATTGTATATTAGTTTTTTTTTTTTTAATAGCAATGATCACCCTCCTTTTTAATTCGTTATTGTATATTGTCATTTTATATATTCAATTTTTATAACTGTAATGTATATTTGTCTGTTTAAATTTGAACAAAAAAAAAATTTTTTTTAGTGCCCTGAAGATGGCCTAATAAAGGCCGAAACGTCGGCAAAACAGTAAAAGAGACTCCCTCTTTTTCTTGACCTAACCCCAACCATCTGTTTCCTGGATAGTATACAGTAGGTCACTAAACAATTGAGCTTAGTTTTCTTATTTATAGTAGAGTTTGAATGAGGGAAATGCAGATTCAGACATAAACAAAAATATATTTGATTTTCATTTGGCTTTCAAAATGAAAATAAAATTGCTTGCGACTTGTGGTTTATTATGCCTAAACCTACTGGCCACTTTACAGTCATGCTCTCATGTCAATCATAAAATTAGTCAGGATACTGTTTTATATGTTTACATAATGATTAATTTAGTTATCCAGATTTTGGTCCTGAACATGAATGCCATGCATACAATAATTTTTTTCATTTTCAAAGCCAGAAAAGAAAAATGTGACTGCCATAGTTTTTGCAAGAAAATTAAAGTTGGTATGTGTATCTGTCCAGCTTTGTATAATAACAGTAACACAACAATACATTATGAATAAATGAACAAACAGCACAAACATAGGAGCGCAGTCAGTTGATGGTAATTTATGTAATTAGAACCATATTTCTTTTTTGTCCAGTTAAAGATCAGATTGGTGATTCATTGATGTATTATTAATTTACTTTACAGATATATTACAAAGAATTTTGACCTTTGCAAACAGGTATATAAGTTAATGAGTTCAAATATATGGATAGGAAAAGTACCTGTTTGATCCACATTAGGTATTTACTTCAATTGATTCTTGGCCTGATTATGCATGTACTGTGATGCAACTGTTTGAAATCCATGTACTTACCCTTTTGGTTGTGACTGATGTCTCTGTGCTTTGCCAACTCTCAATTTAAGTATCCCTAGGCTTGTTTTTTTTATATGATGAAATAAAGCTCGATTGTTATTACTATTATATTACTATATAATGATTTCTTTATTGTAAAATGTAACAAATCACACTTCTGTGTTGATGATATTTTATGTTGACAATCCTCTTTGTGTTATGATGTCAAACTATGACTGATTTAAAATGTGTGACTCATATCAATGTACATATGTTATAATATAAACTAGGTATATAAATATTGAAAGAACTGCTGCCAAGTTTCTCTTCCATATTTCTGTTTACCTTTGAATCATGGAATTGCAGATTCAGCCTGTAACATAAACAATGTATGTATATTAAAAAAACTCAGGTCTGCAGTTTCATAGGTGTCTGCGCCAACCCCTTCATCTTCGTCTATTTTTACTCTATGCTATAGAACTATGTTTTGAATGGGACTATGAATGACATTGACATATGACATAACCTATTCTGTGTTATAACCTATTCTGTACTATTGCTGTGGTTGACAGTGTGACCATATTTGGTATTTTCAGTACTAAATTGGTATAATTAAGGGCTTGCCTATGGCATTTGGTATAATTTTAGTACATTTTTAATTTTTGGTATAATTTGGTATAATCCCCCACATGCACCCAGTCACCCATCCACAGCCCATAAAACAGAGGTTGCACCAACGACGTCATACTGATAGACTACGCTTTGTATACCGAATGTTTGTAAGCGTTTCTGGCGGTGCGACGGAAGGGGGGAACATCAGCTGTATTGACATAGACACACCCGACGTTGCCAGTTGTGCATTAGGGCATGCTTGGTGCATGCAGCAACGTTTGTAAAATATAAAAATGGCGTTAATTCTTGACAGAATTGCAAAATTAAACGTGTTTTACAAAAGAGTATCTTCAGAGTACTTTTTCTATTACAGATAAGCAAGCCACAATCATATTTTTACTTTTTTACAACATACGTTCCATACATTTTTCTGAAAATTCATTCCAAATGATTGTCAACTTGGCATGCTGCGATGTAACTTGTAAACAATGACGTCGTTGCTTGTAAATATTCCGTTGACATTCCCAATGTTTGGAATGCCGACAAACAATTTGCCTTGGATGCGTAGTCTATCAGTATGACGTCGTTGGGTTGCACCCTAGACCGCACAATGTTGTCTGTGTTTCTGTTTCGTAAATGTTCTGTGTAAGCATCTGTCAGTGTCATTTGCTAACCGCATATGCAATATATAGGCGCTTTCCTTTTACCTGATTTATCTGATAAATCTCACTTGTGACGTCATGACTCATTTCGATGTACGTTCCTTTTGTCTGCTGAATCTGAGTCTAAAGTGAGATATTTTACCCCCACTTAAGCCCATCTGCACAAGATCGAAAGGTAGATCAGTTGTCTCAGATCATTTAGGTGTCAAATAAATCAATAAATGAGGTTAGAATTTTTTGTACGTTTGAATTTTAGCGGGTTTTGTGGTGTATGGATAGTCGATAGTGTACGGTGAGCTACGAAAAACGTAAAAAAATAGGTTATGGAAAGGATCGATAGATTATAGAACCATAGCATATTACAAAATTTCGAGGATTGACATTTAACTGCACAAACACGTTCCTTTAACTCATCTGAGCGTCTGAGGTTTCCAACTGAGCTGAGCGATCTGATTTTTAAGTGATCTGAGTTAGTGCAGATGTAAAAGGAAAGCACCTTATATGTTTTGTATTTTATAGTTTTGTGCTGCAAAAAATCATAAATACAAAAATTTGACCAATTTTGTTTAATGTTTAATATGTCTTCCTATTTCTAATGGTCAATGTGAAAGAATTTTTCCTCAAATAAATATGACTAAAACAAAATATAGAAGTAGGTTTTTATCTGAGCATGTGTCCCGTTTATTACATGTAAAGCAGGGTATAACTGAAGGTTGTACTTCATTTGAGCCTTCAAAAGTTCAAAAGATATGTTATTATGTAATAAACTAACCTCTCATGATTATATGTTTGGTTTAGAATAAATATTTTGTAAAAAATGTGTTTTATTTCAATCTATTTAAAATGGGCACAACATGTAGGTATATAGTAAATTGCTTTTGCCATTTGCTTTTCAACCTACAGAGTTTATAGGTATTAATTGCTGTTACTGTAACTGCTATCAGCTCCCAAAATAGGTCAAAGGTCATGTATCATGTCATAACCAATTTTGAGGTTAGAATTCAAAATACTACTTTGACATTAAAAGCTTAGCATCTAAATTTATGTTCTGTGGATATAAAAGTTAAAAAAGCCTTAAAAGGTAAAAGCTAGAGCTTCTGTCATTTCTTTTGTTTTGTCAATTCCAAATTTAGGAGTAAAAGCCATCTGAAGCAACAGAAAAAGTTTGGTAGAATTTTAGTACATTACCATTACCTTCTTAGTACAGTTTTAGTACTAACAAGAAACATCGTTGGTAGATTACTGAATTTTAGAGTGGTCACACTGGTGGTTGATCTATGGGCATCATGGTGAACCGATGCTACATAGCATTTTGTTGTTATTTGTTATCGTTAAATTGTTGGTTGTAAATCATATCGAAGGAAAATAAACAAATAACCAGCGACAATTCGATTGTTTATTCGAGTTGGAACAGAGTGGTCCTGGCGAGCGGATGCGAGCGGATTAGGAAAAGTCAACTAGAAGCCCGGCGTAAAGCACCAGGGAGGCGATCCTAGACGCATCTATATAGTAAAGCACGAGGTTGGCTATTGTATTTTACCTTTCCTATTTTTCATTGTACTGTTTCGATTTGGGAATAATGGAGCAACAAGGGGCTATTTTGCAAAGGCAAAGAATCACAGTCAATAATAAAGTGAGATGTTTTTCAAAATACTTAGATAAAATTAAAGCTTTTATGATTGATCAAAATAAACAGTTTAGTAGGGCAGAGATTATTGCATTAGAAAGTAGGATAACTGAGTTTCAAAATTTAAAAGCAGAATTTGATAAGGTTCAAGGGGAAATAGAGGTATTGGAGGACATTGATATTGAGGAACAGCTAGTAGAGAGGGAAAACTTTGATGCAGATTTTTATATGTATTTAAGTGAGGCTAAGCAAATTCTAGAGCAATTGGTGGGGCCAGATCTTGAGGTAATGGCACAAAGAGGCTCAGGTGCTGCAGAAAATAGTAGCAAAGCTAAGTTTCACTCGTCCCCACAGCTGTCATCAATTCCGGTGCCAAAATTCAGTGGGAACTTGGACGATTGGCTGTCTTTTAGGGATACATTTATATCGTTAATTCATACAAATGACAGTCTTGATAATATACAAAAGTTTCACTTTTTGAGAACAGCATTGGTTGAGGATGCTGGTCAGGTAATTGCAGATGCTGAGTTCTCAGCAGAGGGGTACCAGGTAGCATGGCAATTAGTAAATGATAGATACAATAAGGTAGCATTGCTGGTAAATCACAACCTGAAAAAGCTAACTAGTATGCCACAAATAGTGCGAGAAAGCTCAGTAGAATTGACAAAATTATTGGACTCAATTGTAAAAATTTTGTGTTCTTTAAAGCACTTGGGAGTCAATACAGAAAATTGGGACCCAATTGTGATATTTTTACTCACTGAGAAACTAGATCCTAGATCTAGACGAGAATGGGGTGAATACAAGGGTATAAACAATTTTCCGAGTATTCTTGAATTCAAAAGGTTTCTGTGCCAAAGAATTGATATTTTAGAGTCAGTAAATGGGTTGGCATTGGGAAACAAAGATGTTAAGTGGAGAAACAAACAAAAATCGGTTTTAGCCACATTTCAAGCTAATTCTTGTTGCTATTATTGTAAAGAGGCTCATCAGTTAGAAAAGTGTTCAGATTTCATAAAACTGAAGCCCTATAATAGGTACCAACTAGTTATGAAAAATAAACTATGTTTAAATTGTTTTGAGGAGAACCATAATAGTAAAGCATGCTCTAGTGAAGGCTGTAAAACATGTGGGTCTAAACATCATAGTCTATTGCATTTCACTAAACGAAGTAAACCAAATGATCAAGGGCTGACTGCAAGTGCGCCAGTGTCTATTGATGGTGGACAAAATGATGGCGAGGTACAGCAGGTATGCTCATCGTATGCGGTTGATAGTCAGGCAACAGAGGTATTGTTATCTACAGCACAGGTTAAGATAAGAGGCAATGATGGTAGAAATCATGTGTGTAGAATTTTGTTGGACACTGGGTCACAAGTTAACTTGATTTCAGAAAGGTTGACAAAGTTGCTTGGTAGTGAAGCATCTAGTGTGAGCACATCGATTATGGGTATTAACCAAGTTGTTTCCTCAGTTCAAAAAAGATGTGTAGTAACCATAGGGTCACTTAATAGTGGTTTTTCTAAAACCTTGTCTTGTCTAATAGTGCCTAAAATTGGTGATGATATTCCAAATCGTATTGTGAAGACATCACATTTGAAAATACCAGATCACTTAACTTTAGCGGATAGAAAGTTCATGGAACCTGGTCCAATTGACCTATTAGTTGGTGCTGGAGAATTTTATGATTTTCTGTGTATTGGTCAGTATCATCTAAGACAGGATCAACCAGTTATGCAGAAGACCAAGGTTGGGTGGATAGTGTCAGGTCCTGTAGTAGTCCCTCAAAGATCCGAGATGCTAAGGTGTCATTTTGTCACTAAGTCAGATGTGGAATTGGATTTGGAAAAGTTCTGGAAAATTGAGGAACCAAACCCCTCCAAGGATGTAAGGCTATCAGATGAAGACATTTCTTGTGAAAGGTTTTTCATTGAAACAACCACAAGAGACGAAGATGGGAAATTTGTTGTTAAGATCCCTCTTTGTGCTCCTATTGAGAAACTAGGTGACTCGAAGGCAAGTGCCTTGACAAAATATCTTCAGTTGGAAAGGAGATTGGAGAAAAATCCTATCATGAAGGATAGGTATGGAAAATTCATGTCTGAGTATCAGAATTTAGGTCATATGTCAGTTGATGGCGAGGAGAATGGTACAATTGGTTATTACCTTCCTCACCATGGTGTACTGAATGAAAGTAGTCTGACAACGAAATTAAGGGTTGTATTTAATGGGTCGTCACCTTCAGACACCGGAGTGTCAGTGAATGACATTCAGTTTACTGGTCCGTTGTTACAGGATGACATCCTAACATTGTTGTTAAGATTTAGACAGCATGCTGTAGTTGTGTGTGCGGATATCGAGAAGATGTATAGGATGATTTGGGTGCATCCTAGTCAGAGGAATTTGCAAAAAATCTTTTGGAGAGATTCAGATGGTGTTGTGAAGTCATGGACGTTGAACACTGTCACTTATGGAACCAAGTCTGCTCCATACTTGGCAAAAAGGTGTATTCGACAAGTTGGGTTAGACAATTTGGAAAGCTATCCAGAGGCAGCTCGTGTTATCATGAACAATTTCTATGTTGACGATTTGGTGTTCAGTCATGATAGTTCAGAAAAGGCTGTTCAGGTTTGTAAGGAAGTTGACCTTTTACTTAAGAGGTATGGATTCCACTTGAGAAAATGGGTCTCCAATGTACCAGCGGTGGTATCTAAAATTGGTGGAGGAGATGAGTCCTCAGAGGTGGTAGTTGACTTTGGTGAGAAAAGTACAACTAAAACTCTTGGTTTGTATTGGGCAGTGTCAAAGGACATGTTGAATTATTGTATCAAACTCAGTACTTCGTTGACAAGGGTAACAAAAAGAACTATATTATCAGAGATATCAAGAATCTTTGATCCACTGGGATTGATAAGTCCATGTGTGATCTTGGTAAAGATCTTGCTACAAGAGTTATGGATGCTTAAACTATCTTGGGAAGACACAGTTCCAACTAGTATAGCGGAATATTGGAAAAAGCTACGGAGTGAGTTTTACCAACTGGAAACATTGAATATTCAGAGGCAGGTAGTATGTCAAGAGTCTAGGAGTATCCAGTTGCATGGGTTCTGTGATGCCTCAAGCAAAGCTTATGGTGCTGTTGTGTACCTGAGAAGTGTGAATTCTTCAGGTTATATACAAGTTTCATTGGTAGCAGCAAAAAGTAGAGTTGCTCCTCTGAAGGCATTAACAGTTCCACGTCTTGAGTTGTGTGGAGCATTGGTATTGGTAGAATTGGTGCAGCGGATTAGAAATGCACTCACATTGAACATAGATTCAGTTCATTTATGGTGTGATTCGACTGTGGTGTTGAGTTGGATTGCTACTTCACCTCATGTATTGCAAACATTCGTCTCAAATAGAGTAGCAAAGATTCAAGAATTGTCTCAAGGGGATGATTGGTATCATGTAAAAACTGATGAGAATCCAGCTGATCTTGTATCTAGGGGTGTTTCTCCAGGAAAGCTGATTGATAATGAGCTATGGTTTAATGGTCCTTCATGGTTGAAAGAGGAGGAAGGCTCCTGGTGTTCAAAGGATTTTTCGGTGTTAAGTGATGTCCCTGAAATGAAGAAGCAATGCCAATTGCTACATGTAGTGAAACCACCAAGTTTGATTGACTTTCGTAGATTTTCGAGTTTTCAGAAATTAGTCAGATCGTTTGCGTATTGCCTCAGGTTCTGCAATAATGCTAGGAGGAATTCCAAATTGGTTGGTCACCTAACATCTAACGAACTTGAGTTGAGTTTGCACAGTCTACTTAAACTTGTACAAAAAGAAACATTTTCAGAGGAACTGAGAGCCTTGGAAAAGGGTTCACTGGTGAAGCCTGCGAGATTGTTGTCATTAACTCCCTTCATAGATCCCTCAGGGTTGCTCAGGGTGGGGGGTAGACTTGCATTGTCTGAACTAAGCTATGAAAGCAAACACCAGATATTACTTCCATCAAAACATTGGTTTGTTCAGTTATTATTTATTCATGAGCATGAAAAGCTACTGCATGGTGGTCCACAACTACTTTTGGCTACTATTCGTGAAAAGTATTGGCCTATTGGAGGTAGGGACCTAGCTAGGAAAGTTGTACATAAATGTGTCAAGTGTTTTAGATCAAATCCTAAACATGCAACTCAAATCATGGGGGTTTTGCCTGAGCATCGTGTTCAACCAATGCCACCATTTTATGCAGTAGGAATTGATTTTGCTGGGCCAGTAATGATTAAATCAAGAGCTGGTAGGGGTAGTAAACTTTTGAAGGCATACATTGCAATATTTGTCTGTTTCTCAACAAAGGCAGTATATTTAGATTTGGTAAGCGACTTAACTTCATCTGCTTTTATTGCATGCCTTAGAAGGTTTGTGTCCCGCAGGGGGAAACCTAGATATGTGTACTCTGATAATGGTCGGAATTTTGTTGGTGCACATTCAGAATTGAAAGATCTCAGTCATTTTCTGCAGACACATGAGCCTGAGTTAATAGAGACTTTTAACAAGGAGAATATAATTTGGAAATTTATCCCAGCAAATGCTCCTAATTTTGGGGGACTTTGGGAGGCGGGAGTAAAATCGTGTAAGTACCATATTAAACGAGTAATTGGACTGACTTCTTTGACCTTTGAGGAATATAGTACTCTTCTTGCTCAAATTGAAGCAGTTCTAAATTCCCGTCCACTAACTCCACTGTCCTGTGACCCTAATGACTTTGATGTCCTCACCCCTGGCCATTTCCTCATCGGAAGAAGACTCACCTCAGTTCCTGACAGAGAGTATACAAATGTTCCGGACAATCGCCTAACCAGGTATCAACATGTCCAGAAAATGTATCAACACTTCTGGTCTCGATGGACGAAGGAGTATCTGATGGAGCTTCAGAATCGTCAGAAATGGCAGCACCCACAGCCAAATTTATCTGTTGGCCAAATGGTTGTTCTAAGGGAGGACAACACACCACCACTGCTTTGGAAACTAGGAAGAATTGAGGAGGCAGTCCCTGGTCCTGATGGAAGGTGCAGAGTTGTCAAGGTGCGAACGTCAACAGGTATCCTGAAGAGGCCTGTCACCAAAGTATGTGTGCTACCAATGGAGGAGGTGTCCTCGTAGTGCATCGTGTTGGAAGTGCCTTCCAAGGTGGGGGGAATTATGTCTGCGCCAACCCCTTCATCTTCGTCTATTTTTACTCTATGCTATAGAACTATGTTTTGAATGGGACTATGAATGACATTGACATATGACATAACCTATTCTGTGTTATAACCTATTCTGTACTATTGCTGTGGTTGATCTATGGGCATCATGGTGAACCGATGCTACATAGCATTTTGTTGTTATTTGTTATCGTTAAATTGTTGGTTGTAAATCATATCGAAGGAAAATAAACAAATAACCAGCGACAATTCGATTGTTTATTCGAGTTGGAACAATAGGCATCAGAAAATATTTGATGTTGTCTTGGTATATCCATTAACCGAAAACCTAAGAAAAGTCTCCAATTACCAAAAAATAAAATAATGTCTGAGGATCCAAGGAAGATATCCACTTACAACAATCCTGTACTTAAAATATACAAGTAATCATTATTTTAGGTATGACAGACAACCCTCTACGAACCCTAGAAAACTTTCATTTCATAGGTATTTGATTATTTGGCTAATTTGTTGTCTGCTGAATATGGATGATTCTCTAATGCATAATCCTTGTGTAATTTTTAACTAGTAAGGTATTATATCTATAATAAATATATTATAAAAATATAAAGCTAACCTACCTTTATTCTTGCAGCAGACGTCAATACATCTTGATTTTTATACTTTGAACTTGTTCCCATTATTTCTTAGTGGTGCCTTTTATATTTGATGGAAAGATTGTTCATGTCAAAACTCCTGCAACATACAGTGTAATTAGTACAAGTCGTTCCCAAAAGTGCATCAAGTTTCAAACTATGATCATTCACGAAAACTTTCATGACAACAGCTGTCACACCTGCTCCAGCAGCAGCCAGAAGATATGTTTTGTTCATTATTTTAATTTGTAATTAGTAAAGTACTACAGCTATAACAAATATAAGAAAAATACAAATCTAACCTACCCTTATGCTGGCAGCAGATGTCAATACATTTTCAAGATGTTTATCTTTTAATATACTTCGAACTAGTATCATGCTTCGAACTAACCTCACAAAAGACCTCCATAGCCTGGAACATCGAAGAAGGGTGGCTGACCTATCCCTGTTCTACAGATTCTATCACAGAAGATGTTCGAGTGAGCTCTCCCAGGTAATAACAGCAAAGGCCGCCCGAACGAGGAACACTAGAGAGGCTCTGCGAGCTCACCCTTACCAGGTCGAGGTGCCTACTCCACGAACCAGTCTCCTCCAGAATTCCTTCTTTTGGAGAACTTCGACGCTGTGGAACGAGCTGCCAGGGAATTTGTTTCCCGCCGGCTACAACCTGCAGCGCTTCAAATCTAACGTGCACCGACACTTATCCTCTCGCAGCGCTTCTACAGCGACATAGGCTTTTAGCCTTTGCGGGAGGCTGTCCATAAAAAAAAAAATACTTATTAGTGATGCCTTTCATATTTGATGGAAAGATTTTTCATGTCAAAACTCCTACAACACACAGTGCAATTAGTAATTAGTACAAGCCGTTCCCAAAAGTGCATTGAGTTTCAAACTGTGATCATTCACGAAAACTTTCATGACAACAGCTGCCACACCTGCTCCAGCAGCAGCCAGAAGATATGTTTTGTTCATTATTGTAATTTGTAATTAGTAAAGTACTACATCAATAACAAATATAATAAAAATACAAATCTAACCTACCTTTATGCTGGCAGCAGACGTCAATACACGTCAATACATTTTTAAGATTTTTAGGTATACCTCAAACTTTTTCGCAATATTTTTTACCGATGCATTTTACAAAAAAGCTTAACTTTTTAATTATGCTGCAAAAAGTATTTCACAAATGCTGGAAATCACTGAAAATCACCCACAAAGTTTCATTAAATTACATGTAGTTATATGTAAACAAATAAGGGGAACGACAACTAATGGCGGGGGGGCGGAGCTTATCTCGCATTGTCGTCACTGTCCTGGATAAAGTCACTGTACCACGATCAAACCCGATGCGACATCTATCAAGTACAAGTAGGACTATTGTAGAATATAAGAGAAGATGTAGGTCGCTACCTAGGTAACTTACCATTAACGTTTTTGCACAATAGATGTCGCGTTATCTCATTGGTGTTGCCAATTCTTCAAATTTTTCCCTTCGCTCCAGAAATAGAAAATCCGATTATTTGTAATGTACACCTTTCTTTATCGTAGCGTAGAATAAAAGGGACTAAAAAGAGTGCGGTAAGGTAAGAGGTAACGTAAGACGTAAGGTAATAAACCTGTGGAATCAGATGAGAGTGTTGCGTTACCTCTTACGTTACGACTATAAACACTCTCATCTGATTCCACAGGTTTATTTTCTTACGTCTTACGTTACCTCTTACCTTACCGCACTCTATTTCATACTTAAGTGAGGCTAGCGCTGTAGGCTTTCTGTGTTTTTATAATATTTGTATTGCAAACGCTCAATACGGAACAAGGTTTGGACATTGTTTTGAGGCGCTGGCGGCATATGTGACCTGATCGTCATCTGATAAGATCATAACCACTTTACACGGTCAAGAAGACAAGACATCGATCAAATTTGTGTTGTTTGTATTTGGCGAAAATGCGGAAAATATTTGAATTTTTCTAGTCGCGTGACGTCACGGGACTATAGGGGTAGGGTGACCATCCGTTCGGAAAATCCCGGACATGTCCAGAAATCGGTAAAATTTCCGGAATTTGAGCCGCGATCGAAAATAATTGGCACAACATACTGTAAAATGAACAAATACAGCTACTGGGCAGTCAAAAAATTCACAAAAATCGGTGAAATTCCCGGGATTTTAACCCCAATCGAAAATAGTACATACAGCAAAATGAGCAAATAGTTAACGGACAGGCAAAAAATGGCACTACTGTCGCTTGATGACCAAACTGCCTTCATTCTCTTACAGTCCCCCCCGTACGCCAAGCGTCCGGAATTGATCTATGAAGTAAATGGTCACCCTATATAGGGGAAGGGAACAGCCAATCGGAAGACGAGTATGTGTGTTGTGTTGCCGTTCTAATAACCTAAGTCCCAACATTCAATGCATACCTTCATGTGATCCTCTACACATGCTAAAAAATAGATAGTTTGATATATACGGCCAGTGAAGCCAAAAGCCAACGAATTCGCTTAGGTCAGAATTTTTTCTGTATATATATTCTATGCTGAAGGAAACAACAAACCTGTGCTGTGGCTAAATTTCGGTCTAATAAATATGTCTATTATTAAGTATGAACTGAATCTCTGACAAGTACCTAATTTCCATAGAATTGTTCTTTATTGCTTCTCAGGATTTTACATAAGCATCATATGGCAACTCTGCTTGCGTCAACGTCAAACAAAGTTTTGGTACGAATAGTAGTGACACGGAGCGCCAGAGGGCCGCTATCCAAACAACAAGCTGTCAGTTAATTTTTCAAGGTTAGAATGTCAATGACTACTAAAGCAACAAAAAGATAATGAAAAACTATTAAGTCTGCTACATAATTTAAACATGCTCGAAAACATTATAGGTTTGATTGAAGAGCACTACACCAACATAAATTTTGTTAAATGGGAAAATACTACTGACACAATTAAGTTTTGGTCCGAAGTGTGGCAATATCGGGACGCGAGAGGAGAGAACCCTTTTAATTCCATGCCTTTCGTGTTCACCAAATTCAGAGGCCAAAGAGGTGGAGTCATTCTGAAGTTTGCGGACTTGGTAGTTCAAGGGGACGGGGAGGCAAGAGCGTCTGCGTTCCGATTGTGGAGTCAAGGCAGTTGGTCCTTTGTGAATCCTGGCAGGAAACACTGTGCCATCCTCTCAGAACTGCAAAGGGATTGCCCTATCCTATATATGAGGAGTGATCGCTTTGACTAAACATTTACAGTGAAGTATTCTACAAGGTAAGAGTTGCGGTCAAGCGGCAGGCGGCCTTTAGTGGGAGGAGGGCCAGGTAGTCTCTGAGGGCCAGTCTGATACACGGACGGCTCACTCACCGACGAAGGCTCCGGTGCTAGAGTCTATGGGCCAAAAACAAAGCTCTCCCTTTCTCTTGGAGGATACACCCCAGTATTCCGAGCAATATATTTGCGATTTTAGCTTGTATCTTCCGTATTCACGAAATTCAGGCGACTTGCAGCCAGATCACATTTCGGAAAGACATCAGGTGTCACTGATGTAGATGCTGAGTCATGCTGGAGTTGGTGGCAATGAAATTGCGGACGTGCTCGCAAGGCGAAGGCCGAGACATAAATTCCTGGGTCCTGGCCAGCTGTAGGGCTACTGGCTAGTGCAGGTACAATCGGTAGCGGTAATGAAACGGCGGATGCTATCGCAAGGAGAGGGTCGAAGATAATTTCCTGGGACCTGAGCCTACTGTTGGGCTGGAAGCAAGTACCATTAGAAGAAAAACAGAGGTGTGATTGCAAAGTGTTGTTTAGAAAACGACCAAATACAACCGAATAGAACAGAAAACAGCCCACAACAACAGAAAGCAGGCAGACAACAGCGCTAAACAATAGAAAACGACTAAATACAGCCGAATACAACATTTTTTACACTAGAGGAGGCCTATATCCAGCAGTGGATGAGAGATGGCTGATAGATGATGATGATCTCTCCGATTACAAAAAAATTAAATTATATCTGAAAATCTAAGGAAGATATCCACTTACAACAATCCTGTACTTAAAATATACAAGTAATCAATTAGGTGTTTTAGGTATGACAGACAACCCTGTACGAACTCTAGAAAACTTTCATTTCATAGGTATTTGATTATTTGGCTAATTTGTTTTTGTCTGCTGAATATGGATGATTATATCTATAATAAATATATAAAAATATAAAGTTAACCTACCTTTATTCTTGCAGCAGACGTACATATACATTTTCAAGATTTTTATCTTTTCATATACTTTGAACTTTGGTTTGGACATTGTTTTGAGGCGCTGGCGGCATATGTGACCTGATCGTCATCTGATAAGATAATAACCACTTTACACGGTCAAGAAGACAAGACATCGATCAAATTTGTGTTGTTTGTATTTGGAGAAAATGCGGAAAATATTTGAATTTTTCTAGTCGCGTGACGTCACGGGACTATAGGGGTAGGGTGACCATCCGTCCGGAAAATCCCGGACATGTCCAGAAATCGGTAAAATGTCCGGAATTTGAGCGGCGATCGAAAATAATTGGCACAACATACAGTAAAATGAACAAATACAGCTACTGGGCAGTCAAAAAATTCACAAAAATCGGTGAAATTCCCGGAATTTTAACCCCAATTGAAAATAGTACATACAGCAAAATAAGCAAATACAGTTAACGGACAGGCAAAAAATGGCACTACTGTCGCTTGATGACCAAACTGCCTTCATTCTCTTACCCCCCTCCCCCCGTACGCCAAGCGTCCGGAATTGATCTATGAAGTAAGTGGTCACCCTATATAGGGGAAGGGAACAGCCAATCGGAAGACGAGCATGTGTGTTGTGTTGCCGTCCTAATAACCTAAGTCCCAACATTCAATGCATACCTTCATGTGATCCTCTACACATGCTAAAAAATAGATAGTTTGATATATACGGCCAGTGAAGCCAAAAGCCAACGAATTCGCTTAGGTGAAGGAGTAAACAAGAACTATACTAAGAACTACCCTGTTTGCCGCGCAATTTTTTCTGTATGTATATTCTATGCTGAAGGAAACAACAAACCTGTGCTGTGGCTAAATTTCGGTCTAATAAATATGTCTATTATTAAGTATGAACTGAATCTCTGACAAGTACCTAATTTCCACAGAATTGTTCTTTATTGCTTCTCAGGATTTTACATAAGCATCATATGGCAACTCTGCTTGCGTCAACGTCAAACAAAGTTTTGGTACGAATAGTAGTGACACGGAGCGCCAGAGGGCCGCTATCCAAACGTAAGCTGTCACTTGTCAGTTAATTTTTCATATTAAGGATGATTCTAAGGTTAGAATGTCAATGCTACTAAAGCAACAAAAAGATAATGAAAAACAAACTATTAAGTCTGCTACAGAATTTAAACATGCTCGAAAACATTATAGGTTTGATTGAAGAGCACTACACCAACATAAATTTTGTTAAATGGGAAAATACTACTGACACAATTAAGTTTTGGTCCGAAGTGTGGCAATATCGGGACGCGAGCGGAGAGAACCCTTTTAATTCCATGCCTTTGGTGTTCACCAAATTCAGAGGCCAAAGAGGTGGAGTCATTCTGAAGTTTGCGGACTTGGTAGTTCAAGGGGACGGGGAGGCAAGAGCGTCTGCGTTCCGATTGTGGAGTCAAGGCAGTTGGTCCTTTGTGAATCCTGGCAGGAAACACTGTGCCATCCTCTCAGAACTGCAAAGGGATTGCCCTATCCTATATATGAGGAGTGATCGCGTTGACTAAACATTTACAGTGAAGTATTCTACAAGGTAAGAGTTGCGGTCAAGCGACAGGCGGCCTTTAGTGGGAGGAGGGCCAGGTAGTCTCTGAGGGCCAGTCTGATACACGGACGGCTCACTCACCGACGAAGGCTCCGGTGCTAGAGTCTATGGGCCAAAAACAAAGCTCTCCCTTTCTCTTGGAGGATACACCCCGGTATTCCGAGCAATATATTTGCGATTTTAGCTTGTGTCTTCCGTATTCACGAAATTCAGGCGACTTGCAGCCAGATCACATTTCGGAAAGACATCAGGTGTCACTGATGTAGATGCTGAGTCATGCTGGAGTTGGTGGCAATGAAATTGCGGACGTGCTCGCAAGGCGCAGGCCGAGAGATAAATTCCTGGGTCCTGGCCAGCTGTAGGGCTACTGGCTAGTGCAGGTACAATCGGTAGCGGTAATGAAACGGCGGATGCTATCGCAAGGAGAGGGTCGAAGATAATTTCCTGGGACCTGAGCCTACTGTTGGGCTGGAAGCAAGTACCATTTGAAGAAAAACAGAGGTGTGATTGCAAAGTGTTGTTTAGAAAACGACCAAATACAACCGAATAGAACAGAAAACAGCCCACAACAACAGAAAGCAGGCAGACAACAGCGCTAAACAATAGAAAACGACTAAATACAGCCGAATACAACATTTTTTACACTAGAGGAGGCCTATATCCAGCAGTGGATGAGAGATGGCTGATAGATGATGATGATGATGATGATGATATCCATTGACCGAAAACCTAAGAAAAAACCAAGTTTGAAGTCTCCGATTACAAAAAAATTAAATTATATCTGAAAATCTAAGGAAGATATCCACTTACAACAATCCTGTACTTAAAATATACAAGTAATCAATTAGGTGTTTTAGGTATGACAGACAACCCTGTACGAACTCTAGAAAACTTTCATTTCATAGGTATTTGATTATTTGGCTAATTTGTTTTTGTCTGCTGAATATGGATGATTATATCTATAATAAATATATAAAAATATAAAGTTAACCTACCTTTATTCTTGCAGCAGACGTACATATACATTTTCAAGATTTTTATCTTTTCATATACTTTGAACTTGTTCCCAATATTTGCCTTTTATACAGGGTGTCCAGTTAGTGGGTAATTCTTCGATATCTCGCAAAGTATGCGTGACAGAAGAAAATGTCAAATACAAGAGTTATTTGGTTACTTAAGACGCATATTGTAAAAATATTTTGAAATATACAGGGTGTTGCGGGAAAGTAGGATAGTGACCAACTTAATTTTTTTATATGGAACTATAACTTTTTTTTAAATTCTTTTAGTTTCCATCATTGATCTGTATTTAACCCTAAAATATTTTTGGGATAGGTTGCGACGTTGCCAAGTTATAATTTATTTTCTATTAATTTCCGGATTTGCAAGGTCGCAAGTAATACGACGTCCAAATTGATATATTCCTTCAACTTTTCTTAATAATATTATACAGCGAGTTACTTGAGTATTAAGTGGATATTAGTTTGGATGTTACCAGCAATTTGTGTTTACAGGGTGTTTTTGGCAGAATTTTAAATTACAGCAACTTGAAGGTCATTTTACTTTGTTTTTTTAAATGTAACACCCTGTATTTTTTATTTTAAATCGAAATATCTACTAATACCCTATCTCGCCTTGTATTTTTTTTTCGCGTTTGCGACGTTGCCAAGTTATAAATTATTTTTCCAAATTTTTAAACAAATATCCTCGGTTTTAGTTTATTTTGAATATTATCCTCTACTTATTTTCAATGCATGAATGGCACATGTCGAACTTAGTAAGATCTCAAAATTTCAAAATTGCTGGTAACATCCAAAATAATATCCACTTAATATTCATAAGTAACCCGGTGTATAATATTATTGAGAAAATTTAAAGGAGTATATCAATTTAGACGTATTACTTGCGACCTTGCAAATCAGAAAATTAATAGAAAATAAATTATAACTTGGCAACGTCGCAACCGATCCCAAAAATATTTTAGGGTTGAATAGAGATTCATGATGGAAACTAGAACAACTTAAGAAAGTTATAGTTCCATACAAAAAAAATCCAGTTGGTCACTATCCTACTTTCCCGCAACACCCTGTATATTTTAAAATATTTTTAGAATATGCGTCTTAAGTAACCAAATAACTTTTGCATTTGACATTTTCTTCTATCAGGTATACCTTGCGAGATATCGAAGAATTACACACTAACTGGACACCCTGTATTTGATGGAAGGATTTTTCATGTTAAAACTTCCCCGACATACAGTGTTAATTAGTAATTAGTACAAGTTTATTGCCTATTTTGTAATTTTATTGGAAAACTGCCCCACTAATTTCACATATATCTTCGTCACACAACCACAACCTGCTTTAACATCCCAGGTATGTGTATGCGTCAATTTCTTCTATGGAGTACACATGATTAAACAAAGTACGTCGCTACATCCTATAAACAGCTGCACTGTCCACTATGACTCTTATGAGACGTAGATAGCTCTTCGAAATATACACTAGTCAGCACCCACTGCCACCTGTAAAAAGCTGTTTTCCTTTCGAATCCAGAAATTCATTGTATTTCAGACTATAGCGCCTCTATCCAAACCCCTATGCACCACAAAACAGGGAACAGGCTATGCACTGGTAATATTTATGATTTTTATCATTTTGTCCTCCATCCATTTCTGTTTTCCTGGTCCAAAATGTGAGAATTCCGTTCCGATTCCGACTTTGTGCCACGATCTACAGTGACTCAGTGAGTGACTCTATCCAGGACAGTGGCGACAATAGGTGGTCGCATTTTTTATTGGTTGGCTGTGTCACGTGGTATTCGGTCGCCATTTCTTGTCGTTCATTTTAGGACGGGGCTCAATCGTTCCTTTTGGTTATTCGATTCCACGGTATAGATACCTTTTTCGGAATCGATTCCTTCGATTCGTTCACGATTCCCTGTGATGCCGCGCCCCATAAATTCTAGACCGCGGACTCGCTCCATTCCATGTCCATGGTATCGATTCCTTTTTCGGAATCGATTACTCCAATTCGTTCACTACGTTCACGATTCCATATTCCATTACATTAGTCCATTACAGGCCAGTGCTGCCGTTTCGGTACAATTATACCGAATCCAGTACGTTTTTAAGTAAGTAATTCAATAAAAAAGGAAAAAATTTATTTTCTTCTTTTTAGAGCATTTAAATAGAAGCTTGTTTTTTTAAAAAGTTTTTTTATTTTAATTTATCTTTTTACTTTTCAGTTATTAACCTGCAATTTAATTCTCAGCGAATCGTTCGCTTAATAATAATATTCTAGGAAAGCATAAAAAACTTCAGAAGTCCGCCATATTGGATTAAGAGTGATTTCAGAATATTTTTCTATTTATATTCTCGGCAAGACCTACATTTCATACCCATATTGCAGAAGTGCCTGAAAAAAAAATCTATTCCGCCATCTTGGATGGTCGGCCATATAAGATTTAAAATGAAGTCACATTCTCTTTCGAGTTACTCTCAACAACCCCTTTAATTTGATACCCATATTGTACAAATGCATTAATATTTACTATTCCGCCATCTTGGATGGTCCGCCATATTGGATTTAGAATGACAACACAGCTTATCGTATTGACATCTTTGAACATTAAAGGTGATTGACATCAAAAAAATTGAGTAGCAAGCTTTTAAAATTTCTGTACAAGGTACCTCACAAAGAAAAAGTGATGGAATTGCCAGAAATAACTACACCGCACTGCAGCAGCGTCAGGCGTGAATGCCGTGAATTGTTTTGTTCATCTTGTTGATGATTCCGGTACAACGCGACAGAATCGACAACACGATTCACTAGTAAGTTTGGCTAACCGACACCAACATCGACAGTCCAAGTCCGAGACCGTGCGCGGATTTGTTAATTCCAATTCCAAACCATCGGAATCGATTCCTTTGATTCCTATTACGGTATCGTTCCTATGGAACGATTCGTTCGGAATCGATTCACCTCTAGTTCATTTCTTTGTTTACATTTTAATTTACATGGTGTTCTTATGAGAGCCTTGGAATGTCGAAAGTACCTATTTGTGCAAATTTTGAGTATTAACAGTGATTAAATATAGACGTTCTGGAATAGACTTATGAACAGAGTGTTAGTGATTGTTTTGGACATGTTTTGGAACTATAATTACTATTGCATACCTCGTTTTTGCCTGTGGTTTGTTGTGTTGTGTTCAGTAGTCTGTGGTTGTAAAAGTAGTTAGATAATTTTGTCTATTTATAACAATAGGAAGAGATATATAATAATTTCTCTATTGTAGAATGTAATGATAAATCACACTTATGTTGTATAATATTTTACGTTGCATTTTGACTTTGTGATTCAGTGTTTGTGATGTAAGATTGTCGACTGATATCAATGTACATATTTTGTAATATAAACCATATATAAAAAATAATAAAAAGATTGCTGTCAAAGCTTAGTTTTCTTATTTATAGTAGAGTTTGAATGAGGGAAATGCAGATTCAGACATAAACAAAAATATATTTGATTTTCATTTGGCTTTCAAAATGAAAATAAAATTGCTTGCGACTTGTGGTTTATTATGCCTAAACCTACTGGCCACTTTACAGTCATGCTCTCATGTCAATCATAAAATTAGTCAGGATACTGTTTTATATGTTTACATAATGATTAATTTAGTTATCCAGATTTTGGTCCTGAACATGAATGCCATGCATACAATAATTTTTTTCATTTTCAAAGCCAGAAAAGAAAAATGTGACTGCCATAGTTTTTGCAAGAAAATTAAAGTTGGTATGTGTATCTGTCCAGCTTTGTATAATAACAGTAACACAACAATACATTATGAATAAATGAACAAACAGCACAAACATAGGAGCGCAGTCAGTTGATGGTAATTTATGTAATTAGAACAATATTTCTTTTTTGTCCAGTTAAAGATCAGATTGGTGATTCATTGATGTATTATTAATTTACTTTACAGATATATTACAAAGAATTTTGACCTTTGCAAACAGGTATATAAGTTAATGAGTTCAAATATATGGATAGGAAAAGTACCTGTTTGATCCACATTAGGTATTTACTTCAATTGATTCTTGGCCTGATTATGCATGTACTGTGATGCAACTGTTTGAAATCCATGTACTTACCCTTTTGGTTGTGACTGATGTCTCTGTGCTTTGCCAACTCTCAATTTAAGTATCCCTAGGCTTGTTTTTTTTATATGATGAAATAAAGCTCGATTGTTATTACTATTATATTACTATATAATGATTTCTTTATTGTAAAATGTAACAAATCACACTTCTGTGTTGATGATATTTTATGTTGACAATCCTCTTTGTGTTATGATGTCAAACTATGACTGATTTAAAATGTGTGACTCATATCAATGTACATATGTTATAATATAAACTAGGTATATAAATATTGAAAGAACTGCTGCCAAGTTTCTCTTCCATATTTCTGTTTACCTTTGAATCATGGAATTGCAGATTCAGCCTGTAACATAAACAATGTATGTATATTAAAAAAACTCAGGTCTGCAGTTTCATAGGCATCAGAAAATATTTGATGTTGTCTTGGTATATCCATTAACCGAAAACCTAAGAAAAGTCTCCAATTACCAAAAAATAAAATTATGTCTGAGGATCCAAGAAAGATATCCACTTACAACAATCCTGTACTTAAAATATACAAGTAATCATTATTTTAGGTATGACAGACAACCCTCTACGAACCCTAGAAAACTTTCATTTCATAGGTATTTGATTATTTGGCTAATTTGTTGTCTGCTGAATATGGATGATTCTCTAATGCATAATCCTTGTGTAATTTTTAACTAGTAAGGTATTATATCTATAATAAATATATTATAAAAATATAAAGCTAACCTACCTTTATTCTTGCAGCAGACGTCAATACATCTTGATTTTTATACTTTGAACTTGTTCCCATTATTTCTTAGTGGTGCCTTTTATATTTGATGGAAAGATTGTTCATGTCAAAACTCCTGCAACATACAGTGTAATTAGTACAAGTCGTTCCCAAAAGTGCATCAAGTTTCAAACTATGATCATTCACGAAAACTTTCATGACAACAGCTGTCACACCTGCTCCAGCAGCAGCCAGAAGATATGTTTTGTTCATTATTTTAATTTGTAATTAGTAAAGTACTACATCTATAACAAATATAAGAAAAATACAAATCTAACCTACCCTTATGCTGGCAGCAGATGTCAATACATTTTCAAGATGTTTATCTTTTAATATACTTCGAACTAGTATCATGCTTCGAACTTGTTCCCAATACTTATTAGTGATGCCTTTCATATTTGATGGAAAGATTTTTCATGTCAAAACTCCTACAACACACAGTGCAATTAGTAATTAGTACAAGCCGTTCCCAAAAGTGCATTGAGTTTCAAACTGTGATCATTCACGAAAACTTTCATGACAACAGCTGCCACACCTGCTCCAGCAGCAGCCAGAAGATATGTTTTGTTCATTATTGTAATTTGTAATTAGTAAAGTACTACATCTATAACAAATATAATAAAAATACAAATCTAACCTACCTTTATGCTGGCAGCAGACGTCAATACACGTCAATACATTTTTAAGATTTTTAGGTATACGTCAAACTTTTTCGCAATATTTTTTACCGATGCATCTTACAAAAAAGCTTAACTTTTTAATTATGCTGCAAAAAGTATTTCACAAATGCTGGAAATCACTGAAAATCACCCACAAAGTTTCATTAAATTACATGTAGTTATATGTAAACAAATAAGGGGAACGACAACTAATGGCGGGGGGGCGGAGCTTATCTCGCATTGTCGTCACTGTCCTGGATAAAGTCACTGTACCACGATCAAACCCGATGCGACATCTATCAAGTACAAGTAGGACTATTGTAGAATATAAGAGAAGATGTAGGTCGCTACCTACGTAACCCCACCCCAAAATACCATTAACGTTTTTGCACAATAGATGTCGCGTTATCTCATTGGTGTTGCCAATTCTTCAAATTTTTCCCTTCGCTCCAGAAATAGAAAATCCGATTATTTGTAATGTACACCTTTCTTTATCGTAGCGTAGAATAAAAGGGACTAAATAGAGTGCTGTAAGGTAAGAGGTAACGTAAGACGTAAGGTAATAAACCTGTGGAATCAGATGAGAGTGTTGCGTTACCTCTTACGTTACGACTATAAACACTCTCATCTGATTCCACAGGTTTATTTTCTTACGTCTTACGTTACCTCTTACCTTACCGCACTCTATTTCATACTTAAGTGAGGCTAGCGCTGTAGGCTTTCTGTGTTTTTATAATATTTGTATTGCAAACGCTCAATACGGAACAAGGTTTGGACATTGTTTTGAGGCGCTGGCGGCATATGTGACCTGATCGTCATCTGATAAGATCATAACCACTTTACACGGTCAAGAAGACAAGACATCGATCAAATTTGTGTTGTTTGTATTTGGCGAAAATGCGGAAAATATTTGAATTTTTCTAGTCGCGTGACGTCACGGGACTATAGGGGTAGGGTGACCATCCGTTCGGAAAATCCCGGACATGTCCAGAAATCGGTAAAATTTCCGGAATTTGAGCCGCGATCGAAAATAATTGGCACAACATACTGTAAAATGAACAAATACAGCTACTGGGCAGTCAAAAAATTCACAAAAATCGGTGAAATTCCCGGAATTTTAACCCCAATCGAAAATAGTACATACAGCAAAATGAGCAAATAGTTAACGGACAGGCAAAAAATGGCACTACTGTCGCTTGATGACCAAACTGCCTTCATTCTCTTACAGTCCCCCCACGTACGCCAAGCGTCCGGAATTGATCTATGAAGTAAATGGTCACCCTATATAGGGGAAGGGAACAGCCAATCGGAAGACGAGTATGTGTGTTGTGTTGCCGTTCTAATAACCTAAGTCCCAACATTCAATGCATACCTTCATGTGATCCTCTACACATGCTAAAAAATAGATAGTTTGATATATACGGCCAGTGAAGCCAAAAGCCAACGAATTCGCTTAGGTGAAGGAGTAAACAAGAACTATACTAAGAACTACCCTGTTTGCCGCGCAATTTTTTCTGTATGTATATTCTATGCTGAAGGAAACAACAAACCTGTGCTGTGGCTAAATTTCGGTCTAATAAATATGTCTATTATTAAGTATGAACTGAATCTCTGACAAGTACCTAATTTCCACAGAATTGTTCTTTATTGCTTCTCAGGATTTTACATAAGCATCATATGGCAACTCTGCTTGCGTCAACGTCAAACAAAGTTTTGGTACGAATAGTAGTGACACGGAGCGCCAGAGGGCCGCTATCCAAAGATAAGCTGTCACTTGTCAGTTAATTTTTCATATTAAGGCAGTGTTGCCAGAGTGGTACAATTGTACCACATGTGGTACATTTTAAACAATAAAAATACAGTGGTACTACATTCTTAAAATTACTAGAATGTGGTACAAAACGAAGAAACGGTTTCTGGTGATTTTTCTGTTAATATCTTACTTGTCTTAGCAATAGGTTGGTTTTTTTTATGGTCGGCCTCCCGCAAAGGCTGAATGCCTATGGCGCTGTAGAAGCGCTGCGAGGGGATAAGTATCGGTTCACGTTAGATTTGAAACGCTGTAGGTTGTAGCCGTCGAGAAATAAATTCCCCGGCAGCTGATCCCACAGCGTCGAACTTCTCTAAAAGAAGGAATGCTGGAGGAGACTAGTTTGGGGAGTAAGGACCTCGACCTGGTAAGGATTAGCTCGCAGAGCTTCTCTAGTGTTCCTAGTTCGGACGGCCTGTGTTGTTATTATCTGAGAGAGCTCACTCGAACATCTTCCGTGACAGAATCTGTAAAATAGGGATAGGTCAGCCACCCTCCTTCGATGTTCCAGGCTGTGGAGGTCCTTTGTGAGGTTTGGCGTATCGATTAGTCTAATCGCTCTTTTCTGGATAGTGTCCAGAAGCTTTAGAGAGTGCTTCGGAGCGCATCCCCAGACATGGTATGGAGAATGTGTAACAATTAGGTATAATATTGGAATAACACATTTATTTGACGGGTTTAAGTACTTGGAACCCATCCACCCTCTCATTCTCTGGCTGTACGTCGCAGACAACTATAGTATTTTTTATTTCTTTCTTCATTTACAGCCATATCACCATATGTAATGGAACATTGTTAAGCAGCTAGGCTTCTCTGAAGCATATTTATTTGTTTCTGCTTATAGTTTATGTTGTGGGTGTGAATAAGTAGTATATTTTTATACGTTTTATTTTTAGAGTTATTATTATTTATTTGTTTAAATCACATTCAAAATACAATGTAGTAACCTTAAATGTAACAAAACATTCCTGGTTTCCTGTATGACTGAGAAGAAGGTGATTTTTTTCTAAAGATTTGTTGTTTTTGAACTTTGAGTCTCAATAGGGCCCGTGGCTGAATTTTTACGCTGGCAACCATTGGATTGATGTACTGACAGCTGTTTTATGGATGACAATTAACGTACTGACAGCTGTTTTGTGGATGACAATTGACGTTTCTGATGTGGTACATTTTTATCAAATGTGGTACATTTTGACGTTTTTTGTGGTACAAAATAATTTTGTTTCCTGGCAACACTGTATTAAGGATGATTCTAAGGTTAGAATGTGATGGATGGATGTTGTCGTGATGGCGCCGGACGCAGGCAGTGCGTCGGAGTACCACCAAATTTAAAGTGAATAGTAGTGAAAGAAAAGCGCGAAAGGACGTTTATTAGTTGTAAGTCAAAACAAAACGCGATAGGACGTAAGAATCAAAAGTGCGAGTGAAACTCGGTAGTGAGTACACAGCAAACGAGCAACGGGAAGAAATCGGCGTCATCCGCCACGAGGGGACGCCGACACTCTGGCCGACGATATCGATCAGGGATCAACAACATCGGTTGTAAGGGCAAGAAATCTTAAACAGGAACGAAAACCCAAGCAACAGAGAAGGGTAAGTCTGTGCCAACCCCCATTCCTAATTTACCCCGGGTTATTGCGTCATAATTCCTCTCATGCACATAGCGCGTGATCAAGATGGCGGACTCGGAAGCGGAAAAAGTGCCACCAGACAAAGACAAAATAGTACCAACGAAGGTCAACCTGGACGCAACAAGTAATTTAACTTACAATTCTTATAACATAAAGTACTACAAATATGGCGACACTGGCCCATTTATGGTAATAGTAGAAAGTCCAACATTGGATGTTGCAAGTATGCATCCAATAAAATTCGGCAGAAAACTGCAAACAGCGAATATAAATGGAATTCAATGCATAACTAAGAAGGGAAAAAACAGAGTAGGCATAGAATTCTACTCTCTGAAGTCTGCAAACTCGTTCATAGACTCCAACTTTTTAAAAGCAGAAAACCTGCACGCCTTCATACCCAACAGCCTAGTAACATCTCGAGGAGTAGTGAGAGGAGTGCCAGAAGACATGCCAGCAGAGGATATAATCCAATCTGCGAAATCGCCACAAAAAGTGGTACATGCTAGGAGAATCAATAGAAGAGTAGTTAACGAAGACAATACAATACAGTACGCTAAAACTGGAACAGTCATACTTACTTTTGAAGGGAAAAAAATTCCCAAACACGTAGACATAAATTATTATAGAATAAAAGTAAACCCTTACATATCACCAGTAATCCAATGCAGAAAGTGCCTGAGATACGGACACTATGAAACGCTCTGCAGAAGTAAGCAAAGATGTACTAAATGCCTGCAAGAACACAGCAAAGAGCAGTGCGTAAATGATACAACAGTGTGTGCCTATTGTGATGGCCAACACTCATCAACAGACAAGAACTGTCCAGAGTACAAACGACAGAAGGCTATTAAGGAATTAATGGCATTCGAAAACATATCCTACTTTGAGGCTAGGGCAAGGTGCCCAAAGACATACATCCCAAGCAAAGCGTCACAAATCAACAACAATAAACCAAGATACACCAGAAATCCACAGGATTTCCCTGGAATCTACCCTTTAAGCACAACCAATCAGGGGACAGACATCCAAGCAAGAATCAATACCCTAACAGGGAGGACGCCCAGCACAATATCGTACGCTAGCATATCAAAAACGCCAAAAAGAAAAAGCAGCACACAACCGATATGTTCCCCAGCAGTGGGAAAAAAGGCGATAAGAGATGCATGTTTCCCATCACCTAGCAGGACCTCACAGTCACCCGCAGCATCGCTATATGCTAATCTAGAGACCTCCAGGGCACAGCAAGAGGAACTAAATTTATCTCAATTCATAAGGGACATCGCAGGAACAACAGAGACACCTAAAATCTTCATAGAGCAAATATGCTCAAAACTAGACAACTACACAGAAGCTGTCTTTATGGATGTAGAAGAGGACACCCAGAAGGGAGGGAACGACGATAGACCTAGCATGCAAGGCCCAAGTAGTCCAACGGAATACTAGGACTTAAAGACTTCGAAAAATGAAAGTAAGGAAAGAAGAAAAAAAAAAACAAAAAACAAAAAATAATAATAATAATAAAACAATAGGAAAAAAAAAATGCTAATGAAACAAATCATATATTTAAAAAAAAAAAATATATAATAATAATAATAATAATAATAATAATAATAACAAAACAGAAAAACATAGCTAGATGTACATAGAAAGGTAATATGGCTATAGCTGGAAAAGAAAACCTAAAGGGCATACCAAGGAAAAATTACAGGAAATGGAGAGCCTCAGGATAATAACTTGGAACTGTAATAACATCTTGTCAAAACAAGTCGAACTAAAACTGTTAGTAAACCAGTACTCACCGCACATTATAGCCCTAAATGAAACTCACTTAGCAAAAAACAAGCAACTATATATTCCCAACTACACAACTATAAGGAAAGACCGTCATGATGGTAGAGGAGGAATAGCAATCCTCATACACATCAACACACCATTCCAGGATCTGAATGTACGATTAGACTATGGCCCCTTTGTCCAAATGATGGCGATCAGAGTGGCTGGAATCAACTTCCTTACCATCTACTGCCCACCTAGTATAGCACTACAGACTCAAGAATACCTAGATATACTCGAACTCTTCAGTGGACCCACCATAATATCTGGAGACCTCAACACACAGCACCAAACATGGGGATCAACGAACAGTAACCTAGCAGGCCGGAGACTATTCCAAGCAATAAGCACTTCAGAAAAGGTGATTTTAAACGATGGAAGTAGAACCAGAGTTACCATAGAAAACACAAGCTGCCCAGACCTTACTATTGCATCGCCAGAGATAGCACACAAAACAACGTGGGACACCCATGACAATTCATGCTTCAGTGACCACATCCCAATTATAATAAGCATTGCGGACACATACTACCCTAGTTCTACAACAAGGCAGAACAAGTGGAATACCAGAAAAGCAGATTGGAACAAATACAGGGAGCACATAAGCAGGGCAACCCCCACAGAGGACTACAACAATTGGAAACAACAAATCTTACAAGCAGCTGAAGAAGCAATCCCCAAAACAAAAAGATATTTGGGAAGGAACAAATACCCCCCAAAACCTGTATGGTGGGACGAGGAATGTGAAAAAAAATTAAATATCAGAAGAAAGGCCTTTCACACATACAAACAACAACCCAACAGAGAAAACTTTATGAAATATAAGGAGATAGCAGCACAAGTGAGAAGATACTACAAAAATCACAGAAAAACAGAATTCCAGAAATTTTGCTCAAACTTAAATAGGGAGACAACAATCACAAAAATATGGTCAACCGTCAGAAAGTTTTCTAACTCACAAACCGCCAAACCCCCCAGAACAGAGGAAGAGGAACACTTAGCAGATATCCTGAATAAACTCACCCAATCAGACGCCCCTACGAGTATAAGAGAATTCACAGGAAATATCAACAATAAAAGCACAGTCAGAAACATCGAACTGGAGGAACTTAAAGTAATCATAATGGACAAAAAAGAATCTGCGCCTGGCAAGGACGAAATTAGCTACTCATTCCTGAAAAACACCACCGAAGAACATCTTCAAACACTATGTGACATATACAATAAAATCCTGCAAGGGGACATTGAAATACCAGAAGACTGGAAAGATCAGCTAATCATACCCATACTCAAACCGGGCAAAGAAACAGGAAACGCAGACAACTACAGACCAATCACACTGTCTACATGCACAGGAAAGATCTTGGAAGGAGTTATAAAAGAACGGCTAGAACATGACCTGGAACATAGAGGTGTGTTCAGCAGCCTGCAAAATGGATTCAGAAAAGGCAAAAGTGGGATAGAAAATTGTATATTCCTGGCAACAAAAGTATATGAAGCCTTTACCAAGGGAGAGAAAGTCATTGCCCTGTTCCTTGACATTTCAGCCGCCTACGATAATGTGAACCCACACACACTATTAGAAGAACTAAACCACTTTAAGATCAATGGAACTGTAATCAAACTTATAGCAAAACTTTTACAGAACAGAAAGCTCAGCATTAAAGCATACCATGATGGACAAATAAGAGGCCCAAGATATACAAGCAAAGGACTGCCCCAGGGGTCTCCATTAAGCCCCATACTTTTCAATATATACTTATCTAGACTCGATCAGCTGAACTCCCCTGAAATATCAGTGTTACAATATGCAGATGACATACTAATAATATCTAAGAGTACCAACATGAGCTCCTGCATCAGTAATATACAAATAGCAACCAACAGAATAAACAACATGCTGCAGGAACTAGGATTACAAATTTCAGCACACAAAACCAAAGGCATGATATTCTCCAAAGGCAACATCAGAAACACTCCCAACCCAATACAAATAAACAACACCCCAATAGAATGGGTAGGAAACTACAAATACCTGGGCATCATTTTTGACTCCCATATGAGATGGACTAACCACATAGACAACTGTGTAGCTAAAGCATCAAAGGGCTTAAATATCATGAAGAGCCTGACCCGGGTATGGTGGGGGTCAGATCCAAAAACTCTGTTGACAATGTACAAAGCGATAGTAAGATCACACCTGGACTTTGGTATGACATGTATAATGAAAACATCCAAGGCCAACTGGAACAAGCTTAACAATGTTCAATACCAGGCACTTAGGACAGCTTTAGGATGCATGAAATCCACCCCCATAAGAGCACTACTAGCCGAAGCTGGAGAAACCCCATTGGATATCAGAAGAAACTGGCTGGCAGCGAGAACCTGTGTCAAGCTATTAGCAAGAACGAAGGACAAAATCACCAATCAAGTAATTAATATCTACACACTAATGCTAGAAAACCGTCAATATGGAAGGAACTACGACCACTCAGCTTTGATGGAAGGAATGGATCAAGCATTACACTACAACAACCAAATATACAAGGATGACAGGTTACCATGCTTTCACTTCTCATATCACATGCAATTCAAAAATCTAAATTTTATCAAACTCAGACTACATAAGGAAGCATATAACGAAAAAGCATTCATCAATGAAATAAAGGAAAAGGCAGCAGAGTACAAGTTAGTGTTCACAGATGCATCGGTAGAACCAAAAAGTCACGCCTGTGGAATGGGAATATACAGCGAGGATCAGAACATACAAATATACAGAAAACTTACAGACCATACAGCCATATGTACGGCAGAGACACTGGCAATTAGAGAGGCAATCAGAATCATGGGGAAAAGAACAGACAAGTTGGCAGTGATAACAGACTCACTCAGTGCCCTTCAGGCCATAACCAAGCAAGGTATTGACAAGAACCAAGACTACATCACCCTGAGCACCAGAGAAGAAATAATTTCGGCAGAACAAGACTGTAATATCAAACTTATATGGGTGCCGAGCCACACAGGTATACCGGGAAATGAGCAAGCTGATCGGCTAGCTCAGAAAGGCAGAGACCAAACCAGAGTTCACTAGAACAACTATATCCCCGGAAGAAGCTTCCTGGGCATGATCAAAGACAAGCTATGGAATCAATGGACAACGATATACAAAAACTGGGAACAAAACAAAGGCCAACACTATGCAGACATTCAACCCTACCCTCCTAGAACACCATGGTTTTACAATACAAGGTATAAAGGCAGAGCACTGATTAGTACAATAATAAGAATGAGAACAAATCATAGATCTTATGCAGCTCACCTTTACAAAATAGGAGCGAAAGATAGCCCGAATTGCTGTTGCGGAGAATACGGTAGTCTAGATCACATAGTCTTCAACTGTAATGCAAACCCCCAACTAGGAGAAAGATGTTACAGACTAGCAGCACAAGAGGAAAAAGGACCAGTAAACATTAAGGCATTATGCAGGAACCCAACTTCAAAGGCACTAACATATATCGCCAAAGAGATTACCAGGGCCAAAATGAAAATTTTAAAAAAAAAAAAAAAAAAAAGAAGCAAACCTAATTACGAGGGCTAAAACAAAACAATAGGAGATCACATCACCCGGAAGAGACAACCGCCAAACTAAACACAGACAACCCCTTTGTTCCCCCAGCTTGTTCCAACCTATCACCTGAATTAACATCCCTATCCTTCATGGCACAGACAAAATACCCAAACAAATAACCACAATATCACAGAACAGGAAATTTGGGCAGCTGTCAGAATTGACACGAGTCCATCGTAACGAAGAAGAAGAAGAAGAAGGTTAGAATGTCAATGCTACTAAAGCAACAAAAAGATAATGAAAAACAAACTATTAAGTCTGCTACATAATTTAAACATGCTCGAAAACATTATAGGTTTGATTGAAGAGCACTACACCAACATAAATTTTGTTAAATGGGAAAATACTACTGACACAATTAAGTTTTGGTCCGAAGTGTGGCAATATCGGGACGCGAGCGGAGAGAACCCTTTTAATTCCATGCCTTTCGTGTTCACCAAATTCAGAGGCCAAAGAGGTGGAGTCATTCTGAAGTTTGCGGACTTGGTAGTTCAAGGGGACGGGGAGGCAAGAGCGTCTGCGTTCCGATTGTGGAGTCAAGGCAGTTGGTCCTTTGTGAATCCTGGCAGGAAACACTGTGCCATCCTCTCAGAACTGCAAAGGGATTGCCCTATCCTATATATGAGGAGTGATCGCTTTGACTAAACATTTACAGTGAAGTATTCTACAAGGTAAGAGTTGCGGTCAAGCGGCAGGCGGCCTTTAGTGGGAGGAGGGCCAGGTAGTCTCTGAGGGCCAGTCTGATACACGGACGGCTCACTCACCGACGAAGGCTCCGGTGATAGGGTCTATGGGCCAAAAACAAAGCTCTCCCTTTCTCTTGGAGGATACACCCCAGTATTCCGAGCAATATATTTGCGATTTTAGCTTGTGTCTTCCGTATTCACGAAATTCAGGCGACTTGCAGCCAGATCACATTTCTGAAAGACATCAGGTGTCACTGATGTAGATGCTGAGTCATGCTGGAGTTGGTGGCAATGAAATTGCAGACGTGCTCGCAAGGCGAAGGCCGAGAGATAAATTCCTGGGTCCTGGCCAGCTGTAGGGCTACTGGCTAGTGCAGGTACAATCGGTAGCGGTAATGAAACGGCGGATGCTATCGCAAGGAGAGGGTCGAAGATAATTTCCTGGGACCTGAGCCTACTGTTGGGCTGGAAGCAAGTACCATTAGAAGAAAAACAGAGGTGTGATTGCAAAGTGTTGTTTAGAAAACGACCAAATACAACAGAATAGAACAGAAAACAGCCCACAACAACAGAAAGCAGGCAGACAACAGCGCTAAACAATAGAAAACGACTAAATACAGCCGAATACAACATTTTTTACACTAGAGGAGGCCTATATCCAGCAGTGGATGAGAGATGGCTGATAGATGATGATGATGATGATATCCATTGACCGAAAACCTAAGAAAAAACCAGGTTTGAAGTCTCCGATTACAAAAAAATTAAATTATATCTGAAAATCTAAGGAAGATATCCACTTACAACAATCCTGTACTTAAAATATACAAGTAATCAATTAGGTGTTTTAGGTATGACAGACAACCCTGTACGAACTCTAGAAAACTTTCATTTCATAGGTATTTGATTATTTGGCTAATTTGTTTTTGTCTGCTGAATATGGATGATTATATCTATAATAAATATATAAAAATATAAAGTTAACCTACCTTTATTCTTGCAGCAGACGTACATATACATTTTCAAGATTTTTATCTTTTCATATACTTTGAACTTGTTCCCAATATTTGCCTTTTATACAGGGTGTCCAGATAGTGGGTAATTCTTCGATATCTCGCAAAGTATGCGTGATAGAAGAAAATGTCAAATACAAGAGTTATTTGGTTACTTAAGACGCATATTGTAAAAATATTTTGAAATATACAGGGTGTTGCGGGAAAGTAGGATAGTGACCAACTTAATTTTTTTATATGGAACTATAACTTTTTTTTAAATTCTTTTAGTTTCCATCATTGATCTGTATTTAACCCAAAAATATTTTTGGGATAGGTTGCGACGTTGCCAAGTTATAATTTATTTTCTATTAATTTCCGGATTTGCAAGGTCGCAAGTAATACGACGTCCAAATTGATATATTCCTTTAACTTTTCTTAATAATATTATACAGCGAGTTACTTGAGTATTAAGTGGATATTAGGTAGTTTGGATGTTACCAGCAATTTGTGTTTACAGGGTGTTTTTGGCAGAATTTTAAATTACAGCAACTTGAAGGTCATTTTACTTTGTTTTTTTAAATGTAACACCCTGTATTTTTATTTTAAATCAAAATATCTACTAATACCCTATCTCGCCTTGTATTTTTTTTTTCGCGTTTGCGACGTTGCCAAGTTATAAATTATTTTTCCAAATTTTTAAACAAATATCCTCGGTTTTAGTTTATTTTGAATATTATCCTCTACTTATTTTCAATGCATGAATGGCACATGTCGAACTTAGTAAGATCTCAAAATTTCAAAATTGCTGGTAACATCCAAAATAATATCCACTTAATATTCATAAGTAACCCGGTGTATAATATTATTAAGAAAATTTAAAGGAATATATCAATTTAGACGTATTACTTGCGACCTTGCAAATCAAAAAATTAATAGAAAATAAATTATAACTTGGCAACGTCGCAACCGATCCCAAAAATATTTTAGGGTTGAATAGAGATTCATGATGGAAACTAGAACAACTTACGAAAGTTATAGTTCCATATAAAAAAAATCCAGTTGGTCACTATCCTACTTTCCCGCAACACCCTGTATATTTTAAAATATTTTTAGAATATGCGTCTTAAGTAGCCAAATAACTTTTGCATTTGACATTTTCTTCTATCAGGTATACCTTGCGAGATATCGAAGAATTACACACTAACTGGACACCCTGTATTTGATGGAAGGATTTTTCATGTTAAAACTTCCCCGACATACAGTGTTAATTAGTAATTAGCACAAGTTTATTGCCTATTTTGTAATTTTATTGGAAAACTGCCCCACTAATTTCACATACCTATATCTTCGTCACACAACCACAACCTGCTTTAACATCCCAGGTATGTGTATGCGTCAATTTCTTCTATGGAGTACACATGATTAAACAAAGTACGTCGCTACATCCTATAAACAGCTGCACTGTCCACTATGACTCTTATGAGACGTAGATAGCTCTTCGAAATATACACTAGTCAGCACCCATTGCCACCTGTAAAAAGCTGTTTTCCTTTCGAATCCAGAAATTCATTGTATTTCAGACTATAGCGCCTTACCTTACCTCTATCCAAACCCCTATGCACCACAAAACAGGCAACAGGCTATGCACTGGTAATATTTATGATTTTTATCATTTTGTCCTCCATCCATTTCTGTTTTCCTGGTCCAAAATGTGAGAATTCCGTTCCGATTCCGACTTTGTGCCACGATCAAACCCGATGCGACATCTATCAAGTACAAGTAGGACTATTGGAGAATATAAGAGAAGATAAAGTAGGTCGCTACCTAGATAACCCCACCCCAAAATACCATTAACGTTTTTGCACAATAGATGTCGCGCGTTATTTCATTGGTGTTGCCAATTCTTCCAATGTTTCCCTTCGCTCCAGAAATAGAAAATCCGATCATTTGTAATGTACACCTTTCTTTATCGTAGCGTAGAATAAGTGAGGCTAGCGCTGTAGGCTTTCTGTGTTTTTATAATATTTGTATTGCAAACGCTCAATACGGAACAAGGTTTGGACATTGTTTTGAGGCGCTGGCGGCATATGTGACCTGATCGTCATCTGATAAGATAATAACCACTTTACACGGTCAAGAAGACAAGACATCGATCAAATTTGTGTTGTTTGTATTTGGAGAAAATGCGGAAAATATTTGAATTTTTCTAGTCGCGTGACGTCACGGGACTATAGGGGTAGGGTGACCATCCGTCCGGAAAATCCCGGACATGTCCAGAAATCGGTAAAATGTCCGGAATTTGAGCGGCGATCGAAAATAATTGGCACAACATACAGTAAAATGAACAAATACAGCTACTGGGCAGTCAAAAAATTCACAAAAATCGGTGAAATTCCCGGAATTTTAACCCCAATTGAAAATAGTACATACAGCAAAATAAGCAAATACAGTTAACGGACAGGCAAAAAATGGCACTACTGTCGCTTGATGACCAAACTGCCTTCATTCTCTTACCCCCCTCCCCCCGTACGCCAAGCGTCCGGAATTGATCTATGAAGTAAGTGGTCACCCTATATAGGGGAAGGGAACAGCCAATCGGAAGACGAGCATGTGTGTTGTGTTGCCGTCCTAATAACCTAAGTCCCAACATTCAATGCATACCTTCATGTGATCCTCTACACATGCTAAAAAATAGATAGTTTGATATATACGGCCAGTGAAGCCAAAAGCCAACGAATTCGCTTAGGTGAAGGAGTACACAAGAACTATACTAAGAACTACCCTGTTTGCCGCGCAATTTTTTCTGTATGTATATTCTATGCTGAAGGAAACAACAAACCTGTGCTGTGGCTAAATTTCGGTCTAATAAATATGTCTATTATTAAGTATGAACTGAATCTCTGACAAGTACCTAATTTCCACAGAATTGTTCTTTATTGCTTCTCAGGATTTTACATAAGCATCATATGGCAACTCTGCTTGCGTCAACGTCAAACAAAGTTTTGGTACGAATAGTAGTGACACGGAGCGCCAGAGGGCCGCTATCCAAACGTAAGCTGTCACTTGTCAGTTAATTTTTCATATTAAGGATGATTCTAAGGTTAGAATGTCAATGCTACTAAAGCAACAAAAAGATAATGAAAAACAAACTATTAAGTCTGCTACAGAATTTAAACATGCTCGAAAACATTATAGGTTTGATTGAAGAGCACTACACCAACATAAATTTTGTTAAATGGGAAAATACTACTGACACAATTAAGTTTTGGTCCGAAGTGTGGCAATATCGGGACGCGAGCGGAGAGAACCCTTTTAATTCCATGCCTTTGGTGTTCACCAAATTCAGAGGCCAAAGAGGTGGAGTCATTCTGAAGTTTGCGGACTTGGTAGTTCAAGGGGACGGGGAGGCAAGAGCGTCTGCGTTCCGATTGTGGAGTCAAGGCAGTTGGTCCTTTGTGAATCCTGGCAGGAAACACTGTGCCATCCTCTCAGAACTGCAAAGGGATCCTATATATGAGGAGTGATCGCGTTGACTAAACATTTACAGTGAAGTATTCTACAAGGTAAGAGTTGCGGTCAAGCGACAGGCGGCCTTTAGTGGGAGGAGGGCCAGGTAGTCTCTGAGGGCCAGTCTGATACACGGACGGCTCACTCACCGACGAAGGCTCCGGTGCTAGAGTCTATGGGCCAAAAACAAAGCTCTCCCTTTCTCTTGGAGGATACACCCCAGTATTCCGAGCAATATATTTGCGATTTTAGCTTGTGTCTTCCGTATTCACGAAATTCAGGCGACTTGCAGCCAGATCACATTTCGGAAAGACATCAGGTGTCACTGATGTAGATGCTGAGTCATGCTGGAGTTGGTGGCAATGAAATTGCAGACGTGCTCGCAAGGCGAAGGCCGAGAGATAAATTCCTGGGTCCTGGCCAGCTGTAGGGCTACTGGCTAGTGCAGGTACAATCGGTAGCGGTAATGAAACGGCGGATGCTATCGCAAGGAGAGGGTCGAAGATAATTTCCTGGGACCTGAGCCTACTGTTGGGCTGGAAGCAAGTACCATTTGAAGAAAAACAGAGGTGTGATTGCAAAGTGTTGTTTAGAAAACGACCAAATACAACCGAATAGAACAGAAAACAGCCCACAACAACAGAAAGCAGGCAGACAACAGCGCTAAACAATAGAAAACGACTAAATACAGCCGAATACAACATTTTTTACACTAGAGGAGGCCTATATCCAGCAGTGGATGAGAGATGGCTGATAGATGATGATGATATCCATTGACCGAAAACCTAAGAAAAAACCAAGTTTGAAGTCTCCGATTACAAAAAAATTAAATTATATCTGAAAATCTAAGGAAGATATCCACTTACAACAATCCTGTACTTAAAATATACAAGTAATCAATTAGGTGTTTTAGGTATGACAGACAACCCTGTACGAACTCTAGAAAACTTTCATTTCATAGGTATTTGATTATTTGGCTAATTTGTTTTTGTCTGCTGAATATGGATGATTATATCTATAATAAATATATAAAAATATAAAGTTAACCTACCTTTATTCTTGCAGCAGACGTACATATACATTTTCAAGATTTTTATCTTTTCATATACTTTGAACTTGTTCCCAATATTTGCCTTTTATACAGGGTGTCCAGTTAGTGGGTAATTCTTCGATATCTCGCAAAGTATGCGTGATAGAAGAAAATGTCAAATACAAGAGTTATTTGGTTACTTAAGACGCATATTGTAAAAATATTTTGAAATATACAGGGTGTTGCGGGAAAGTAGGATAGTGACCAACTTAATTTTTTTATATGGAACTATAACTTTTTTTTAAATTCTTTTAGTTTCCATCATTGATCTGTATTTAACCCTAAAATATTTTTGGGATAGGTTGCGACGTTGCCAAGTTATAATTTATTTTCTATTAATTTCCGGATTTGCAAGGTCGCAAGTAATACGACGTCCAAATTGATATATTCCTTCAACTTTTCTTAATAATATTATACAGCGAGTTACTTGAGTATTAAGTGGATATTAGTTTGGATGTTACCAGCAATTTGTGTTTACAGGGTGTTTTTGGCAGAATTTTAAATTACAGCAACTTGAAGGTCATTTTACTTTGTTTTTTTAAATGTAACACCCTGTATTTTTTATTTTAAATCGAAATATCTACTAATACCCTATCTCGCCTTGTATTTTTTTTTCGCGTTTGCGACGTTGCCAAGTTATAAATTATTTTTCCAAATTTTTAAACAAATATCCTCGGTTTTAGTTTATTTTGAATATTATCCTCTACTTATTTTCAATGCATGAATGGCACATGTCGAACTTAGTAAGATCTCAAAATTTCAAAATTGCTGGTAACATCCAAAATAATATCCACTTAATATTCATAAGTAACCCGGTGTATAATATTATTGAGAAAATTTAAAGGAGTATATCAATTTAGACGTATTACTTGCGACCTTGCAAATCAGAAAATTAATAGAAAATAAATTATAACTTGGCAACGTCGCAACCGATCCCAAAAATATTTTAGGGTTGAATAGAGATTCATGATGGAAACTAGAACAACTTAAGAAAGTTATAGTTCCATACAAAAAAAATCCAGTTGGTCACTATCCTACTTTCCCGCAACACCCTGTATATTTTAAAATATTTTTAGAATATGCGTCTTAAGTAACCAAATAACTTTTGCATTTGACATTTTCTTCTATCAGGTATACCTTGCGAGATATCGAAGAATTACACACTAACTGGACACCCTGTATTTGATGGAAGGATTTTTCATGTTAAAACTTCCCCGACATACAGTGTTAATTAGTAATTAGTACAAGTTTATTGCCTATTTTGTAATTTTATTGGAAAACTGCCCCACTAATTTCACATATATCTTCGTCACACAACCACAACCTGCTTTAACATCCCAGGTATGTGTATGCGTCAATTTCTTCTATGGAGTACACATGATTAAACAAAGTACGTCGCTACATCCTATAAACAGCTGCACTGTCCACTATGACTCTTATGAGACGTAGATAGCTCTTCGAAATATACACTAGTCAGCACCCATTGCCACCTGTAAAAAGCTGTTTTCCTTTCGAATCCAGAAATTCATTGTATTTCAGACTATAGCGCCTCTATCCAAACCCCTATGCACCACAAAACAGGGAACAGGCTATGCACTGGTAATATTTATGATTTTTATCATTTTGTCCTCCATCCATTTCTGTTTTCCTGGTCCAAAATGTGACAATTCCGTTCCGATTCCGACTTTGTGCCACGATCTACAGTGACTCAGTGAGTGACTCTATCACTCTATCCAGGACAGTGGCGACAATAGGTGGTCGCATTTTTTATTGGTTGGCTGTGTCACGTGGTATTCGGTCGCCATTTCTTGTCGTTCATTTCTTTGTTTACATTTTAATTTACATGGTGTTCTTATGAGAGCGTTGGAATGTCGAAAGTACCTATTTGTGCAAATTTTGAGTATTAACAGTGATTAAATATAGACGTTCTGGAATAGACTTATGAACAGAGTGTTAGTGATTGTTTTGGACATGTTTTGGAACTATAATTACTATTGCATACCTCGTTTTTGCCCGTGGTTTGTTGTGTTGTGTTCAGTAGTCTGTGGTTGTAAAAGTAGTTAGATAATTTTGTCTATTTATAACAATAGGAAGAGATATATAATAATTTCTCTATTGTAGAATGTAATGATAAATCACACTTATGTTGTATAATATTTTACGTTGCATTTTGACTTTGTGATTCAGTGTTTGTGATGTAAGATTGTCGACTGATATCAATGTACATATTTTGTAATATAAACCATATATAAAAAATAATAAAAAGATTGCTGTCAAAGCTTAGTTTTCTTATTTATAGTAGAGTTTGAATGAGGGAAATGCAGATTCAGACATAAACAAAAATATATTTGATTTTCATTTGGCTTTCAAAATGAAAATAAAATTGCTTGCGACTTGTGGTTTATTATGCCTAAACCTACTGGCCACTTTACAGTCATGCTCTCATGTCAATCATAAAATTAGTCAGGATACTGTTTTATATGTTTACATAATGATTAATTTAGTTATCCAGATTTTGGTCCTGAACATGAATGCCATGCATACAATAATTTTTTTCATTTTCAAAGCCAGAAAAGAAAAATGTGACTGCCATAGTTTTTGCAAGAAAATTAAAGTTGGTATGTGTATCTGTCCAGCTTTGTATAATAACAGTAACACAACAATACATTATGAATAAATGAACAAACAGCACAAACATAGGAGCGCAGTCAGTTGGTAATTTATGTAATTAGAACAATATTTCTTTTTTGTCCAGTTAAAGATCAGATTGGTGATTCATTGATGTATTATTAATTTACTTTACAGATATATTACAAAGAATTTTGACCTTTGCAAACAGGTATATAAGTTAATGAGTTCAAATATATGGATAGGAAAAGTACCTGTTTGATCCACATTAGGTATTTACTTCAATTGATTCTTGGCCTGATTATGCATGTACTGTGATGCAACTGTTTGAAATCCATGTACTTACCCTTTTGGTTGTGACTGATGTCTCTGTGCTTTGCCAACTCTCAATTTAAGTATCCCTAGGCTTGTTTTTTTTTATATGATGAAATAAAGCTCGATTGTTATTACTATTATATTACTATATAATGATTTCTTTATTGTAAAATGTAACAAATCACACTTCTGTGTTGATGATATTTTATGTTGACAATCCTCTTTGTGTTATGATGTCAAACTATGACTGATTTAAAATGTGTGACTCATATCAATGTACATATGTTATAATATAAACTAGGTATATAAATATTGAAAGAACTGCTGCCAAGTTTCTCTTCCATATTTCTGTTTACCTTTGAATCATGGAATTGCAGATTCAGCCTGTAACATAAACAATGTATGTATATTAAAAAAACTCAGGTCTGCAGTTTCATAGGCATCAGAAAATATTTGATGTTGTCTTGGTATATCCATTAACCGAAAACCTAAGAAAAGTCTCCAATTACCAAAAAATAAAATTATGTCTGAGGATCCAAGAAAGATATCCACTTACAACAATCCTGTACTTAAAATATACAAGTAATCATTATTTTAGGTATGACAGACAACCCTCTACGAACCCTAGAAAACTTTCATTTCATAGGTATTTGATTATTTGGCTAATTTGTTGTCTGCTGAATATGGATGATTCTCTAATGCATAATCCTTGTGTAATTTTTAACTAGTAAGGTATTATATCTATAATAAATATATTATAAAAATATAAAGCTAACCTACCTTTATTCTTGCAGCAGACGTCAATACATCTTGATTTTTATACTTTGAACTTGTTCCCATTATTTCTTAGTGGTGCCTTTTATATTTGATGGAAAGATTGTTCATGTCAAAACTCCTGCAACATACAGTGTAATTAGTACAAGTCGTTCCCAAAAGTGCATCAAGTTTCAAACTATGATCATTCACGAAAACTTTCATGACAACAGCTGTCACACCTGCTCCAGCAGCAGCCAGAAGATATGTTTTGTTCATTATTTTAATTTGTAATTAGTAAAGTACTACATCTATAACAAATATAAGAAAAATACAAATCTAACCTACCCTTATGCTGGCAGCAGATGTCAATACATTTTCAAGATGTTTATCTTTTAATACACTTCGAACTAGTATCATGCTTCGAACTTGTTCCCAATACTTATTAGTGATGCCTTTCATATTTGATGGAAAGATTTTTCATGTCAAAACTCCTACAACACACAGTGCAATTAGTAATTAGTACAAGCCGTTCCCAAAAGTGCATTGAGTTTCAAACTGTGATCATTCACGAAAACTTTCATGACAACAGCTACCACACCTGCTCCAGCAGCAGCCAGAAGATATGTTTTCTTCATTATTGTAATTTGTAATTAGTAAAGTACTACATCTATAACAAATATAATAAAAATACAAATCTAACCTACCTTTATGCTGGCAGCAGACGTCAATACACGTCAATACATTTTTAAGATTTTTAGGTAAACAATGTATGTATATTAAAAAAACTCAGGTCTGCAGTTTCATAGGCATCAGAAAATATTTGATGTTGTCTTGGTATATCCATTAACCGAAAACCTAAGAAAAGTCTCCAATTACCAAAAAATAAAATTATGTCTGAGGATCCAAGAAAGATATCCACTTACAACAATCCTGTACTTAAAATATACAAGTAATCATTATTTTAGGTATGACAGACAACCCTCTACGAACCCTAGAAAACTTTCATTTCATAGGTATTTGATTATTTGGCTAATTTGTTGTCTGCTGAATATGGATGATTCTCTAATGCATAATCCTTGTGTAATTTTTAACTAGTAAGGTATTATATCTATAATAAATATATTATAAAAATATAAAGCTAACCTACCTTTATTCTTGCAGCAGACGTCAATACATCTTGATTTTTATACTTTGAACTTGTTCCCATTATTTCTTAGTGGTGCGTGGTGCCTTTTATATTTGATGGAAAGATTGTTCATGTCAAAACTCCTGCAACATACAGTGTAATTAGTACAAGTCGTTCCCAAAAGTGCATCAAGTTTCAAACTATGATCATTCACGAAAACTTTCATGACAACAGCTGTCACACCTGCTCCAGCAGCAGCCAGAAGATATGTTTTGTTCATTATTTTAATTTGTAATTAGTAAAGTACTACATCTATAACAAATATAAGAAAAATACAAATCTAACCTACCCTTATGCTGGCAGCAGATGTCAATACATTTTCAAGATGTTTATCTTTTAATATACTTCGAACTAGTATCATGCTTCGAACTTGTTCCCAATACTTATTAGTGATGCCTTTCATATTTGATGGAAAGATTTTTCATGTCAAAACTCCTACAACACACAGTGCAATTAGTAATTAGTACAAGCCGTTCCCAAAAGTGCATTGAGTTTCAAACTGTGATCATTCACGAAAACTTTCATGACAACAGCTGCCACACCTGCTCCAGCAGCAGCCAGAAGATATGTTTTGTTCATTATTGTAATTTGTAATTAGTAAAGTACTACATCTATAACAAATATAATAAAAATACAAATCTAACCTACCTTTATGCTGGCAGCAGACGTCAATACACGTCAATACATTTTTAAGATTTTTAGGTATACGTCAAACTTTTTCGCAATATTTTTTACCGATGCATCTTACAAAAAAGCTTAACTTTTTAATTATGCTGCAAAAAGTATTTCACAAATGCTGGAAATCACTGAAAATCACCCACAAAGTTTCATTAAATTACATGTAGTTATATGTAAACAAATAAAGGGAACGACAACTAATGGCGGGGGGGCGGAGCTTATCTCGCATTGTCGTCACTGTCCTGGATAAAGTCACTGTACCACGATCAAAAGATCAAACCCGATGCGACATCTATCAAGTACAAGTAGGACTATTGGAGAATATAAGAGAAGATGTAGGTCGCTACCTACGTAACCCCACCCCAAAATACCATTAACGTTTTTGCACAATAGATGTCGCGTTATCTCATTGGTGTTGCCAATTCTTCAAATTTTTCCCTTCGCTCCAGAAATAGAAAATCCGATTATTTGTAATGCACACCTTTCTTTATCGTAGCGTAGAATAAAAGGGACTAAATAGAGTGCGGTAAGGTAAGAGGTAACGTAAGACGTAAGGTAATAAACCTGTGGAATCAGATGAGAGTGTTGCGTTACCTCTTACGTTACGACTATAAACACTCTCATCTGATTCCACAGATTTATTTTCTTACGTCTTACGTTACCTCTTACCTTACCGCACTCTATTTCATACTTAAGTGAGGCTAGCGCTGTAGGCTTTCTGTGTTTTTATAATATTTGTATTGCAAACGCTCAATACGGAACAAGGTTTGGACATTGTTTTGAGGCGCTGGCGGCATATGTGACCTGATCGACATCTGATAAGATCATAACCACTTTACACGGTCAAGAAGACAAGACATCGATCAAATTTGTGTTGTTTGTATTTGGCGAAAATGCGGAAAATATTTGAATTTTTCTAGTCGCGTGACGTCACGGGACTATAGGGGTAGGGTGACCATCCGTTCGGAAAATCCCGGACATGTCCAGAAATCGGTAAAATTTCCGGAATTTGAGCCGCGATCGAAAATAATTGGCACAACATACTGTAAAATGAACAAATACAGCTACTGGGCAGTCAAAAAATTCACAAAAATCGGTGAAATTCCCGGAATTTTAACCCCAATCGAAAATAGTACATACAGCAAAATGAGCAAATAGTTAACGGACAGGCAAAAAATGGCACTACTGTCGCTTGATGACCAAACTGCCTTCATTCTCTTACAGTCCCCCCCCCGTACGCCAAGCGTCCGGAATTGATCTATGAAGTAAATGGTCACCCTATATAGGGGAAGGGAACAGCCAATCGGAAGACGAGTATGTGTGTTGTGTTGCCGTTCTAATAACCTAAGTCCCAACATTCAATGCATACCTTCATGTGATCCTCTACACATGCTAAAAAATAGATAGTTTGATATATACGGCCAGTGAAGCCAAAAGCCAACGAATTCGCTTAGGTCAGAAGGAGTAAACAAGAACTATACTAAGAACTATACCCTGTTTGTCGCGCAATTTTTTCTGTATATATATTCTATGCTGAAGGAAACAACAAACCTGTGCTGTGGCTAAATTTCGGTCTAATAAATATGTCTATTATTAAGTATGAACTGAATCTCTGACAAGTACCTAATTTCCATAGAATTGTTCTTTATTGCTTCTCAGGATTTTACATAAGCATCATATGGCAACTCTGCTTGCGTCAACGTTAAACAAAGTTTGGGGTACGAATAGTAGTGACACGGAGCGCCAGAGGGCCGCTATCCAAACAACAAGCTGTCAGTTAATTTTTCAAGGTTAGAATGTCAATGACTACTAAAGCAACAAAAAGATAATGAAAAACTATTAAGTCTGCTACATAATTTAAACATGCTCGAAAACATTATAGGTTTGATTGAAGAGCACTACACCAACATAAATTTTGTTAAATGGGAAAATACTACTGACACAATTAAGTTTTGGTCCGAAGTGTGGCAATATCGGGACGCGAGCGGAGAGAACCCTTTTAATTCCATGCCTTTCGTGTTGACCAAATTCAGAGGCCAAAGAGGTGGAGTCATTCTGAAGTTTGCGGACTTGGTAGTTCAAGGGGACGGGGAGGCAAGAGCGTCTGCGTTCCGATTGTGGAGTCAAGGCAGTTGGTCCTTTGTGAATCCTGGCAGGAAACACTGTGCCATCCTCTCAGAACTGCAAAGGGATTGCCCTATCCTATATATGAGGAGTGATCGCTTTGACTAAACATTTACAGTGAAGTATTCTACAAGGTAAGAGTTGCGGTCAAGCGGCAGGCGGCCTTTAGTGGGAGGAGGGCCAGGTAGTCTCTGAGGGCCAGTCTGATACACGGACGGCTCACTCACCGACGAAGGCTCCGGTGATAGGGTCTATGGGCCAAAAACAAAGCTCTCCCTTTCTCTTGGAGGATACACCCCAGTATTCCGAGCAATATATTTGCGATTTTAGCTTGTGTCTTCCGTATTCACGAAATTCAGGCGACTTGCAGCCAGATCACGTTTCGGAAAGACATCAGGTGTCACTGATGTAGATGCTGAGTCATGCTGGAGTTGGTGGCAATGAAATTGCAGACGTGCTCGCAAGGCGAAGGCCGAGAGATAAATTCCTGGGTCCTGGCCAGCTGTAGGGCTACTGGCTAGTGCAGGTACAATCGGTAGCGGTAATGAAACGGCGGATGCTATCGCAAGGAGAGGGCCGAAGATAATTTCCTGGGACCTGAGCCTACTGTTGGGCTGCAAGCAAGTACCATTAGAAGAAGAAAAACAGAGGTGTGATTGCAAAGTGTTGTTTAGAAAACGACCAAATACAACCGAATAGAACAGAAAACAGCCCACAACAACAGAAAGCAGGCAGACAACAGCGCTAAACAATAGAAAACAACTAAATACAGCCGAATACAACATTTTTTACACTAGAGGAGGCCTATATCCAGCAGTGGATGAGAGATGGCTGATAGATGATGATGATGATGATATCCATTGACCGAAAACCTAAGAAAAAACCAGGTTTGAAGTCTCCGATTACAAAAAAATTAAATTATATCTGAAAATCTAAGGAAGATATCCACTTACAACAATCCTGTACTTAAAATATACAAGTAATCAATTAGGTGTTTTAGGTATGACAGACAACCCTGTACGAACTCTAGAAAACTTTCATTTCATAGGTATTTGATTATTTGGCTAATTTGTTTTTGTCTGCTGAATATGGATGATTATATCTATAATAAATATATAAAAATATAAAGTTAACCTACCTTTATTCTTGCAGCAGACGTACATATACATTTTCAAGATTTTTATCTTTTCATATACTTTGAACTTGTTCCCAATATTTGCCTTTTATACAGGGTGTCCAGTTAGTGGGTAATTCTTCGATATCTCGCAAAGTATGCGTGATAGAAGAAAATGTCAAATACAAGAGTTATTTGGTTACTTAAGACGCATATTGTAAAAATATTTTGAAATATACAGGGTGTTGCGGGAAAGTAGGATAGTGACCAACTTAATTTTTTTATATGGAACTATAACTTTTTTTTAAATTCTTTTAGTTTCCATCATTGATCTGTATTTAACCCTAAAATATTTTTGGGATAGGTTGCGACGTTGCCAAGTTATAATTTATTTTCTATTAATTTCCGGATTTGCAAGGTCGCAAGTAATACGACGTCCAAATTGATATATTCCTTTAACTTTTCTTAATAATATTATACAGCGAGTTACTTGAGTATTAAGTGGATATTAGGTAGTTTGGATGTTACCAGCAATTTGTGTTTACAGGGTGTTTTTGGCAGAATTTTAAATTACAGCAACTTGAAGGTCATTTTACTTTGTTTTTTTAAATGTAACACCCTGTATTTTTTATTTTAAATCGGAATATCTACTAATACCCTATCTCGCCTTTTATTTTTTTTTCGCGTTTGCGACGTTGCCAAGTTATAAATTATTTTTCCAAATTTTTAAACAAATATCCTCGGTTTTAGTTTATTTTGAATATTATCCTCTACTTATTTTCAATGCATGAATGGCACATGTCGAACTTAGTAAGATCTCAAAATTTCAAAATTGCTGGTAACATCCAAAATAATATCCACTTAATATTCATAAGTAACCCGGTGTATAATATTATTGAGAAAATTTAAAGGAATATATCAATTTAGACGTATTACTTGCGACCTTGCAAATCAAAAAATTAATAGAAAATAAATTATAACTTGGCAACGTCGCAACCGATCCCAAAAATATTTTAGGGTTGAATAGAGATTCATGATGGAAACTAGAACAACTTAAGAAAGTTATAGTTCCATATAAAAAAAATCCAGTTGGTCACTATCCTACTTTCCCGCAACACCCTGTATATTTTAAAATATTTTTAGAATATGCGTCTTCAGTAACCAAATAACTTTTGCATTTGACATTTTCTTCTATCAGGTATACCTTGCGAGATATCGAAGAATTACACACTAACTGGACACCCTGTATTTGATGGAAGGATTTTTCATGTTAAAACTTCCCCGACATACAGTGTTAATTAGTAATTAGTACAAGTTTATTGCCTATTTTGTAATTTTATTGGAAAACTGCCCCACTAATTTCACATATATCTTCGTCACACAACCACAACCTGCTTTAACATCCCAGGTATGTGTATGCGTCAATTTCTTCTATGGAGTACACATGATTAAACAAAGTACGTCGCTACATCCTATAAACAGCTGCACTGTCCACTATGACTCTTATGAGACGTAGATAGCTCTTCGAAATATACACTAGTCAGCACCCATTGCCACCTGTAAAAAGCTGTTTTCCTTTCGAATCCAGAAATTCATTGTATTTCAGACTATAGCGCCTTACCTTACCTCTATCCAAACCCCTATGCACCACAAAACAGGCAACAGGCTATGCACTGGTAATATTTATGATTGTTATCATTTTGTCCTCCATCCATTTCTGTTTTCCTGGTCCAAAATGTGAGAATTCCGTTCCGATTCCGACTTTGTGCCACGATCAAACCCGATGCGACATCTATCAAGTAGAAGTAGGACTATTGGAGAATATAAGAGAAGATAAAGTAGGTCGCTACCTAGGTAACCCCACCCCAAAATACCATTAACGTTTTTGCACAATAGATGTCGCGCGTTATTTCATTGGTGTTGCCAATTCTTCCAATTTTTCCCTTCGCTCCAGAAATAGAAAATCCGATTATTTGTAATGTACACCTTTCTTTATCGTAGCGTAGAATAAGTGAGGCTAGCGCTGTAGGCTTTCTGTGTTTTTATAATATTTGTATTGCAAACGCTCAATACGGAACAAGGTTTGGACATTGTTTTGAGGCGCTGGCGGCATATGTGACCTGATCGTCATCTGATAAGATAATAACCACTTTACACGGTCAAGAAGACAAGACATCGATCAAATTTGTGTTGTTTGTATTTGGAGAAAATGCGGAAAATATTTGAATTTTTCTAGTCGCGTGACGTCACGGGACTATAGGGGTAGGGTGACCATCCGTCCGGAAAGTCCCGGACATGTCCAGAAATCGGTAAAATGTCCGGAATTTGAGCGGCGATCGAAAATAATTGGCACAACATACAGTAAAATGAACAAATACAGCTACTGGGCAGTCAAAAAATTCACAAAAATCGGTGAAATTCCCGGAATTTTAACCCCAATCGAAAATAGTACATACAGCAAAATAAGCAAATACAGTTAACGGACAGGCAAAAAATGGCACTACTGTCGCTTGATGACCAAACTGCCTTCATTCTCTCACCCCCCTCCCCCCGTACGCCAAGCGTCCGGAATTGATCTATGAAGTAAGTGGTCACCCTATATAGGGGAAGGGAACAGCCAATCGGAAGACGAGTATGTGTGTTGTGTTGCCGTCCTAATAACCTAAGTCCCAACATTCAATGCATACCTTCATGTGATCCTCTACACATGCTAAAAAATAGATAGTTTGATATATACGGCCAGTGAAGCCAAAAGCCAACGAATTCGCTTAGGTGAAGGAGTAAACAAGAACTATACTAAGAACTACCCTGTTTGCCGCGCAATTTTTTCTGTATGTATATTCTATGCTGAAGGAAACAACAAACCTGTGCTGTGGCTAAATTTCGGTCTAATAAATATGTCTATTATTAAGTATGAACTGAATCTCTGACAAGTACCTAATTTCCACAGAATGGAGAAGTTTACTAAATTTTTTTTATCGATTCAAAAGAAAATATAAGAAAAATAAAAGAAAATCGTGAAAGAAATATGAATATATCTCTAAAGACAAAAAAGTTATAATGTTTCAAAGTCGCGCTCCGCAAAAATATTTTTGGCACGACTGACCGAGTGGTGTGACGTCATAGCTCCGTAGCCAGTGCGGGCGGCCGCTGCCGCTGAGCCACACGACGCGACGCACGTATCAGACAACGCACACAGGCACAGCGTGGTGGTGGCGCCGTGAGCTGAGCAACCAATCGTCTCATTTGTTTTGTAGTTTAGTGCATATCAAATAATATTGCTATGATGAGTGACATTAAAAAAGGATGTTATAAAAAATATTGCATTGTTCCGAAGTGTGTGAGCACAACGATTAAAACACCTAATAAAGTTTTTTCCCACGCACCTTTGCATGCAAAAGAAGTGGTGCAAAGTGATGAAACGGGATTTAATAATACCAAAAGGTATAAAATATGTTTGTGAGGATCATTTTGATGCGAGTACACCATTGTATTTATCTTCTATTGATAAGTATTAATTATTATCAACTATATATGGATAGCTTCACTGGTTGTTAAAGATTACTTTACCCAATAGTAAATTAGTTAGTTCATTTTTTTTTCAATTTATTTGTACCTATTAATGAGTTACAAATATTGCCACCTCGAAAGCAATGCTTGTATGAGGTATAGGCATATACACATACGATAATTTAGCTAACCTATTGCATTTATCCTATCTGTTGAGTGATCATCAAGGCTTCTACTCAGTTTTGAAGTTAAATCCATCCTGTCTTTCGCCGGGACTGAAACGACCCTTCTGCAGCCTTCCACATATGTCTTCGTTTCTTGAATAAATACATTAATAGGATATCTGATACATAAAATTTTGACGTTACGTATGCTGAATTACTTACTGTGTTATATATTTCTATATTTTCGGATTCGTAACTTATGTTTTTGTTGATACAGCTTGAAAATGATACTGAAAATCTAATCAAATATAAACTAGTTGGTGGTACATTAAAGCTGAAAACTGAAGGCTGCCCTCATAAGTTTGACTGTCAAAAATTTGTTCATTCTAGAAGAAAACTCTGAGCATATGAAAAAAGGCACGCGCAGAATGTTTAGAAAATTTATTGCAGAATGTTTAGAAAATTTATTGCAGAACGATGCTTCATCGACCTCAAGTTGGCAACCTTTCGAAGTAATTCAGTGTCATTCAATATACAAAGAGCCGGATGTACTAGAAAATCCACTATCTAACGATTACACAGTGAATGTATCAGATATAATCCCGACAACAATATTTAAACAAAGTGCAAGTTGACAGCAAAGTTAAACAAAAAGATCAAAAAGTGCAAACAATCATGAGAACGAAAAAAACGAACGATACAGAATATAAGTGTCTGATGACCATCCCCCAATCACCCGAGAGTTCTCCTTCAAAAGAATCAGTATCTTCTAAGAGTTGCTACAGTTCAGTTAGTTATACTTTAAATACAACAGTCATCCCTCAGTATTGCAAAGAGACAATAACAAAAATATCAACAAATGCTAGTCTTTATTTGCGTTTACCGGAAGGCGTTTATTTTCTCACGAAACTATTATCTTAAAGCGTTCCTAGATCAATAAGAGATATTTTAATATGACTTTGTCCTTTTACAAGTCCTTCTTCCGTTATGGTAAAAAACTAAAAAACACTTATTTAAAAATAAAATAATGTACATACAAAACACTCTACAGCTTCCACGATACCACGATACACAGATCTACGGCAGCGCGCGGCACAGACGGCTGGCTATGCGGATTGCGGAATCGTGACGTCACAGCCAAATTGAAGGCGGCAACTATTTCGCGCAAAATATGCAAACTTGAATTATTGATTTCTCTGCCATTTATTGACGGATTTCAAAAATTTTTTCACTGACTAATTACTTTTCGTCTATATTTTGCGGATACGTAACTGCTCATTTTATTATGAGTATCATGAGACTTCTCCATTGTTCTTTATTGCTTCTCAGGATTTTACATAAGCATCATATGGCAACTCTGCTTGCGTCAACGTCAAACAAAGTTTTGGTACGAATAGTAGTGACACGGAGCGCCAGAGGGCCGCTATCCAAACATAAGCTGTCACTTGTCAGTTAATTTTTCATATTAAGGATGATTCTAAGGTTAGAATGTCAATGCTACTAAAGCAACAAAAAGATAATGAAAAACAAACTATTAAGTCTGCTACAGAATTTAAACATGCTCGAAAACATTATAGGTTTGATTGAAGAGCACTACACCAACATAAATTTTGTTAAATGGGAAAATACTACTGACACAATTAAGTTTTGGTCCGAAGTGTGGCAATATCGGGACGCGAGCGGAGAGAACCCTTTTAATTCCATGCCTTTCGTGTTCACCAAATTCAGAGGCCAAAGAGGTGGAGTCATTCTGAAGTTTGCGGACTTGGTAGTTCAAGGGGACGGGGAGGCAAGAGCGTCTGCGTTCCGATTGTGGAGTCAAGGCAGTTGGTCCTTTGTGAATCCTGGCAGGAAACACTGTGCCATCCTCTCAGAACTGCAAAGGGATTGCCCTATCCTATATATGAGGAGTGATCGCTTTGACTAAACATTTACAGTGAAGTATTCTACAAGGTAAGAGTTGCGGTCAAGCGGCAGGCGGCCTTTAGTGGGAGGAGGGCCAGGTAGTCTCTGAGGGCCAGTCTGATACACGGACGGCTCACTCACCGACGAAGGCTCCGGTGCTAGAGTCTATGGGCCAAAAACAAAGCTCTCCCTTTCTCTTGGAGGATACACCCCAGTATTCCGAGCAATATATTTGCGATTTTAGCTTGTGTCTTCCGTATTCACGAAATTCAGGCGACTTGCAGCCAGATCACATTTCGGAAAGACATCAGGTGTCACTGATGTAGATGCTGAGTCATGCTGGAGTTGGTGGCAATGAAATTGCGGACGTGCTCGCAAGGCGAAGGCCGAGAGATAAATTCCTGGGTCCTGGCCAGCTGTAGGGCTACTGGCTAGTGCAGGTACAATCGGTAGCGGTAATGAAACGGCGGATGCTATCGCAAGGAGAGGGTCGAAGATAATTTCCTGGGACCTGAGCCTACTGTTGGGCTGGAAGCAAGTACCATTAGAAGAAAAACAGAGGTGTGATTGCAAAGTGTTGTTTAGAAAACGACCAAATACAACCGAATAGAACAGAAAACAGCCCACAACAACAGAAAGCAGGCAGACAACAGCGCTAAACAATAGAAAACGACTAAATACAGCCGAATACAACATTTTTTACACTAGAGGAGGCCTATATCCAGCAGTGGATGAGAGATGGCTAGATGATGACGATGATATCCATTGACCGAAAACCTAAGAAAAAACCAGGTTTGAAGTCTCCGATTACAAAAAAATTAAATTATATCTGAAAATCTAAGGAAGATATCCACTTACAACAATCCTGTACTTAAAATATACAAGTAATCAATTAGGTGTTTTAGGTATGACAGACAACCCTGTACGAACTCTAGAAAACTTTCATTTCATAGGTATTTGATTATTTGGCTAATTTGTTTTTGTCTGCTGAATATGGATGATTATATCTATAATAAATATATAAAAATATAAAGTTAACCTACCTTTATTCTTGCAGCAGACGTACATATACATTTTCAAGATTTTTATCTTTTCATATACTTTGAACTTGTTCCCAATATTTGCCTTTTATACAGGGTGTCCAGTTAGTGGGTAATTCTTCGATATCTCGCAAAGTATGCGTGATAGAAGAAAATGTCAAATACAAGAGTTATTTGGTTACTTAAGACGCATATTGTAAAAATATTTTGAAATATACAGGGTGTTGCGAGAAAGTAGGATAGTGACCAACTTAATTTTTTTATATGTAACTATAACTTTTTTTTAAATTCTTTTAGTTTCCATCATTGATCTGTATTTAACCCTAAAATATTTTTGGGATAGGTTGCGACGTTGCCAAGTTATAATTTATTTTCTATTAATTTCCGGATTTGCAAGGTCGCAAGTAATACGACGTCCAAATTGATATATTCCTTTAACTAATAATATTATACAGCGAGTTACATGTGTATTAAGTGGATATTAGTTTGGATGTTACCAGCAATTTGTGTTTACAGGGTGTTTTTGGCAGAATTTTAAATTACAGCAACTTGAAGGTCATTTTACTTTGTTTTTTTAAATGTAACACCCTGTATTTTTTATTTTAAATCGAAATATCTACTAATACCCTATCTCGCCTTGTATTTTTTTTTTCGCGTTTGCGACGTTGCCAAGTTATAAATTATTTTTCCAAATTTTTAAACAAATATCCTCGGTTTTAGTTTATTTTGAATATTATCCTCTACTTATTTTCAATGCATGAATGGCACATGTCGAACTTAGTAAGATCTCAAAATTTCAAAATTGCTGGTAACATCCAAAATAATATCCACTTAATATTCATAAGTAACCCGGTGTATAATATTATTGAGAAAATTTAAAGGAATATATCAATTTAGACGTATTACTTGCGACCTTGCAAATCAGAAAATTAATAGAAAATAAATTATAACTTGGCAACGTCGCAACCGATCCCAAAAATATTTTAGGGTTGAATAGAGATTCATGATGGAAACTAGAACAACTTAAGAAAGTTATAGTTCCATACAAAAAAAATCCAGTTGGTCACTATCCTACTTTCCCGCAACACCCTGTATATTTTAAAATATTTTTAGAATATGCGTCTTAAGTAACCAAATAACTTTTGCATTTGACATTTTCTTCTATCAGGTATACCTAGCGAGATATCGAAGAATTACACACTAACTGGACACCCTGTATTTGATGGATTTTTCATGTTAAAACTTCCCCGACATACAGTGTTAATTAGTAATTAGTACAAGTTTATTGCCTATTTTGTAATTTTATTGGAAAACTGCCCCACTAATTTCACATATATCTTCGTCACACAACCACAACCTGCTTTAACATCCCAGGTATGTGTATGCGTCAATTTCTTCTATGGAGTACACATGATTAAACAAAGTACGTCGCTACATCCTATAAACAGCTGCACTGTCCACTATGACTCTTATGAGACGTAGATAGCTCTTCGAAATATACACTAGTCAGCACCCATTGCCACCTGTAAAAAGCTGTTTTCCTTTCGAATCCAGAAATTCATTGTATTTCAGACTATAGCGCCTCTATCCAAACCCCTATGCACCACAAAACAGGCAACAGGGAACAGGCTATGCACTGGTAATATTTATGATTTTTATCATTTTGTCCTCCATCCATTTCTGTTTTCCTGGTCCAAAATGTGAGAATTCCGTTCCGATTCCGACTTTGTGCCACGATCTACAGTGACTCAGTGAGTGACTCTATCCAGGACAGTGGCGACAATAGGTGGTCGCATTTTTTATTGGTTGGCTGTGTCACGTGGTATTCGGTCGCCATTTCTTGTCGTTCATTTCTTTGTTTACATTTTAATTTACATGGTGTTCTTATGAGAGCGTTGGAATGTCGAAAGTATTTGTGCAAATTTTGAGTATTAACAGTGATTAAATATAGACGTTCTGGAATAGACTTATGAACAGAGTGTTAGTGATTGTTTTGGACATGTTTTGGAACTATAATTACTATTGCATACCTCGTTTTTGCCCGTGGTTTGTTGTGTTGTGTTCAGTAGTCTGTGGTTGTAAAAGTAGGTAGATAATTTTGTCTATTTATAACAATAGGAATGAATGAATAAGAACCAGAGGCTATCCAGCACGGAATGTGGCTGGTGCATAGGCCACACGATGGGCCCTTTTGCGCCTCTATCCGCGCTAGTTCCTAAGACCTGCCCTTTTGGCAAAGGCAAGTACATTCTTAGGTCCTATCCGTTTTATCTCTATTGGTTCCAAGGTTCTTGAGCCCAGCATAGTCTGCCTGTGATAACCCAGGGTTTCACAGCGACACAGGATGTGTGCCGAGGATTCTTCCTCCTCACCACACCACGTGCACGTTGGGTCGTTGACCACCCTCATCACAAACAAGTGACGCCTGAAGGTATTGTGACCCGTTAATAAGCCTGTTAACAATCTCAAGTTACTCCTATCCAGAGAGAGACAGAATCGTCCTATTCTCTCTTCAGGCCCTGCTAATAGCTCCCGAGCCTGACGGAGATGACCAGAGATGTTGTTCCATCTCAGAGAGTGTTGATTCTGGATCCACTCTCCAGTTGTTTTCCTAACCAAATTTGCAGACAGTCCTAAGGCTGGTTCCGGGCCCACAAAACTGTTTCCGGATCCCATCCTGGCTAGATGATCCGCCATTTCATTACCCTTTACCCCAGCATGCCCAGGTACCCACATCAGTGATACCTTGTGTTTAGCTGAGATGTCGTCAAGAGCCCTCCTGCACTCCAGGACCAGTCCCGACGTTATTTTCCAAGCACTCAGTGCTTTGATGGCTGCCTGACTGTCAGAGCAGATAGTAATCCGCCTCCTAGACCCGTCAATTTCCCGAATACGATTTACGCAGGCAAGTATCGCATAGACCTCAGCCTGGAATACTGTGGTGTGCCCCCCAAGAGGGAATGAAAGTCTTGTACGGGGCCCGTAGACTCCCGAGCCCGAGCCCTCTCTAGCGAGTGAACCGTCTGTGTACCAAACCTGTCCTCCTCCTTCGATGAGCTGTCTTTCCCTAGACTTCCATTCTTCCCTTGACGGAAACACCACCGTAAATTTGCGATTGAAGCGATGCGTAGGAGAAACTGTATCGCTCCTCGCCAACGAAATAGGACAATCCTCATGCAACTCTGCTAGAATCGTCGAATGTCCTTTGCCTGGATTCATAAAAGTCCAGCTACCCTGACTCCAGAGACGGAACCCAGTTTTTCTAGCTTCCCCTTGGATTACCAGATCCAAAGGAGGAAGATTCAATAGTGTTTCAATGGCACTCAAGGGTGTTGTGCGCACTGCACTGGTTATACTAAGACATGCCAAACGTTGGACCTTATTAAGTTTGGCTCTTGTTGCCTCCGTCTTTATACAGGTCCACCACACTATGGAGCCATATATTAGTGACGGTCTGACTATTGTAGTGTAGAGCCAGTGCACCACTTTTGGGCTCAGGCCCCAGCTACTACCGACAACTCTTCTGCAGGCCCATAATGAGTTTCGAGCCTTGCTTACCTTATAATCCACGTGCAGCCTCCAAGTCAGCTTGTGATCCAGTATGACTCCTAGATACTTTACTGACTGAGACAATTCAAGTGTCGTTCTGAAAAAGGTAGGTCTCACGAGGCCTTCCATCTTCCTTTTCCTAGTGAACATAACGAGCTCCGTCTTTTCAGCGTTCACTGACAGATCCACCTCATTACACCACGTTTCCACAACACGCAGCGCGCCTTGCATTACCTCGGAGACTGTATTAATGAATCTACCCCTGACCACTATGCTCAAATCATCGGCATAGGCCTGTACGTAGACCCCTGTGTTGCTTAGTCTCACGAGTAGGTCATTCACCACTAAGCACCATAATAGAGGTGAAAGAACACCGCCTTGTGGGCAGCCTCGCGCCACTGCAACGCTATAGTGTATGTCATTAAGCGTTGCAGAAGCCACTCGGCCCTCTAGAGTAGTAAGAATCCACTCCACTAGGATTGGAGCAATTCCATGTCTCTCTAGGGCGCGTCTTATCGAATTGGTAGTGGTACAGTTGAACGCACCCTCGATATCAAGAAATGCTACCATAGCCACTTCCCGTTGATCCAACGTTTTCTCCAGCCTGCTGACCAAATGATGAAGTGCCAGCTCAGCTGATTTTCCCGCCTGATATGCGAACTGATAGGCATGGATTTCAACCCTTTGTAAGGGCCCATCCCTGATATATCTATCAACCAACCTCTCCAGTGTTTTTAGTAAAAACGACGAAAGGGTAATCGGTCTAAAGTCCTTCGGACGAGTATAGCTACCTCTGCCCGGCTTAGGAATAAAAACGACCCTTGAATGCAACCAGCTCTTCGGTGTGAAGCCAGTAGCCACGCAGGCGCGAAATATCCTAACTAGGTATGGTAGTACCAGATCCTGTCCATGTTGTAGCATGGCTGGAATGACTCCATCCTTGCCTGGACTTTTGTATGGAGCAAAAGTATTTATCGCCCATCTTGTGCGGTCATAAGTGACGACTTCTCCTGCCATCTGCCATTCCTCTCTATGAGGACGGCGGAGTGGCCTATGTGCACCTGTCTGCTGAGTGGCAGCCGATCCCGGAAAGTGCACACTCATGAGCAGTTCAAGCGTTTCCTCCTCGTTAATGGTTCTATGACCGTTCGAGTCCGTCAAGGTCCCCAACTTGGACTTGGTGTCCTTGCTAAGGATCCTATGCATCCTTGCCGTCGCAGGAATATCATTGATGGACCTGCAGAAGTTCCTCCAAGATTCCCTGGAGGCCCTCCTGACTTCCCTCTTATATTCCTGTAGCTTTATCCTATACTCCTCCCATTCAGGAGTACCTTTCCTGTACCTAACTCTCGTGAGTAGTTTGTGCAGGGACTTTTTCCTGGTTTCTAATTTCTTAGTCCAGAAGGTGGCATTGCCCGCCACGCCCACTTTGCGTAGGGGACAGTTATCCTCAAAGGAGGCTCGGAGGTCCCTACACAGGGAATCAACTGCCGCCTCCAAGCCCTCCCCTTTACTGAGATCCTGCTCTATAGGACGGAGCCTGCTGCCTAGGTCCTCTTTAAAAGAAGCCCAATTTGCTTGCCTAGGATTTCTAACAAGGATTCCCTCTTTTTCCCCGTCAATCCTAAACGTTATATGTCTATGGTCGGACAGTGACGGTTCCAAAGATACTGTCCAGTCCTTGACCTCATTACAAATACCGACCGTGCTCAGTGTTATGTCTAGGACCTCATCCCTCACATTGTTTGAGAAGGTAGGAGTGTCGCCAACATTCAGAACCTCTAGGTTCGACGTCCCTAGAAATTCCATCAGCTCTTCACCACGTCTATTAGTGTTAGAGCTGCCCCATAGGGTGTGATGGGCATTGCTATCACACCCCACGATAAGCTCGAGATTATTATCCCGACAATGAGACACAAGGTCCTCCATCTCTTTTGAGGGAGGAGGATCTCCTGAATCATACGGTAAGTACGCTGAGCATACCACTAAACTTCTTTCGACGCCTTGTTCTCTAAGGCGAATCACCACCGCAACCATGTCCCTAGTTGTAAAGTCCATTAGTTGCCATGCATTCATATTATTACATAATATGCACACTCTAGGCTTTGTCTCCGGAGCGCTACTAAAAATGGTATACCCTGGAATGTTAAGCCCGCTAATAATGCCATTCCTTATCCAGGGTTCCTGAATAAGAGCTATGTCATAGCGACCCCTAGTGATCGTCTGAGTAAGAACCCTAGAAGCCGCTATGCAGTGCTGCAAATTTATTTGAATAAAAGAAATGTAACTCACCATTTTTTATTTTGGCAGTCCACCCTCGTGTGTTTGTAGCGAACCAACGTCTAGTTCCCCACGGTGGGGCCCCGTTCGTTGCCGCTACCCTCGCTGTGACTGTGGCGTTGATCCGTCTGCCACAGCATCCTGGCTCCCTCCAGTGCTGAGTCGGAGTCACTATCGAGTAGCTGCCCCTCACTCACTGGTGTGCTGCTCTGTGGCCCACTAGTTCCTGGTGTGGGCACAACCCTATCCAACTCCGGAGACTCCTGAGGAGTCTGTTCCTGCCGCTCGGTCCCCCTTGGAGGAGCCCGAGCAGCAACAACAGCCTCCCCAGGTGCCAGCTGCCCTTGGTCCCTAGGCTCCTGGCTCTCGCCTGGGCCCTGATCACCGCCGGCAGCAGCAGTCCCGCGTTGCTCTTTATTCTTGCTCAGCAGAGTAAACACTGCTGAGCTCGCTCCGCAGTAGAGCCGCAGCCCCCTGCCTTCGATTACGCCCCAGCTAATGGAGTCAACGCTGAGGACCAGACGTACGCCTTTCGGCTCCATCTTGACCTCCATCACCCTCCACGAGCTGGGGTGTATCCCAGGATTTTGCCTGTCTAACCTCCTCAGGAGGATGTCCTCTTTCACGTGAGGGCCCGGGAACCAAGCCATCACCCTCCTGAAGACGGGCAGGTCCTCAAATCGCATCGCCCTGAGTCGTGCTCCTTCCCAGGGCCTCAGGTTGCCAACCTGAGCCTGCAGCCACGTCTGCGAGAACTCGTTCTCGCAAACAAAGATGGCCGCCCCCCTCGAGAAGTAGCAGTCAGCGAACCTTGGAAGGGCCCCTTCAAGTGGGAGCCCGTCCATCAGTCCGCTCACTGACTCCTGGATGCTGAAGACTTGCGTCTCCACCAACTGAGCACTAGGGTAGTCCTCGGGAACGAATACTACCCTGTGCCCGGTTTGCGCCACTCTAGCGTAGCTAACGTGAGCGGAAGTGCGAGCTCTCTTCCGCGATGAGGCACCCTCCGGTGTCACACCCGCCGACCTCGGACGTTTCCCAGCAATGCTAGGCCCCGCCGAAGCCGCAGCTGCAACACCCGAAGGCGCCCTAGCCCGCACAGAAGCCGCAGCGCCCCCCGAAGCAGATGCCCCCGAAGAGGCATCTAGACTTCCGGAGCCCTGCCCCTCCTGCGCCAGCCTTAGCCTTCGGGCCCGCTTCTTCTGCGCTCCCGTCCTACCCTTTTTCTTTAGATTCAAGGTACCCACCCTCTTGGCGAGTTCCCTTGAAATATCTCTCACTTGCTCTTCGCCAGTGAGGGTTCTATCGGGGTCCCCTGGTGAGAGGCCACCCGGTTGCTGTTCGGGGTTCCCTGATGGGGGGCCCCCGGATTTGGGTTTATTATTATTGTTTTTTTTGCTCATAATAAATCCCACGAGTAAGGGGGAACTACATGGTCCACACTCGCGGCGCCCCCTGCACGAGTGTAAGGCTTGTTACTCTGGGAGGTCGCCTGGTATCCCAGAGGCTCCGTTAGCGACGGTGCACCCCCACCGCCACGCACCCTTTAGCACGGATCGCATGACACATTGGGTTGGGTTATAACAATAGGAAGAGATATATAATAATTTCTCTATTGTAGAATGTAATGATAAATCACACTTATGTTGTATAATATTTTACGTTGCATTTTGACTTTGTGATTCAGTGTTTGTGATGTAAGATTGTCGACTGATATCAATGTACATATTTTGTAATATAAACCATATATAAAAAATAATAAAAAGATTGCTGTCAAAGCTTAGTTTTCTTATTTATAGTAGAGTTTGAATGAGGGAAATGCAGATTCAGACATAAACAAAAATATATTTGATTTTCATTTGGCTTTCAAAATGAAAATAAAATTGCTTGCGACTTGTGGTTTATTATGCCTAAACCTACTGGCCACTTTACAGTCATGCTCTCATGTCAATCATAAAATTAGTCAGGATACTGTTTTATATGTTTACATAATGATTAATTTAGTTATCCAGATTTTGGTCCTGAACATGAATGCCATGCATACAATAATTTTTTTCATTTTCAAAGCCAGAAAAGAAAAATGTGACTGCCATAGTTTTTGCAAGAAAATTAAAGTTGGTATGTGTATCTGTCCAGCTTTGTATAATAACAGTAACACAACAATACATTATGAATAAATGAACAAACAGCACAAACATAGGAGCGCAGTCAGTTGATGGTAATTTATGTAATTAGAACAATATTTCTTTTTTGTCCAGTTAAAGATCAGATTGGTGATTCATTGATGTATTATTAATTTACTTTACAGATATATTACAAAGAATTTTGACCTTTGCAAACAGGTATATAAGTTAATGAGTTCAAATATATGGATAGGAAAAGTACCTGTTTGATCCACATTAGGTATTTACTTCAATTGATTCTTGGCCTGATTATGCATGTACTGTGATGCAACTGTTTGAAATCCATGTACTTACCCTTTTGGTTGTGACTGATGTCTCTGTGCTTTGCCAACTCTCAATTTAAGTATCCCTAGGCTTGTTTTTTTTTATATGATGAAATAAAGCTCGATTGTTATTACTATTATATTACTATATAATGATTTCTTTATTGTAAAATGTAACAAATCACACTTCTGTGTTGATGATATTTTATGTTGACAATCCTCTTTGTGTTATGATGTCAAACTATGACTGATTTAAAATGTGTGACTCATATCAATGTACATATGTTATAATATAAACTAGGTATATAAATATTGAAAGAACTGCTGCCAAGTTTCTCTTCCATATTTCTGTTTACCTTTGAATCATGGAATTGCAGATTCAGCCTGTAACATAAACAATGTATGTATATTAAAAAAACTCAGGTCTGCAGTTTCATAGGCATCAGAAAATATTTGATGTTGTCTTGGTATATCCATTAACCGAAAACCTAAGAAAAGTCTCCAATTACCAAAAAATAAAATAATGTCTGAGGATCCAAGGAAGATATCCACTTACAACAATCCTGTACTTAAAATATACAAGTAATCATTATTTTAGGTATGACAGACAACCCTCTACGAACCCTAGAAAACTTTCATTTCATAGGTATTTGATTATTTGGCTAATTTGTTGTCTGCTGAATATGGATGATTCTCTAATGCATAATCCTTGTGTAATTTTTAACTAGTAAGGTATTATATCTATAATAAATATATTATAAAAATATAAAGCTAACCTACCTTTATTCTTGCAGCAGACGTCAATACATCTTGATTTTTATACTTTGAACTTGTTCCCATTATTTCTTAGTGGTGCCTTTTATATTTGATGGAAAGATTGTTCATGTCAAAACTCCTGCAACATACAGTGTAATTAGTACAAGTCGTTCCCAAAAGTGCATCAAGTTTCAAACTATGATCATTCACGAAAACTTTCATGACAACAGCTGTCACACCTGCTCCAGCAGCAGCCAGAAGATATGTTTTGTTCATTATTTTAATTTGTAATTAGTAAAGTACTACATCTATAACAAATATAAGAAAAATACAAATCTAACCTACCCTTATGCTGGCAGCAGATGTCAATACATTTTCAAGATGTTTATCTTTTAATATACTTCGAACTAGTATCATGCTTCGAACTTGTTCCCAATACTTATTAGTGATGCCTTTCATATTTGATGGAAAATTTTTCATGTCAAAACTCCTACAACACACAGTGCAATTAGTAATTAGTACAAGCCGTTCCCAAAAGTGCATTGAGTTTCAAACTGTGATCATTCACGAAAACTTTCATGACAACAGCTGCCACACCTGCTCCAGCAGCAGCCAGAAGATATGTTTTGTTCATTATTGTAATTTGTAATTAGTAAAGTACTACATCTATAACAAATATAATTAGCTTTGTCCCAATCAGCCTTTTGATCACCGTAACAGAATCGTCATGAAATAACACCATCTGATTGGATGGAATCGGTATAAGCCCCCTCCATTACCTAACCTCAACAATACTGAAATGAAGTGAAATGACCCGTGGAGCGGTGGAAATGACTGAAATATACCAATATGGCGTCAGCATGAAAAACAGGGTTTTATAGGTTGGGAGGAGCGACCTAATGACCTATATTTGAAATTCCACCTTTTTATAAAGATCAAAGTATATACAGATTTGTGGTGAGATTTGTAGTCCGACAAAATGATGGAGACGATAGCCAACAGTGCATATTTTGAACAATTAATTGCGAAATATATTGATATAGCTGAAAGTTACCTTAAAAAGGATAGCATTTTGGGTTTGGATAAATTTTCTTTCAATCGTGGCACCATTAGCTATGACAGGAGCGATTTCCCACCAGTTACAAATAAGGGTTTACTGAAATATCTTTTTATTGACTACCAGTTGGCAGTTTTTATACCTACAAATGCTCAAATGAAGGCATACAAAAGTTGGAATGGCTAAAAGTTATTTGAAGCTGTTGTTTTAGTAGCGTGGAGGGATTGAAATTAAGAACTAGGTACCACGTTTTATTACCAATGGTAAGATCATCATTTACTTTATTTATTTTGTCTGCATAATGTGTGGAATTTAAGGTCAAACATTCACAACACATGACTGTGCTACCATTACACACATGGGTTACTGCAAATTAGGATGGAAGCATTGAGTGTGCTCATTGCACTTGCATGGCTGGTACAGAAGAAGTAGAAGACGTATTATAGTCATGTTGGTGCATTCTTGTATGCTGCAGAATGATGACCAGCTGGAACACCTCATCATGTACAGGTGTTCGTTCATTGTGGAATGTACCAAGGATGTCTCAGGTACTTTAAAATGTATTGTAAGCTTTTGCGATACATTTTATAAATGTACACATTTAGATTTAATAGCCAACAAAGGTTTAAGTTACGGGACATAATATACTTATGTTTGACATGTTCCACCTATGTATATGTGGATAAAAATATCAATATCTTCTTATTGGTTGTAGGTATGCTGTGAGCCATTAAAGAAAATGGATTTTGGTACAACTGTGACTGCATCCATCATCATGATCTAGATGTACCAGCAGCATCTCATGAAGACTAGGTCAACCTACTACAAAGCCTCAAAAAAGCAAACACGTCATCAGTATTGATGCATCTAGTGGAGCCATCTTCAAGTGAATTTTAAGTGCCAAATGTTGAAACATTAAACCCTTACCAAAATTTGCACAATGAGAAATATGAAACATTTCATTTGCAACAGCTATTGCAGAACAATATGTCCAAATTGGTAGTGATTGGTTTAATCAGCATGCTGATATGATAATAGCATCTAAATTGAAGCAAGTTTGTTAAATATCTGTAGAAAAACCATTGTGATTAGTAAAATGTAGATGTTATCCACTGGAATTCTTTTTCCAAACAAAAGATGCAGCATGAGGGTTAAGACATTACCACTAGGATCTGGTAATGAAATGGGTAGGCCTTGTTATTCAACCAAAATGGGCCTAGCTAAAAGCATCACCTGATGACCTGATGCTCTTGTGCCATGTACGTGCTGTGGAAGTGGCTGTCTATAAATGAAGTATCTATACTCAAACAATTTGCTGAGAGGCAGATTACTTGTTCAGTATTGATAAACAATGAGATATGTTTGGATAAAACTAAAACTCATAGTATTATTTCCAGGTAGGCAAGCAATGTTATTTGTCTTCTCTCAGTATTTGGTAACACCATGTGTTGTAGGCAGCATCACTGGTCAATGTATGTATGTCCGGATTATTAATTAATATAACACAAACATAAGCAATATCACTTAAAACCATATCAGGGTTATCAAACAAATTCTCACCTTCAAATCATAAAACTCAACAGATTTTTATTCATATCATTGGTTCAGTGATGGTCTCAAGAATTTACTATTTCCTAGGTAGTTTAATAAAACTAGTGGCTAACTTTTTCATATTTTCTTTTTTGTTTATAAAATAAACATTGACTGTAAACCTAAACCCCATAAGATAGTTTACATTTTCTAAAGTTCATCATTTAGGCGTGCATGGTATTGAAATCATATATATAAAAATTTGATACCTAATGAGTTTTTTCTTACACTGGCCTACTCACATCATCATCATCAGTCCTTTGTTGATGTTAATACAAACTTGGTTTGTTTACATAGGTCATAGTGCATTATAAAATAAAAACATCTAAAACTTTGTGGAATACAACACTAAAATTATACACTAAATTCCTCCAAAAAATAAAAAAACAGTTTTCTATTAAAATTTAATTTTTTATTAACATTTTACCTTTATTATAAATTGTTTTAAAGGTAGCCCCTTAATATAATTTGGAAATTTATTATATAGCCTGATTGTCTGGTAGCCAGGACCATCTTGACACTTTGCCAAGCTCCAACTTTTTTTTTTTCTGGTGCCATGATCATGTATATCCGAGTTATATGACCATTACTTTTTTTTATATATATAATAAATTTTCAATTATCAAGAGGGAAGAGGGTATAGTTAAAATGTAGTATTCCTTGAAGGCATCTTTGCAATCCTCAGTATATCCTAGTCTAGCCAGTATTCTTACAGCCTTCCTCTGTAATGCAAACAACCTATGAGCCCCTAAGAAATAACCCCAGGCCAAAATTGTATATGAAACGTGAGTGTGTATGAGTGCAAAATAAGCAGTTTTTAAAACAAATACTGAAATATGTGATGAAAGACCCCTGATAGCATATATACCACTGGCATCGTCTTTCCTACTTTTGCTGTATGTGACCCCCATTGGAGTCCACTGTCGAGGGTCACCCCAAGCAATTGAGCCTGTTTCATCCCCCATTTTTGTAATGGTTGAGCACAATGTAAATATCACATTGTGTGTTTTGTTTTTATATAGTAGTAGAGCATTAGTATGAAACCATACTTCTGTCAGAGCTGCCTTAGATCTTAATTATGCTAATTTTAGACTATCTTCAGAAAGAGATATAGTTGTATCAACCGCAAAAAAAGTATAATGCACATTTCTGTTGGTGGCAGGTAAATATATATATAGTAGAAATAATATGGGTCCTAAAATTGAGCCTTGGCCTTGGGGAACTCCTTGTTTTAAACAGTTCTTCTGAAGGCAATAGACTTCCAACTCTTACTATCTGTGATCGATTTGATAGATATTTCTATTAATGTGACACTCTCATCAGAAAAGTTATAGGCTTTCAGTTTTTATAACTCAATTTTGTGACTAACACAATCGAAAGCTTTCACAGTGCTGCTGAATATTGTTTCTTGTAAAATACATCCATTATCTGAGAATTCAGATTAAGAATACCCATGACTAAGTTCTTGCCTTTACGGAAACCAAACTGGCATCCTGAGACTTTTTACAGATAAATGCAGTTCTATTAATATATTTTTTATATACGTTATTATCTTCAGGTTCAACAGCAAATGGCCATGACAGAGATGAGTTCTGCAATTTCATTGTATGGTCAACTGAAGGGACTTTTGTTGAGAGACTCAGTTTTAATGAAGCTTTTTGGCTCTACCACAGGGAAAAAGCTCTCCTATTTCATCAGAAGGTTATCATGCCAGAGCTATTGGGTAGACTTTTCACACAGTCAACACCATCCATTACTACATGGTACATGGTGCTCTTATAATGGTCCTGATTGATGATGGTAGACCAATCATTTGCTGTAACGGAGAACTTTGCATGATATCTTGGTATCATTTACAATGTGTTGGACTGTCTGAAGTTCCCAATGAAATATGGACATGTAGGGGTTGTAGAGAGATAGATAGAGTAGATACTGTTTATTCATGTAAGATAATCCTATTACAATATAGTTACAATAATACATAGACTGATAGAATAGAATAATACAATTTTATAACCTAAAACTATTCATAATCTTATCATATAGTTAATGAGTAGTCAAATGATAACCAATTACTAACTGAAAAACATCAATTTGAGGTATTACAATAATCTTACAAAGGCTTAAATAAATAAAAAGCCATGTTCATGTAGTTCTAGTGAAAATTTTTTTTTAATTTTCTTATGAATATATTCAAAATCAAGCTTCAGAGAAAGTGTTTGATTCATGATTAATCCAAAATATTTTATTTGACTTACTCATTCTATATCCTCATTATGCAAGTTCAATTTAAAATTTTTAATACTTATAGTCTTTATTTTCTGAAGAGTAAAAATCTACATTGCTTTTGTTGCTCAGTTTCAATTTGTGAGTTTCTGTTGTTTTAATTTGTTAGTATCTATAATACCTTCTTTTTTATTAAGCAACCATTGTATCATCTCTATTAGTTCAAAAAATTAACATCAGTGCATGCAATTAATGTGTCATCTGCAAATAAGTTGATAAATTCCAGCCCTTCAATATAATTCATAAACGTTATAAACAATAATGCTCGAAGTATACTACCTTGTGGTGCCCCATATTTGCTTTCTTTGTTTAAAGATTTACTCTCACCCGCTAGGGCATCCTGAAATCTGTTGGTTAAATATTCCCTAAACCATTTTATTACTTAATTTTGTTCCAAAACCATATTTTAGTTTTTTTAACATTATTATGTCAATGGCTTTTCTCAAGTCTAAAAAAATTACAACTACAAATTCATTCTTGTCTACCGTTTTTTTCCATTTTGAGATTGTGAGTTGAATTGCTGTTTCGTAGGAGTGACATTTTCGAAAACCAGAATGGTTTTCAAGGAGATCATGTTTATCAAATATAAGACTATTTATTTATTTATAAATTATTTTTTCCAACAGTTTTTCAATACAAGGCAGTGTGTTAATTATTAGTCCATATGTAGACACATCGGATTTGTCTTGACATTTTGCAACAGGAATAATGGTAGTCTATAATTTATTTGGAAGACCTTTTAAACGAATTTATAAAATTGAGAGCTGCATATCCTGTTGTATCAAAAGTTCTTTTAAGAAATTGAGTTTTTAGCATACTATCTACGTCTTGCATGTTTTTCATGGAAATATATTATTATTATTATTATTATTATGGGCTGAAATTAATCAATTCTGCACTCAAAGTACAAGTAAATCACTATCAGACCAATCACAATTTTAATGAACACTAGATTATTATATCCTCAATAGTTTTTGTGAAGTATGAATTAAACATACATGCGGTTTCATTTTCAGTCCCTACAAAAATGTTGGTCTTGTTCGTTCTAAAATTTGTATTTTGTATAATTTCCAGATTCATCAGAGTCATTCAACATTTTTTTCAGACATTTCCATATTTCTTTAGAGTGATATTTATTATTATCAGTCATGCTTTCATATTATTCTTTCTATTTTGCATTAACAAATTACAACTAAGTTTTGCTTGATTTTATAATTATTCCATATCAATATATTACTACCATTACTATAGTTAATAAAATATCTATATGCCCTGCTATCAAGCTTTAAGGCTAATTCCCTAATTTTACTATCATAGGAAGTAACATTATCAGTCTCAAAGTTTATTTCCATAATCATTCATTACAGCAGTACATTTTTTATTAAGATAATCAAATATCACATCAGTATCAATAGAATCAAAATTCATATCACATACTAACAGTTCAATCATTAGTTGTATATATGTAAGAATTAAATTATTACAAACCATGTAGGTATTTTTTGCAGGTGTTAAATTTTTTGCTAAACCACCTCTTTTTAATGACTTGTGAATAAAACTACATTCTTTGATATGAAAACTGTTTATTAACATTTTGGCTGCCTCTCAAGTCCTGCTTTTAAAATATAAAAATTATTGTTGTATTTGTATATTGTACTGTATTGTATTTTATATAAATATATTATTGTTGCTCTATTGGGTATTGTGTATTAACTTTATTTTGTGTTACTTGGGATCTTTAATCTAGAATTCATTTACTTTATTACAATAAAGTCCTTTCTTATAAATATATAACATATACTCACATAAAAAAAACAGATGACTTGTATTGATAGAGGTGCAACTGCTGAGCATAAATTTATAAGAGCCCATCATAAATATACAATTTTTGTCAATGATAGGATAAGGTCTCCTCAACGTGTACTAAGCAAAACTGTAGATAAGACATCATTAAGGATATTATACTTTTGTCAGTATTCCAATAACATGTTCTGCATGGATCTGCAGTGTGCCAGGACTCGTGTTTTCTAAAGTTCTATGCAGTTATATATGGCCACAGGTAAATGCAGGTATTTCAACAGTTGCCCTATAGAGCTGTACAAACTCCCTCATTAGAAAACTTCTCTCAGCCACAACATTTGGAATAAATTTTTTGAGAAATTCTGAATTCTCTATCACACACTTATCTGAAACTGGCCCACCCCATCCTTTACAGGTAAAACATATTGATCAGTGTAATTCAAATTAAATATTTGTTTATTTGCCCATGTTTATAATGTGAGTAAGACTGTGCAGTTGCCAATACAAGTGAAGGGTTTTTTTATTTTTATCTCAAAACAGTCTATAATAACAGTCGTTTTTTCCTGGAAAGTTTCTTTAAACCAAGATGGCATTATTTTTTTGAGATGCTCTTTAGATGGCCAAAATACAAAATTCTTCATCTGCATGACATTTTATGTTTATATTTTAAGAATAAGTTGACACAGTAGTTGGACTTATCCCAAATCAGAAATCCAAATCCTTAAAATCAATATTTAAACGTAACTTCATAGGAGTCAACTGAATATGCTTCTCTATTGGCAGCAGTCTGACTTTAGAGTAATGTAGGGTTCTACAAGACTGATAATAGTATCTTAAACATTTTTGCTGGAAACCCCATATAACATTTTAGGTGAATCTGATCATATTTGAGAAGTTTGCATGAACACATCTTTCCAAATTGTCTCTGATGTTTGAAGTACCCCATATGCTCCAAATAAAGTTTTGTGATGTTATTGCAGGTCATCTCAGTTTGCACAACTTTAATGGTTTTCTTTTCCTCTCAAAGGTTACAAGTGTCCACAACATTTACACTGCTGTTGTTTCCTATTCTGACTTGTACTGGGTTCATTCTACTGCTAAAAGTTTTAAAGCCCATTGTTTTGAAATCAATAAAGCTAAATATTATTTTACCTGTGCTCTGTAGCATTTCGGTTTATATCATTCCAGCTTCACACCTGTTAAATTTGTGCTTTTTGGTTGCAAACCCAAAAGAGAAGGTATTCAGTCAGGATTCAACTGATCTGTTAAGTATAGCAGATTCGCCTAAAATATCAGTTTATTAGTGGGTATGTGTAATAATAATATTCATAATAGTGTTTATTCCTCAAGAAAATATCTATACATTACAAGAATACTTGATTAACATAAACAAATAAAACAACAGCAATACGAGGACATAAACAACGAATTACCACAAAAGTGCATCACTTGTACGTGGTGTACAAAAGGAATATATAATATTAAATGTAATAATAAATATAATATCCAGGTGAAGGGTTAAGTGTCATAATTTTGAGTCAAGTTAGGATGTTTTGTATAACTAGGTAAAGGATCATAATTGTAATTTTGAGTCTAATTAGGGTGTTTTGTATAGCCAGGTAATTTAGGTCTTATCAGATGAATCGTAGAATATTAGTACTAGTACACTAGTATTGGTACTATATAATCTCTATAGAATTATGTATTTGGAAGCGGGTAAGTTCTTGAATCCATTTTTTTAATTGTTTTTTGAAATAGCCTAACCTTCCAATTTCTTTAATAACTGATGGTAATAGTATAGTTTTGTATGTATAGTTTTGTGGACAAGTAAACATATGACCTAAACATAATACTTTTATTATGCGGTTTGAAAATAAAGTTGGACGATATATATCTATGTATATATACTGACCTGTTATAAAGTGTCGAAGATACATAAGCAATTAAGCATATTTCAGTTTCAAATCATCCAAATCTGCCAGCAAAATAGCAACTCCAACATCTCCTAGTATATAAAAAAAGATAAATCTTCCCAGGATATTCTAAAGTTTTTACCACGGATTTTAAGTTTAGTCAAAAAAAGGATGTTTAGATAAGTGCAATCACGAAGTATTATGCCATCGATTGTAAAATTTGTAAACGAGGTAAACACAAAACATAAATATTTATAGGTTAGCACAATAGGTTAGGTTTGAACCGTCCAACCGCCAGATTTCCTGCTCGCCAGTCCTCGGCACAGCCGCCTTCGTTTTCCTCGCAGTTCTCACTTGATTCTCGCTTCCAAGCTAGTATCGCATTTGCCGTAATAAAACGATCCTAGAACCGGTTCTAGAACTGATGGGTTGGGACACTTTGAGGATCGATTGAGAACTGATTTCCATATAGTTAGCATTGGAGTGGGCGGGGCTTAGACGGTTCTGTTACCGTCCGATTACGGTACTCAGCTTGATTGGGACAAATCTAATAAAAATACAAATCTAACCTACCTTTATGCTGGCAGCAGACGTCAATACACGTCAGTAGGTCGTGGCAACACCCATAGTGGTCGGTGTTTACAAGCTCTCAAGATAAATGCAAAATTACAAGTAAAAACAAAAAATAAAATGTGTATTCAGTAGTCAGTGAGTGCATAAGTGACCACATGAACCGATGATCAAGAAAGCAGATGTGGAAATCATAATTATTCCAATTTCCTACTCTTTGTTTACAACTCTGGACAAAGCCAGGAGTCCACAGCGTTGCCAAGTTTTCTATTAATCTTTATTTTCCAAGTAACGTTTAAACAACATCAGGCATGGCTCCAGTTGACTGCATTATATGCAGTAAAGCTGTAAAAGCCGGATACTCCATAAAATGCCAAAAATGCTCTCATTGGCTGCACAGGGACTGTGCCAACCTGTCCATTGATGAAATAAAAAATTTCGAAAAAGAACTTAGACTTGAGAAGGGTAAACGATTTTACTGCACTATATGTCGTCCGCAGAGTCCAAAACGCAGAAACAGTTTAACCTCATGTGAGGAAAACCCTGCAGAACAATTTGAAGACAAACTACTGCAAAAAATAAAACTTTACTTCAATGACATTCTGGAAACCCAGATAAATAGGATAAGAGAAGAAAACGAAAAACTTTTAAACATGTACCAGCAGAAGATCACTTTTTTAGAGGGTGAAATCATAAAACTGTCCTCAGTACAAGACAGAATCTCAAAACTTGAAAATCAGTTTTCAGAGCTCTCAGCAAAACTAGCGAGGGAGGAGCCTATGTTGGTTACTAAACAACAAAATGAGGTAAAGTATCAAGAAGCCTCTTTGAATGCAGTAAATGAAATAAATGAAAGAGAAATGCGTAAACAAAATCTCATTGTGTTCAACCTTCAGGAAGAGGATGGTGGAACAGAGGCTGACAGAACTGCAGCACAAAGTATAATTAAAAATGTGGATCCTGACCTCAATACAGACAGCATAAAAGTGTTCCGTATTGGAAAACCACAGCAGAATAAAAATAGACCACTGAGGGTGGTGTTGAAATCTCAAATGGAGGCTAGGAATATTTTCTTCAAGAGGAAGGAGCTGCTAAAAGTTCCACATTATGAACACCTAGCTCTAGGATTAGACAAAACTAGAAATCAAATTGCAGAATACAAGCAGATGAAAAGTGAACTACAAAATCGAATGAGGAATGGTGAAAAAAATTTGATCATAAAATATTTCAAGGACATTCCAAAAATAATCAGCATTCCACAATCTACAAAAAACTAAGTACTTTCACTATTGACCAGGCTGGTTCACCCAGTGGAATTTCTTCACAAAGAACACATTGCAATAAAATCACTTCTCCTATGATTACAAGACACACTGTGTCGTTTCTATACCAAAATGTGCAATGCATTAAAAATAAAATGTCTCAGCTGGAGGTAATTCTCAAAGAAAATAATGTACAGATCTTTTGTGTAACTGAGCACTGGCTCTCAGAAAATGAAACATCTTTTATCTTTGAGGATTTTAAATTGGTGTCATCCTTCCATAGAGCTGTCTCTATTCATGGTGGGGCGGGTATTTATGTAAGACAGAATATTAATTGTCATGAAATAAAATGTGCCAAAAACTTATCAAGTGAGTTGGTCTGTGAGATGGCAGCTATCAAGGTAAATCAACTTATGGTAGTCACTATATACAGGCCTCCTAATGGTGATTTCCAGCAGTTTCTGGATATCTTATGTTCTCTCTTAGACAAATTAGGAGTAGAAGGTAACATAATCTTGGCTGGTGATTTTAATATACCATTCAATACAAATGATAATAGAGTAACCCAGTTGATAAACATACTTGACTCATATGGCTTAGGACAGACTGTTTTCTTCAATACAAGGCTGAACGCATGTCTTGACAATGTTTTCACTAACATCATAAATTTCTCTGCCAATGTTGTTGATTTTGGTTTATCTGACCATTCTGGTATTATTTTCAATGTTAACAATATGTATAAAGATGAAATATCAAATGCAAGAGTCAACTATACACCGATTACAGATGAGGGATTACTTACTTTTTATAATAGGATAGAGCATCAAAATTGGGACTTTATTGAAAACTACTCTGACTGTACAACAAAATTTCACTTATTCTATCATTACATATTAGATCATTTTGAAAAAAGCTTCCCTGTTAAGTCAAAAGCAAAGCAAACTTTCACTAAAAACGTAAACTGGTTCAATGATCATTTGAAGGGGCTAAGGGATACACTGTCTTTTTTAATTGAAGTCAACAAACGAGACAATAACTTGATATCAAATCAATCTGTGAAACAATATAAAGCTAAATACAGACGCGAATTAGATAAAGCGAAACGCCAATATAACGATGAATTAATCAATAAAGCAAACAATAAACAACAAGCAATGTGGGATATTATAAAAAACCATTCTGGCAAAACAGTCAGGAGTCACATAAGTACAAAACTGAACGCAAATGATTTTAACAATTATTTTGTAAATATTGCAAAGAAATTAACTGATAATCTAGAGAAATCAGACAAAAATCCTCTAGACTACTTACATGTGAATATCAATGTACACTTTAATTTCAGATCTGTTTCGTATATTGAAACCCGTGAAGCAATAGAAAATTTGAAAAATAGTAGTAGTAAAGATCCATATGGCATTACTATTAAAGTAGTCAAAACTATAAAAAATCTAATTTATGTGCCTTTAACAAAATTGATAAATTTTTGCATTTCACAATCTGCTTTCCCATCATTGCTTAAACTTTCAAAAGTAATACCTATTTTTAAAACAGGTCGAGAGGATGATTTAAGCAATTTCAGGCCCATAGCTCTAGTTCCAGTACTTGCAAAAATATTTGAATATATATTAAATAAGCAAATAATAGAATATTTAGAGAGTAATGGTATTTTAAGTGAAAATCAGCATGGATTTCGAAAAAATAAAAGTACTTCAACTGCCTTAACTGAATTAACAAATTTTGTTCTTGAAGGTTTTGAAAATTACCAAACTACTGACTGCACATTGTATGATTTATCGAAAGCATTTGACTGTGTCTCTCACTCCATACTAGTGGACCTACTCTTTTTCTAATATACATAAATGACATAGAACATTGTGACCATGATTCAAAATTTATTATTTATGCTGATGATACATCAAGATCAGGGCCGGCACTTTTTCATTTCCTAACCAGGTGCAAACGCCAGCCAGTGTTAGCGACTGGGGGGGGGGGGTAAGGGATTATTCACTTTTGTATAAGGGTTCTTAACATTAAAAGATATAGCTGTTAAAATGGAACAAATTCATTATTTTATTAAAAAACTGGAACCAAAAAAATTCAAAGATACAAAATATATATATAAATGAAAATACAAAATACGATAATTGTAAAAATACTTATCGAGCAAAAGTATTTATTCTACCCTGAGCCCTACCGATAAATTCATCCATCAGGACCTCAATGTCTATTTCAGAGATAAGGTCTCGGTGGATGTGCAGTATGCTGAAGTGGTTCAACCTTTCTGCCTTAAGTGTTGATCGCAAGTACGATTTCAATCTGCGCATCGCTGAGAAACTACGCTCACACGTACATGTAGATACAGGTATAGTCAATAATATGCGAATCAATTTCGTCAGCTCTGGAACTAAATTAACCACATCCAAATTTTCCTTCAAATAATTAACAACGTCTGCAAGACTATTCGGAATGCCATACTTCGAGGCGTTGTTTTTCATTAGGTCATATACCATATCGCGATGCAGTGTCAGACGATCGGCATCAAAGTTTTCTGTTTTATAAAATGAAATCACCTTCTCAGGACATTGCGTAGTTTTTACAACAAAATTTTCGAAATCATTCAATAGTCTTATTGTACTGGATTGAAAGCGGCTGTCAAGAGAAGTTACAGAAAGGTCTAATAATTCAAAAAACAGTTTCCGATATAATTCTTCTGGATTGGCAAAAACGTGAGGTGATGAGTGGCTATCATATCTTTTGGGTGCTTTTCGAATGCGAGGAAGACTTGGCAACTGTAAGTCTATTTTGTTAGCCTCAGTTGTTACATCAAGCCAAAATTTAGGAAAATCATTATTACGACAATCCTGTAATGATTGCATCGTTCTTTTAACATGTGCATGGGATTCGGTTAAATTTAAATCAATTTTTTGTAACACCGTATTTAAAGTTTCAACACGCTCAAAAATACAAATAAGAGCTTTCAAATGGAAGAAAAAGTCAAATGATTCGAGCTTGTAAAGGTAAGACGAAGCTGAAGCTGTTACTGTAGAATCCATTGAGGAATCATCTAAAATTTCGCCGAAGAATTCCATCAATGGTTTGTAATTATCACGTACAGTTTTAAGTGATTTTATACGGACACACCACCGAGTTGGACAGTATTTCATTAAAGCTGGCGATCCTTCATTTTGCAAATTTTTGAAAATATCAAGTCGACGAGGCGAATCACGAACGAATGTAATTAATTGCTTAACAGTTCCTATGAAATCTCTAACTGACTGAATTCCCGTCAAAGCATCCTGGACTGACAAGTTTAGCCGATGGGGAACGCAATGGACGAATAACGCCAACGGATTCTCCTCGCGAATTCTTGTTTGTAAACCAATCTTATCACCACTGACATTCGCAGCACCATCAAAAGACTGCCCTCTTACATCTTTGAGGTCCAAATTATACCGCGTAAGAACATCTTTAACGATTGAAAATAAGGTTTCTGACTTCGTATTTTTAGTTTCATAGAATCCAACGAAGTCTTCAGTCACATTCAATTTTTCATCAACATGCCTTAAACACAATGATACCTGTTCTAATCTACTAATATCAGAGGTTTCGTCCACCATTATTGAATAATACTTAGCATTTCGAACCGCTTGTAAAATCCCATTCAATACACTATCAGACAATATTTTGAGAATCTCTTCCACAATTGAATGATGGAGCCACTTCTGATTCGATCTTTTCAGCCACTTGTCCAATTCTGGTACATCGTTGGCTCGTAGTTTTAATAACTCATTAAATTTTGAATCTTCGAAGCTGCCTTCCTTATGAAAGGAACCTCGAAATGGCAATCCTTCTTTACTCAGGAAAATTATACTTTCAAAAATTTTTCGTAAAGCAATCCTCGCTTCTTTCATTTCTTTAAGCTTACCATCTGACAATTGTTGGATTACAGGTTTTGTTTTTTTCATAGAATGCAAGGCCTGAACACTTGCAAAGTGAAATTTGGATTTTTCATGGTTTTTGAACGTATCATGCGCATGATTCCACTGTGAAAAACCAATTGAAACAAATGCTTCTTTTGTCTGCTGGCTACCAGGGTCTGCTGGCAAGGGTAAATTTGCAGTTACAGCTTCTGTACAAATGGTGCAAATAGCACTACCATTCTTTTCTTCAGACTCTTGCAGCCACGGATATGTGGCGGACCACTTTGGCAGAAATTTTCTACCTTTTCTATGTTTGTCTTTGGCTGAAATAATGATTGACATCAAAAATCTTGATTTGGTCCACTGGTGATCATAGGGAGAGGGGCAATTTCCCCATAAAAAACATTGTAGCGATTTTTTAATCAAATTTGAAATGTCCGTGGCCTACCGCAAAAAGTAGCTTTAAGTGACAATAATCTAAATCCGGCAACAGCGCTACAATCCAACGCCAATTGCCAGTCAGCAGCTATCCCTATTGCTAAGTTTTTTCATTCAAATTTTCAATGCCCCCCCCTGTCAAGTAAGCTATGACCGCCAGTGATTCGGTTTTACCCATACCATAATCGGTGTATTAAAACAGCAGTTTAGGGTAATTGATAAACAATAAAAACTTTAAAAACTTACTGTTGGGGATGGAATGTCTATCTGTAGCTGGCGCCTTGACACTAATGCTATTAGATTTATATTGGGTCATATGAGATTTCGATTCACGTTCACTTGTAGAAGCACTACTAGCATCAGAAACATAAGAGGCTGGAACAACTTCAACATTCGGTAACGATACAGATTTATTTCGATCGGATTCATTTTTTTGTTTACTTTCTCCTTTTTTTAACCAATTCAACATCATTATTTCCAAAAAGCAAAACAGGTAGATAACTGTAGACAAACTTCGTTCGTTTTGCTCACAGGCCACGTTCAACTTCAGCCAGAGTAAACATGCGGTACAGGATAAGTCACAAAACACTACCTCTGCTGACCGTAGACTGCTCATTATTAACCACAAAACATATTACAACGGCAGCTTCAGCTCTCAACTGGTGGCTCGTGGCTGCAGCGTAGACTGCACGGCGCGCACATATTCACGGATAGACATCACAGAATGGTAACACCTGAGACGAAAAAAGAACGGAAGAACCACTCGCGCTCTTTTTTGTGACTAGATTGAGAATTACGAATTAACATTAATTTGTTGATTGTAACTGATTTTCAGTTTTAATCTGGTTGGTCGTGTTCCTGTTTTTTGGTTATTTGAACAAAAAGGTAAGAGTTATGGAGAATTTCCAATCAGGTGCAATGCACCTGATTGGAATTCTAGCCAGGTGCAAGCGCCCGTTTGCACCTGGGGATTCGCCGGCCATGATCAAGATTACAACATTCAAATTCCCTAAATAGCATCAATCCTGAAACCCAACAACAATCTGGTTTTGAAACTTGGTGCCTAGCAAATCAGCTGCATGTAAACAAAAATAAAACCCAACATATTTGCTTTCAGACAACTAACAGCGTTGATACAACCAACAATGATAAGGTGAAACTCCTTGGTGTTTACTTGGATCCAATGCTCATATGGAAGGACCAAGTCAATGAATTATCAAAAAAATTATGCAAAACAATTTTTTTGGTTCGAAACTTAAAACCAATTGTAGGTCTTGATACAATTCTTAACTGTTATCATGGATATTTCCAATCAGCGCTGAGTTATGCCATTTTTACCTGGGGTCATTCATCCCATGCTAAAGATATATTTGCACTCCAAAGAAGATGCATAAGGATAATAGCAAATCTAAGCTACCAGGAACCATGTCAGTCTGCATTTGTGAGCTTAAAGATCCTTACTCTCCCATGTATCTATATACTTCAGTGTCTATCCTATGTAAAAAGATATGAAAATCGGTTCGTCAAGCATTCCAATGTGCATATACATTTGACAAGAAATAGAGAGAACTTACAATTGAATGACTTGCGGCTGACAAGATCCAGAAACGCTGAAAATTACCACTGCATTAAGTTTTACAATGCCCTACCCAGTAGCATAAAAATGCTCCAAGCAAATCTCTTTTACAAAAAGATGAAATCTTACTTAATAACTAAGGCTTTTTATTCTTTTGAGGATTACCTCCATAACGATTTCTCTGATTTTATATTTTAAATGTATTTTATTGTTTATATTTTAAATGTATTTTATTGTTTGTTTTCTATCAGTCTAATGTAATCTGTTTGCTATTGTTATATTTATATGTTTGTTATATTCAATGACTATACTTTTCTTGGACGTGTGTAAGCAGGTTTTCCTGCATAAACATGAATAAATTACTACTACTACTACTACTACTACTACAATACATTTTTAAGATTTTTAGGTACCTATACGTCAAACTTTTTCGCAATATTTTTTACCGATGCATCTTACAAAAAAGCTTAACTTTTTAATTATGCTGCAAAAAGTATTTCACAAATGCTGGAAATCACTGAAAATCACCCACAAAGTTTCATTAAATTACATGTAGTTATATGTAAACAAATAAACGGAACGAGTGGGGAACGACAACTAATGGCGGGGGGGCGGAGCTTATCTCGCATTGTCGTCACTGTCCTGGATAAAGTCACTGTACCACGATCAAACCCGATGCGACATCTATCAAGTACAAGTAGGACTATTGGAGAATATAAGAGAAGATGTAGGTCGCTACCTACGTAACCCCACCCCAAAATACCATTAAAGTTTTTGCACAATAGATGTCGCGTTATCTCATTGGTGTTGCCAATTCTTCAAATTTTTCCCTTCGCTCCAGAAATAGAAAATCCGATTATTTGTGATGTACACCTTTCTTTATCGTAGCGTAGAATAAAAGGGACTAAATAGAGTGCGGTAAGGTAAGAGGTAACGTAAGACGTAAGGTAATAAACCTGTGGAATCAGATGAGAGTGTTGCGTTACCTCTTACGTTACGACTATAAACACTCTCATCTGATTCCACAGGTTTATTTTCTTACGTCTTACGTTACCTCTTACCTTACCGCACTCTATTTCATACTTAAGTGAGGCTAGCGCTGTAGGCTTTCTGTGTTTTTATAATATTTGTATTGCAAACGCTCAATACGGAACAAGGTCTGGACATTGTTTTGAGGCGCTGGCGGCATATGTGACCTGATCGTCATCTGATAAGATCATAACCACTTTACACGGTCAAGAAGACAAGACATCGATCAAATTTGTGTTGTTTGTATTTGGCGAAAATGCGGAAAATATTTGAATTTTTCTAGTCGCGTGACGTCACGGGACTATAGGGGTAGGGTGACCATCCGTCCGGAAAATCCCGGACATGTCCAGAAATCGGTAAAATTTCCGGAATTTGAGCCGCGATCGAAAATAATTGGCACAACATACTGTAAAATGAACAAATACAGCTACTGGGCAGTCAAAAAATTCACAAAAATCGGTGAAATTCCCGGAATTTTAACCCCAATCGAAAATAGTACATACAGCAAAATGAGCAAATAGTTAACGGACAGGCAAAAAATGGCACTACTGTCGCTTGATGACCAAACTGCCTTCATTCTCTTACAGTCCCCCCCCGTACGCCAAGCGTCCGGAATTGATCTATGAAGTAAATGGTCACCCTATATAGGGGAAGGGAACAGCCAATCGGAAGACGAGTATGTGTGTTGTGTTGCCGTTCTAATAACCTAAGTCCCAACATTCAATGCATACCTTCATGTGATCCTCTACACATGCTAAAAAATAGATAGTTTGATATATACGGCCAGTGAAGCCAAAAGCCAACGAATTCGCTTAGGTCAGAAGGAGTAAACAAGAACTATACTAAGAACTATACCCTGTTTGTCGCGCAATTTTTTCTGTATATATATTCTATGCTGAAGGAAACAACAAACCTGTGCTGTGGCTAAATTTCGGTCTAATAAATATGTCTATTATTAAGTATGAACTGAATCTCTGACAAGTACCTAATTTCCATAGAATTGTTCTTTATTGCTTCTCAGGATTTTACATAAGCATCATATGGCAACTCTGCTTGCGTCAACGTCAAACAAAGTTTTGGTACGAATAGTAGTGACACGGAGCGCCAGAGGGCCGCTATCCAAACTTCAACAAGCTGTCAGTTAATTTTTCAAGGTTAGAATGTCAATGACTACTAAAGCAACAAAAAGATAATGAAAAACTATTAAGTCTGCTACATAATTTAAACATGCTCGAAAACATTATAGGTTTGATTGAAGAGCACTACACCAACATAAATTTTGTTAAATGGGAAAATACTACTGACACAATTAAGTTTTGGTCCGAAGTGTGGCAATATCGGGACGCGAGCGGAGAGAACCCTTTTAATTCCATGCCTTTCGTGTTCACCAAATTCAGAGGCCAAAGAGGTGGAGTCATTCTGAAGTTTGCGGACTTGGTAGTTCAAGGGGACGGGGAGGCAAGAGCGTCTGCGTTCCGATTGTGGAGTCAAGGCAGTTGGTCCTTTGTGAATCCTGGCAGGAAACACTGTGCCATCCTCTCAGAACTGCAAAGGGATTGCCCTATCCTATATATGAGGAGTGATCGCTTTGACTAAACATTTACAGTGAAGTATTCTACAAGGTAAGAGTTGCGGTCAAGCGACAGGCGGCCTTTAGTGGGAGGAGGGCCAGGTAGTCTCTGAGGGCCAGTCTGATACACGGACGGCTCACTCACCGACGAAGGCTCCGGTGCTAGAGTCTATGGGCCAAAAACAAAGCTCTCCCTTTCTCTTGGAGGATACACCCCAGTATTCCGAGCAATATATTTGCGATTTTAGCTTGTGTCTTCCGTATTCACGAAATTCAGGCGACTTGCAGCCAGATCACATTTCGGAAGGACATCAGGTGTCACTGATGTAGATGCTGAGTCATGCTGGAGTTGGTGGCAATGAAATTGCGGACGTGCTCGCAAGGCGAAGGCCGAGAGATAAATTCCTGGGTCCGGGCCAGCTGTAGGGCTACTGGCTAGTGCAGGTACAATCGGTAGCGGTAATGAAACGGCGGATGCTATCGCAAGGAGAGGGTCGAAGATAATTTCCTGGGACCTGAGCCTACTGTTGGGCTGGAAGCAAGTACCATTAGAAGAAAAACAGAGGTGTGATTGCAAAGTGTTGTTTAGAAAACGACCAAATACAACCGAATAGAACAGAAAACAGCCCACAACAACAGAAAGCAGGTAGACAACAGCGCTAAACAATAGAAAACAACTAAATACAGCCGAATACAACATTTTTTACACTAGAGGAGGCCTATATCCAGCAGTGGATGAGAGATGGCTGATAGATGATGATGATGATGATATCCATTGACCGAAAACCTAAGAAAAAACCAAGTTTGAAGTCTCCGATTACAAAAAAATTAAATTATATCTGAAAATCTAAGGAAGATATCCACTTACAACAATCCTGTACTTAAAATATACAAGTAATCAATTAGGTGTTTTAGGTATGACAGACAACCCTGTACGAACTCTAGAAAACTTTCATTTCATAGGTATTTGATTATTTGGCTAATTTGTTTTTGTCTGCTGAATATGGATGATTATATCTATAATAAATATATAAAAATATAAAGTTAACCTACCTTTATTCTTGCAGCAGACGTACATATACATTTTCAAGATTTTTATCTTTTCATATACTTTGAACTTGTTCCCAATATTTGCCTTTTATACAGGGTGTCCAGTTAGTGGGTAATTCTTCGATATCTCGCAAAGTATGCGTGATAGAAGAAAATGTCAAATACAAGAGTTATTTGGTTACTTAAGACGCATATTGTAAAAGTATTTTGAAATATACAGGGTGTTGCGGGAAAGTAGGATAGTGACCAACTTAATTTTTTTATATGGAACTATAACCTTTTTTTAAATTCTTTTAGTTTCCATCATTGATCTGTATTTAACCCTAAAATATTTTTGGGATAGGTTGCGACGTTGCCAAGTTATAATTTATTTTCTATTAATTTCCGGATTTGCAAGGTCGCAAGTAATACGACGTCCAAATTGATATATTCCTTTAACTTTTCTTAATAATATTATACAGCGAGTTACTTGAGTATTAAGTGGATATTAGGTAGTTTGGATGTTACCAGCAATTTGTGTTTACAGGGTGTTTTTGGCAGAATTTTAAATTACAGCAACTTGAAGGTCATTTTACTTTGTTTTTTTAAATGTAACACCCTGTATTTTTTATTTTAAATCGAAATATCTACTAATACCCTATCTCGCCTTGTATTTTTTTTCGCGTTTGCGACGTTGCCAAGTTATAAATTATTTTTCCAAATTTTTAAACAAATATCCTCGGTTTTAGTTTATTTTGAATATCATCCTCTACTTATTTTCAATGCATGAATGGCACATGTCGAACTTAGTAAGATCTCAAAATTTCAAAATTGCTGGTAACATCCAAAATAATATCCACTTAATATTCATAAGTAACCCGGTGTATAATATTATTGAGAAAATTTAAAGGAATATATCAATTTAGACGTATTACTTGCGACCTTGCAAATCAGAAAATTAATAGAAAATAAATTATAACTTGGCAACGTCGCAACCGATCCCAAAAATATTTTAGGGTTGAATAGAGATTCATGATGGAAACTAGAACAACTTAAGAAAGTTATAGTTCCATACAAAAAAAATCCAGTTGGTCACTATCCTACTTTCCCGCAACACCCTGTATATTTTAAAATATTTTTAGAATATGCGTCTTAAGTAACCAAATAACTTTTGCATTTGACATTTTCTTCTATCAGGTATACCTTGCGAGATGTCGAAGAATTACACACTAACTGGACACCCTGTATTTGATGGAAGGATTTTTCATGTTAAAACTTCCCCGACATACAGTGTTAATTAGTAATTAGTACAAGTTTATTGCCTATTTTGTAATTTTATTGGAAAACTGCCCCACTAATTTCACATATATCTTCGTCACACAACCACAACCTGCTTTAACATCCCAGGTATGTGTATGCGTCAATTTCTTCTATGGAGTACACATGATCAAACAAAGTACGTCGCTACATCCTATAAACAGCTGCACTGTCCACTATGACTCTTATGAAACGTAGATAGCTCTTCGAAATATACACTAGTCAGCACCCATTGCCACCTGTAAAAAGCTGTTCTCCTTTCGAATCCAGAAATTCATTGTATTTCAGACTATAGCGCCTTACCTTACCTCTATCCAAACCCCTATGCACCACAAAACAGGCAACAGGGAACAGGCTATGCACTGGTAATATTTATGATTTTTATCATTTTGTCCTCCATCCATTTCTGTTTTCCTGGTCCAAAATGTGAGAATTCCGTTCCGATTCCGACTTTGTGCCACGATCAAACCCGAGGCGACATCTATCAAGTACAAGTAGGACTATTGGAGAATATAAGAGAAGATAAAGTAGGTCGCTACCTAGGTAACCCCACCCCAAAATACCATTAACGTTTTTGCACAATAGATGTCGCGTTATTTCATTGGTGTTGCCAATTCTTCCAATTTTTCCCTTCGCTCCAGAAATAGAAAATCCGATTATTTGTAATGTACACCTTTCTTTATCGTAGCGTAGAATAAAAGGGACTAAATAGAGTGCGGTAAGGTAAGAGGTAACGTAAGACGTAAGGTAATAAACCTGTGGAATCAGATGAGAGTGTTGCGTTACCTCTTCGTTACGACTATAAACACTCTCATCTGATTCCACAGGTTTATTTTCTTACGTCTTACGTTACCTCTTACCTTACCGCACTCTATTTCATACTTAAGTGAGGCTAGCGCTGTAGGCTTTCTGTGTTTTTATAATATTTGTATTGCAAACGCTCAATACGGAACAAGGTTTGGACATTGTTTTGAGGCGCTGGCGGCATATGTGACCTGATCGTCATCTGATAAGATCATAACCACTTTACACGGTCAAGAAGACAAGACATCGATCAAATTTGTGTTGTTTGTATTTGGCGAAAATGCGGAAAATATTTGAATTTTTCTAGTCGCGTGACATCACGGGACTATAGGGGTAGGGTGACCATCCGTCCGGAAAATCCCGGACATGTCCAGAAATCGGTAAAATGTCCGGAATTTGAGCCGCGATCGAAAATAATTGGCACAACATACTGTAAAATGAACAAATACAGCTACTGGGCAGTCAAAAAATTCACAAAAATCGGTGAAATTCCCGGAATTTTAACTCCAATCGAAAATAGTACATACAGCAAAATGAGCAAATAGTTAACGGACAGGCAAAAAATGGCACTACTGTCGCTTGATGACCAAACTGCCTTCATTCTCTTACAGTCCCCCCCCCGTACGCCAAGCGTCCGGAATTGATCTATGAAGTAAATGGTCACCCTATATAGGGGAAGGGAACAGCCAATCGGAAGACGAGTATGTGTGTTGTGTTGCCGTTCTAATAACCTAAGTCCCAACATTCAATGCATACCTTCATGTGATCCTCTACACATGCTAAAAAATAGATAGTTTGATATATACGGCCAGTGAAGCCAAAAGCCAACGAATTCGCTTAGGTCAGAAGGAGTAAACAAGAACTATACTAAGAACTATACCCTGTTTGTCGCGCAATTTTTTCTGTATATATATTCTATGCTGAAGGAAACAACAAACCTGTGCTGTGGCTAAATTTCGGTCTAATAAATATGTCTATTATTAAGTATGAACTGAATCTCTGACAAGTACCTAATTTCCATAGAATTGTTCTTTATTGCTTCTCAGGATTTTACATAAGCATCATATGGCAACTGTGCTTGCGTCAACGTCAAACAAAGTTTTGGTACGAATAGTAGTGACACGGAGCGCCAGAGGGCCGCTATCCAAACAACAAGCTGTCAGTTAATTTTTCAAGGTTAGAATGTCAATGACTACTAAAGCAACAAAAAGATAATGAAAAACTATTAAGTCTGCTACATAATTTAAACATGCTCGAAAACATTATAGGTTTGATTGAAGAGCACTACACCAACATAAATTTTGTTAAATGGGAAAATACTACTGACACAATTAAGTTTTGGTCCGAAGTGTGGCAATATCGGGACGCGAGCGGAGAGAACCCTTTTAATTCCATGCCTTTCGTGTTCACCAAATTCAGAGGCCAAAGAGGTGGAGTCATTCTGAAGTTTGCGGACTTGGTAGTTCAAGGGGACGGGGAGGCAAGAGCGTCTGCGTTCCGATTGTGGAGTCAAGGCAGTTGGTCCTTTGTGAATCCTGGCAGGAAACACTGTTCCATCCTCTCAGAACTGCAAAGGGATTGCCCTATCCTATATATGAGGAGTGATCGCTTTGACTAAACATTTACAGTGAAGTATTCTACAAGGTAAGAGTTGCGGTCAAGCGGCAGGCGGCCTTTAGTGGGAGGAGGGCCAGGTAGTCTCTGAGGGCCAGTCTGATACACGGACGGCTCACTCACCGACGAAGGCTCCGGTGCTAGAGTCTATGGGCCAAAAACAAAGCTCTCCCTTTCTCTTGGAGGATACACCCCAGTATTCCGAGCAATATATTTGCGATTTTAGCTTGTGTCTTCCGTATTCACGAAATTCAGGCGACTTGCAGCCAGATCACATTTCGGAAAGACATCAGGTGTCACTGATGTAGATGCTGAGTCATGCTGGAGTTGGTGGCAATGAAATTGCGGACGTGCTCACAAGGCGAAGGCCGAGAGATAAATTCCTGGGTCCTGGCCAGCTGTAGGGCTACTGGCTAGTGCAGGTACAATCGGTAGCGGTAATGAAACGGCGGATGCTATCGCAAGGAGAGGGTCGAAGGTAATTTCCTGGGACCTGAGCCTACTGTTGGGCTGGAAGCAAGTACCATTAGAAGAAAAACAGAGGTGTGATTGCAAAGTGTTGTTTAGAAAACGACCAAATACAACCGAATAGAACAGAAAACAGCCCACAACAACAGAAAGCAGGCAGACAACAGCGCTAAACAATAGAAAACGACTAAATACAGCCGAATACAACATTTTTTACACTAGAGGAGGCCTATATCCAGCAGTGGATGAGAGATGGCTGATAGATGATGATGTTGATGATATCCATTGACCGAAAACCTAAGAAAAAACCAAGTTTGAAGTCTCCGATTACAAAAAAATTAAATTATATCTGAAAATCTAAGAAAGATATCCACTTACAACAATCCTGTACTTAAAATATACAAGTAATCAATTAGGTGTTTTAGGTATGACAGACAACCCTGTACGAACTCTAGAAAACTTTCATTTCATAGGTATTTGATTATTTGGCTAATTTGTTTTTGTCTGCTGAATATGGATGATTATATCTATAATAAATATATAAAAATATAAAGTTAACCTACCTTTATTCTTGCAGCAGACGTACATATACATTTTCAAGATTTTTATCTTTTCATATACTTTGAACTTGTTCCCAATATTTGCCTTTTATACAGGGTGTCCAGTTAGTGGGTAATTCTTCGATATCTCGCAAAGTATGTGTGATAGAAGAAAATGTCAAATACAAGAGTTATTTGGTTACTTAAGACGCATATTGTAAAAATATTTTGAAATATACAGGGTGTTGCGGGAAAGTAGGATAGTGACCAACTAAATTTTTTTATATGGAACTATAACTTTTTTTTAAATTCTTTTAGTTTCCATCATTGATCTGTATTTAACCATAAAATATTTTTGGGATAGGTTGCGACGTTGCCAAGTTATAATTTATTTTCTATTAATTTCCGGATTTGCAAGGTCGCAAGTAATACGACGTCCAAATTGATATATTCCTTTAACTTTTCTTAATAATATTATACAGCGAGTTACTTGAGTATTAAGTGGATATTAGTTTGGATGTTACCAGCAATTTGTGTTTACAGGGTGTTTTTGGCAGAATTTTAAATTACAGCAACTTGAAGGTCATTTTACTTTGTTTTTTTAAATGTAACACCCTGTATTTTTTATTTTAAATCGAAATATCTACTAATACCCTATCTCGCCTTGTATTTTTTTTTCGCGTTTGCGACGTTGCCAAGTTATAAATTATTTTTCCAAATTTTTAAACAAATATCCTCGGTTTTAGTTTATTTTGAATATTATCCTCTACTTATTTTCAATGCATGAATGGCACATGTCGAACTTAGTAAGATTTCAAAATTGCTGGTAACATCCAAAATAATATCCACTTAATATTCATAAGTAACCCGGTGTATAATATTATTGAGAAAATTTAAAGGAATATATCAATTTAGACGTATTACTTGCGACCTTGCAAATCAAAAAATTAATAGAAAATAAATTATAACTTGGCAACGTCGCAACCGATCCCAAAAATATTTTAGGGTTGAATAGAGATTCATGATGGAAACTAGAACAACTTAAGAAAGTTATAGTTCCATATAAAAAAAATCCAGTTGGTCACTATCCTACTTTCCCGCAACACCCTGTATATTTTAAAATATTTTTAGAATATGCGTCTTAAGTAACCAAATAACTTTTGCATTTGACATTTTCTTCTATCAGGTATACCTTGCGAGATATCGAAGAATTACACACTAACTGGACACCCTGTATTTGATGGAAGGATTTTTCATGTTAAAACTTCCCCGACATACAGTGTTAATTAGTAATTAGTACAAGTTTATTGCCTATTTTGTAATTTTATTGGAAAACTGCCCCACTAATTTCACATATATCTTCGTCACACAACCACAACCTGCTTTAACATCCCAGGTATGTGTATGCGTCAATTTCTTCTATGGAGTACACATGATTAAACAAAGTACGTCGCTACATCCTATAAACAGCTGCACTGTCCACTATGACTCTTATGAGACGTAGATAGCTCTTCGAAATATACACTAGTCAGCACCCATTGCCACCTGTAAAAAGCTGTTTTCCTTTCGAATCCAGAAATTCATTGTATTTCAGACTATAGCGCCTTACCTTACCTCTATCCAAACCCCTATGCACCACAAAACAGGCAACAGGCTATGCACTGGTAATATTTATGATTTTTATCATTTTGTCCTCCATCCATTTCTGTTTTCCTGGTCCAAAATGTGAGAATTCCGTTCCGATTCCGACTTTGTGCCACGATCAAACCCGATGCGACATCTATCAAGTACAAGTAGGACTATTGGAGAATATAAGAGAAGATAAAGTAGGTCGCTACCTAGGTAACCCCACCCCAAAATACCATTCACGTTTTTGCACAATAGATGTCGCGTTATTTCATTGGTGTTGCCAATTCTTCCAATTTTTCCCTTCGCTCCAGAAATAGAAAATCCGATTATTTGTAATGTACACCTTTCTTTATCGTAGCGTAGAATAAGTGAGGCTAGCGCTGTAGGCTTTCTGTGTTTTTATAATATTTGTATTGCAAACGCTCAATACGGAACAAGGTTTGGACATTGTTTTGAGGCGCTGGCGGCATATGTGACCTGATCGTCATCTGATAAGATAATAACCACTTTACACGGTCAAGAAGACAAGACATCGATCAAATTTGTGTTGTTTGTATTTGGAGAAAATGCGGAAAATATTTGAATTTTTCTAGTCGCGTGACGTCACGGGACTATAGGGGTAGGGTGACCATCCTTCCGGAAAATCCCGGACATGTCCAAAAATTGGTAAAATGTCCGGAATTTGAGCGGCGATCGAAAATAATTGGCACAACATACAGTAAAATGAACAAATACAGCTACTGGGCAGTCAAAAAATTCACAAAAATCGGTGAAATTCCCGGAATTTTAACCCCAATCAGGCAAAAAATGGCACTACTGTCGCTTGATGACCAAACTGCCTTCATTCTCTTACCCCCCTCCCCCCGTACGCCAAGCGTCCGGAATTGATCTATGAAGTAAGTGGTCACCCTATGTAGGGGAAGGGAACAGCCAATCGGAAGACGAGTATGTGTGTTGTGTTGCCGTCCTAATAACCTAAGTCCCAACATTCAATGCATACCTTCATGTGATCCTCTACACATGCTAAAAAATAGATAGTTTGATATATACGGCCAGTGAAGCCAAAAGCCAACGAATTCGCTTAGGTGAAGGAGTAAACAAGAACTATACTAAGAACTACCCTGTTTGCCGCGCAATTTTTTCTGTATGTATATTCTATGCTGAAGGAAACAACAAACCTGTGCTGTGGCTAAATTTCGGTCTAATAAATATGTCTATTATTAAGTATGAACTGAATCTCTGACAAGTACCTAATTTCCACAGAATTGTTCTTTATTGCTTCTCAGGATTTTACATAAGCATCATATGGCAACTCTGCTTGCGTTAACGTCAAACAAAGTTTTGGTACGAATAGTAGTGACACGGAGCGCCAGAGGGCCGCTATCCAAACATAAGCTGTCAGTTAATTTTTCATATTAAGGATGATTCTAAGGTTAGAATGTCAATGCTACTAAAGCAACAAAAAGATAATGAAAAACTATTAAGTCTGCTACATAATTTAAACATGCTCGAAAACATTATAGGTTTGATTGAAGAGCACTACACCAACATAAATTTTGTTAAATGGGAAAATACTACTGACACAATTAAGTTTTGGTCCGAAGTGTGGCAATATCGGGACGCGAGCGGAGAGAACCCTTTTAATTCCATGCCTTTCGTGTTCACCAAATTCAGAGGCCAAAGAGGTGGAGTCATTCTGAAGTTTGCGGACTTGGTAGTTCAAGGGGACGGGGAGGCAAGAGCGTCTGCGTTCCGATTGTGGAGTCAAGGCAGTTGGTCCTTTGTGAATCCTGGCAGGAAACACTGTTCCATCCTCTCAGAACTGCAAAGGGATTGCCCTATCCTATATATGAGGAGTGGTCGCTTTGACTAAACATTTACAGTGAAGTATTCTACAAGGTAAGAGTTGCGGTCAAGCGGCAGGCGGCCTTTAGTGGGAGGAGGGCCAGGTAGTCTCTGAGGGCCAGTCTGATACACGGACGGCTCACTCACCGACGAAGGCTCCGGTGCTAGAGTCTATGGGCCAAAAACAAAGCTCTCCCTTTCTCTTGGAGGATACACCCCAGTATTCCGAGCAATATATTTGCGATTTTAGCTTGTGTCTTCCGTATTCACGAAATTCAGGCGACTTGCAGCCAGATCACATTTCGGAAAGACATCAGGTGTCACTGATGTAGATGCTGAGTCATGCTGGAGTTGGTGGCAATGAAATTGCGGACGTGCTCACAAGGCGAAGGCCGAGAGATAAATTCCTGGGTCCTGGCCAGCTGTAGGGCGACTGGCTAGTGCAGGTACAATCGGTAGCGGTAATGAAACGGCGGATGCTATCGCAAGGAGAGGGTCGAAGATAATTTCCTGGGACCTGAGCCTACTGTTGGGCTGGAAGCAAGTACCATTAGAAGAAAAACAGAGGTGTGATTGCAAAGTGTTGTTTAGAAAACGACCAAATACAACCGAATAGAACAGAAAACAGCCCACAACAACAGAAAGCAGGCAGACAACAGCGCTAAACAATAGAAAACGACTAAATACAGCCGAATACAACATTTTTTACACTAGAGGAGGCCTATATCCAGCAGTGGATGAGAGATGGCTGATAGATGATGATGTTGATGATATCCATTGACCGAAAACCTAAGAAAAAACCAAGTTTGAAGTCTCCGATTACAAAAAAATTAAATTATATCTGAAAATCTAAGAAAGATATCCACTTACAACAATCCTGTACTTAAAATATACAAGTAATCAATTAGGTGTTTTAGGTATGACAGACAACCCTGTACGAACTCTAGAAAACTTTCATTTCATAGGTATTTGATTATTTGGCTAATTTGTTTTTGTCTGCTGAATATGGATGATTATATCTATAATAAATATATAAAAATATAAAGTTAACCTACCTTTATTCTTGCAGCAGACGTACATATACATTTTCAAGATTTTTATCTTTTCATATACTTTGAACTTGTTCCCAATATTTGCCTTTTATACAGGGTGTCCAGTTAGTGGGTAATTCTTCGATATCTCGCAAAGTATGTGTGATAGAAGAAAATGTCAAATACAAGAGTTATTTGGTTACTTAAGACGCATATTGTAAAAATATTTTGAAATATACAGGGTGTTGCGGGAAAGTAGGATAGTGACCAACTTAATTTTTTTATATGGAACTATAACTTTTTTTTAAATTCTTTTAGTTTCCATCATTGATCTGTATTTAACCATAAAATATTTTTGGGATAGGTTGCGACGTTGCCAAGTTATAATTTATTTTCTATTAATTTCCGGATTTGCAAGGTCGCAAGTAATACGACGTCCAAATTGATATATTCCTTTAACTTTTCTTAATAATATTATACAGCGAGTTACTTGAGTATTAAGTGGATATTAGTTTGGATGTTACCAGCAATTTGTGTTTACAGGGTGTTTTTGGCAGAATTTTAAATTACAGCAACTTGAAGGTCATTTTACTTTGTTTTTTTAAATGTAACACCCTGTATTTTTTATTTTAAATCGAAATATCTACTAATACCCTATCTCGCCTTGTATTTTTTTTTTTCGCGTTTGCGACGTTGCCAAGTTATAAATTATTTTTCCAAATTTTTAAACAAATATCCTCGGTTTTAGTTTATTTTGAATATTATCCTCTACTTATTTTCAATGCATGAATGGCACATGTCGAACTTAGTAAGATCTCAAAATTTCAAAATTGCTGGTAACATCCAAAATAATATCCACTTAATATTCATAAGTAACCCGGTGTATAATATTATTGAGAAAATTTAAAGGAATATATCAATTTAGACGTATTACTTGCGACCTTGCAAATAAAAAAATTAATAGAAAATAAATTATGACTTGGCAACGTCGCAACCGATCCCAAAAATATTTTAGGGTTGAATAGAGATTCATGATGGAAACTAGAACAACTTAAGAAAGTTATAGTTCCATATAAAAAAAATCCAGTTGGTCACTATCCTACTTTCCCGCAACACCCTGTATATTTTAAAATATTTTTAGAATATGCGTCTTAAGTAACCAAATAACTTTTGCATTTGACATTTTCTTCTATCAGGTATACCTTGCGAGATATCGAAGAATTACACACTAACTGGACACCCTGTATTTGATGGAAGGATTTTTCATGTTAAAACTTCCCCGACATACAGTGTTAATTAGTAATTAGTACAAGTTTATTGCCTATTTTGTAATTTTATTGGAAAACTGCCCCACTAATTTCACATATATCTTCGTCACACAACCACAACCTGCTTTAACATCCCAGGTATGTGTATGCGTCAATTTCTTCTATGGAGTACACATGATTAAACAAAGTACGTCGCTACATCCTATAAACAGCTGCACTGTCCACTATGACTCTTATGAGACGTAGATAGCTCTTCGAAATATACACTAGTCAGCACCCATTGCCACCTGTAAAAAGCTGTTTTCCTTTCGAATCCAGAAATTCATTGTATTTCAGACTATAGCGCCTTACCTTACCTCTATCCAAACCCCTATGCACCACAAAACAGGCAACAGGCTATGCACTGGTAATATTTATGATTTTTATCATTTTGTCCTCCATCCATTTCTGTTTTCCTGGTCCAAAATGTGAGAATTCCGTTCCGATTCCGACTTTGTGCCACGATCAAACCCGATGCGACATCTATCAAGTACAAGTAGGACTATTGGAGAATATAAGAGAAGATAAAGTAGGTCGCTACCTAGGTAACCCCACCCCAAAATACCATTAACGTTTTTGCACAATAGATGTCGCATTATTTCATTGGTGTTGCCAATTCTTCCAATTTTTCCCTTCGCTCCAGAAATAGAAAATCCGATTATTTGTAATGTACACCTTTCTTTATCGTAGCGTAGAATAAGTGAGGCTAGCGCTGTAGGCTTTCTGTGTTTTTATAATATTTGTATTGCAAACGCTCAATACGGAACAAGGTTTGGACATTGTTTTGAGGCGCTGGCGGCATATGTGACCTGATCGTCATCCAATAAGATAATAACCACTTTACACGGTCAAGAAGACAAGACATCGATCAAATTTGTGTTGTTTGTATTTGGAGAAAATGCGGAAAATATTTGAATTTTTCTAGTCGCGTGACGTCACGGGACTATAGGGGTAGGGTGACCATCCGTCCGGAAAATCCCGGACATGTCCAGAAATCGGTAAAATGTCCGGAATTTGAGCGGCGATCGAAAATAATTGGCACAACATACAGTAAAATGAACAAATACAGCTACTGGGCAGTCAAAAAATTCACAAAAATCGGTGAAATTCCCGGAATTTTAACCCCAATCGAAAATAGTACATACAGCAAAATAAGCAAATACAGTTAACGGACAGGCAAAAAATGGCACTACTGTCGCTTGATGACCAAACTGCCTTCATTCTCTTACCCCCCTCCCCCCGTACGCCAAGCGTCCGGAATTGATCTATGAAGTAAGTGGTCACCCTATGTAGGGGAAGGGAACAGCCAATCGGAAGACGAGTATGTGTGTTGTGTTGCCGTCCTAATAACCTAAGTCCCAACATTCAATGCATACCTTCATGTGATCCTCTACACATGCTAAAAAATAGATAGTTTGATATATACGGCCAGTGAAGCCAAAAGCCAACGAATTCGCTTAGATGAAGGAGTAAACAAGAACTATACTAAGAACTACCCTGTTTGCCGCGCAATTTTTCTGTATGTATATTCTATGCTGAAGGAAACAACAAACCTGTGCTGTGGCTAAATTTCGGTCTAATAAATATGTCTATTATTAAGTATGAACTGAATCTCTGACAAGTACCTAATTTCCACAGAATTGTTCTTTATTGCTTCTCAGGATTTTACATAAGCATCATATGGCAACTCTGCTTGCGTCAACGTCAAACAAAGTTTTGGTACGAATAGTAGTGACACGGAGCCATAGATAAACCATAATTCTCACAGTTAAGATTGGACACTTCAACACTATTAGCTGTCACCGTGTTTTGCGACCCCTGGTGGATTGGGCATACATCAATACTGAATAATGGGCCTTTCCATTTCTGCAAAAATACGTAATGGGGCTTTCCACTTTAGCTATGCATGGAAAGGAATCCATTCAAAGTAATTGTATGGAATAAAAGAAATAATAATGATGAAACATTTTTATTACCAGCTTAAATTTCAGAAAGATACAAGTGCTGAATCTACTTTACTCAATAATACAATTATTTAAATAATATTTAATAACATTCCTGGTGCTCAATCGGTAGTTACGATTTTAAAGATAATTCTTAAATGTTTACATTAGTATGGAAGGGATTTTTAGAGAAAATTTACTTATATCTCCATGTTAATACCTATAATCACACTACCTAAAGTGCAAAACACACGATTAAACAGTGCCGGATTAAGCATTTATGGGGCCCGGGGCTATACAGATTTTAGGGGCCCCTTATAAATAAAATGCAAATACTATTATTTATGAAACTATATTCCCGATATAACAAAAGACACTACTATACACTTTTTTATAAGTACGTCATGAGTCCCGTTTATAGTATCAGCACTGCTCTCAATGTTTGCGTTTGCTTAGTAATCAGAACAATTTTCAGTGCAATCCTTTTCAAGCGGAGCGTTAGGTTTGCTTAAAAGACGTATTTTGGGCAATTTTTTCACTGCTTTTAATTTATCCTCAGCAGCCTTAAAATAATCATTTAGAGTTATCTTGTAGACATGTAGCACGTAGACATAACATTAACAAACTATATTGGTAGCTTACTTTTCTTTTTTAAGCGTCGCCTTTATATCGGTTCAACTTTGATCTATTCATTATATTGGCATGGGCCACAGGTGCCGACATTTGAATATTTCAGTATCCAATGGGTAGGTATAGGTATTTTCTATTTTCTTTTTATACAGGCTGAGTCAAGCTCAACGCCTCGGACTCTTGTGACCAAATCATAACACTTTTTAGAAAATTAACTTTGCGAATGTATGTAAGTCGAGATGGACTACATTTTAAAAATAATTACTTTTATACTAATAAAAGCGTGCCATATCAATGTTATGATTTTTTAAAAGGAACACCTTGTATATATTATCGAATATTTAGATTACCGGGTAAATTATAGTTTGACTTTATGTATCACACATGGGAAGTGAGCCGTTTAGGTGCAAATCACAATTTTTGATAGAAGTAGATATCAAAAAAAAAAAAAATGATTATCGCAGCGATTCTGAAACTTAGAGAGCTGTGACTTTGCCGTATGACTAAACATGAAATTGGTCAGCTTAGGTTCGACAGTCAGAGGTATAATTACTTTTGACTTTGACTGAAATGACTATTGTTTTATATCATTAAATGTGAAATTTCATGCTGAAGTGACTGCTAGTAATTATCGCTGAAAGTTTAACGGTTTTGGAAATTTTTATTCTCTAATACATTGCACTCATTGCTGTAGCTAGCAAGCTGTAAAAATGATCCATTTATGTCGTATTTCAGCGTCTCTTTGACCTTGACATCTTACCGGCGTTATTTATAGTTAGAGTTCATTGGTTGTAGGGAATTTTTTTAACCTTGCCCCTTTACTTTAGTTTGTCTGCTAAGTTAGCTGTTTTCAGATAGAAATCTGAACACGTTTTTGTTTATATTTCATGGCCTGCAAGTTTGCTATAGGTAGGGAAATTGAAAAACCCCATTTTGATTGAAATCTCGAAACTAAGTTTTCAGTAGATCTTCTGATTTTATTGTTCATCTATTGACCTAATAAAGGGTGGCCCATCTAGCGGTTGCTTTTTGAACTATCGATTATTTCGGCTTTGACAGCTCGAATGATTTTGCCGATGTGTCAAATTTTATTAAAAGGTTCGCGGTTTACGAAATGGTTAAGTTTACGCTCGAAGAAAGTTGGGAAATATTGAAAACGTACTTCCAAAATGGTGAGTCTTCAACCGAAACTGCAAGAAAAATGCGCGCAAAATTCGGAAAAAATAAAGCGCCTTCCAGGCAGTTTGTGGATAAATTTGTGAAGCGTGTGCGTGAAAGTGGCTCGTTAATGGACAAAGCAACGCGTTCCCGTGCTCGTCCTGTGCGCTCAATCGAGAATATTGCTGCTGTTGCCGAAAGTGTGAGGGACAATCCATCAACATCAAATCGACACCGGTCGCAGGAATTGAACATTTCTCGTACGTCACTTCAAAGAATTTTGACGAAAGACCTCAGTTTGAAGCCGTACAAAATTCAATTGGTGCAAGAGCTGAAGCCGAACGACCATCCGATGAGATTTCAGTTCGCCCAATGGGCCGAAGAACGCTTGATGGAAGATGAGCATTTTTATCGAAAAGTCATCTTTTCAGATGAAGCACATTTCCACCTCGGTGGTTATGTCAATAAGCAAAACTGCCGCATTTGGGGCTCAGAAAATCCACACGTTATCATGGAAAAGCCAATGCACCCACAACGAGTGACTGTTTGGTGCGGTATGTGGTCCGGCAGCATCATTGGTCCATTTTTCTTTGAAAACGAAGCAGGAGCCGCCGTAACCGTCAATGGTGAGCGCTATCGCAGCATGTTGGAAGATTTTTTCTTTCCCAAATGGAAGGGGAAGACATCGGCGACATTTGGTTCCAGCAGGACGGCGCCACGTGCCACACAGGCAACGCTACAGTTGAACTTTTGCGCGGTACGTTCGGAAATCGCATAATTAGCCGAAGAGGTGATGTCAACTGGCCGCCTCGCAGCTGCGATTTGACGCCGTTGGATTATTTTTTGTGGGGAGCCGTCAAGGATAAATGCTACACCAACCATCCAGAGACGATTGACGAACGAAAGCACGAGATTGAAGTTGCCATTGCAGCCATTGAGGGCCACACCATTGAAAAGGTCATGAAAAACTGGGTCAACAGAATGGGCTACTGCAAAGCCAGTCGGGGAGCCATATGAATGAAGTGGTCTTTCACTATTAAACCGCAATGTTTTGGCTATTCAATAAAAAAAAAATAATTGAAAAATGTCTACCTGCCTCTTTTTTATACCAATATAAAAATGCAACTTTTTCGTGGGCCACCCTTTATTTGCTCTGTCACATTAAATGAAAGTAGGGCCCCTGCGGGGCCCCTCTGAACGCGGGGCCCGGGGCTTCAGCCCCTTTAGCTCCATGGTTAATCCAGGCGTGCGATTAAATGAAGTGTTCATACTTATAATGTTAATTCAGAGGAACTATGGAAGAGATGATAAATATCTGGTATAGTTTGAAAATCCATAATAACAATTTACAAGTATAAAATGGCACACTGGGTAATGATAATTATTTTCTACAGGAACTTCATTAACTGCTTCCAACTAAAAGTAAGGGTAAGTTTCAGATATATTATTCTAGTAGATAACTACATATTCATATATAAAGGTTGTGTATCATTAATATTTCTCAAGTTTTTGTTGTAATGGATGTTTGAGACAAAAATTACCATATGTCTTGTGATACAATATGTACACGTTTAGATAATCATGTGATAATAGTATGGATAGGATTCCAAACTTAACATTAACTCAACAAGATTAAATATTAATGATTTGTAATATAGGCAGACATGAGGCAATTGAACATAATGTGACATTTTGTTTTCAACACACATTCATAGACACCTAACCTAAACTATTCAATAAACTACAAATTATGTTAATAGTAAATTATATTCATTTTCTATACCTCCTATTTCGTTGGTAGATCACTTTCGCTTGTTTAATGATAGGATCACCATCCAATGAGCGCAGATCTTTACCACTAAGAGCTCTATTAATGCCCACAGTCCAGTTATGGCAAAGAAATATCACAAATTTGTTAATTAACTTAGCATTTAATGAATCACTGTGCTGTGGGCAATTTATTTGCAAACTGACTTTGAGTGAAACAAAATCTACCAGTAGTTTTACCGTTTTTGACCTGTATGCAACTTGAGGCAGCATGTACATAATGATATTGTAAATTTGAGCAAAATCTGTTATTATGGTGGGGTTACAATATTTTAATTTTGCAGGCATGGTTCTAAGCAAGGACGTTAAAACAATAGGGGGACGCAGCTATTTACTTTTCGCGTTGAAGCCGCATAGTCACATTCTAAGCGCATTGCAAAGTTGCCAAACTAGGCATTTTTCTAAGTAAAACTAAGAAAACAAACAAGCTTATGAACACAAAACATCAGCGAAACAAGCAAGCTTATGAACACAAAATATCATATTTAATATAATAATATAATATATTTATGAACAGTGAATTGATGTAATGATTTTTATATATGCAAAACGTTAGGATCAGAGTCTAATTTCGCTCTTTTGCAATATTTGATAGTATGAAGAAATTTTCATATGTCAACCTGGCAACGCCGCTTGGCTCTCATTGCTAGTTGCCTTGGGATTTCTACGGTTGCCAAACTGGGCAAATTTCTAAGGAGATTTACGGTCAAATTCACCCCAAACATCGCGTCATTAAACGAAGAGGTTATGTTGATCCACCCACTCGACAAAGGTGCGAGAAATTCTCGCTATTCCACCGGCAACCCTGTACTGCGCATTAGCTACGGAGCGGCGCAGGAGGGAACGTCAACGGGTGTGAATTTCAATTATATTTGAAATTCCTTGCTCGACTCAAGTGCTCCCCTATGGAAAGTCGCGAAAGCGCTCAGAAATGGCAAACGGGAAAAACTTCCCCATATTCATGGTCCTAGAGGCATGGTCTTTACGACTAGTGATAAGGTGGAGGTTTTTGCTGATGCTATGGAAAATCAGTTCTTACCCAATTATGATCTTGATAATGACCTCGATGAGGAGCGACAAATTGTAAGATCTGTCAGGAGGTACTTCAGGGCCAATGGTGGGGACGGTGACAATGCTTCTGTTGGTGGATCCTCTTTCGAAGATACTTCTTCGGAAGATTCCTCCACAGAAGCTCTGCATAGCACAACAGAGGAATCACCAATGATTCCTCACTGCACACCAGCAGAGCTTCTCGGCCATATTAAAGACCTCAAGGTACGGAAAGCACCTGGAGAGGATCAGATCACTAACAAGGCGTTGAAGCTACTCCCGCCAAAAGCCGTGACATATCTGGTGGCAATAATTAACGCTATGCTCAGGACTCAATACTTCCCCAAGGCTTGGAAGGTTGCTGAAGTCATTATGATCCCAAAGAAAGCGGGTTCGATATTTCCCCAGGATTATCGTCCCATTAGTTTGCTGTCAGCACCTTCAAAGCTCGCCGAGAAAGTGATTCTCCCTCACCTTGAGAATTTTTCGTCGGATCATAACGTGATTCCTGACGTCCAATTCGGATTTCGGTCTGAACATAGCACTGAGCTGCAGGGAGTCAGACTGGTGGAGCGTATAACCGGGGGATTTACCGAAGACAAGAGCACTGGTGTCTTACTTCTAGATGTATCGAAAGCCTTTGACAAAGTATGGCATGAGGGCCTCCTCTATAAGTTAATCCAAAAGGGCTTTCCTTTTTGGCTCCTAAAACTGTTGAAATCCTTTCTAGAAGGAAGGAAATTTCGGATCAAAATTGACAATGTGTTGTCGACAATACGGCCTGTCAAGGCCGGTGTTCCTCAGGGTTCGGTCCTTGGACCAATACTTTACTCTTTTTTCATTCATGACGTCCCTAGTCCCAGCAACTGTGAAGTCTATCTCTATGCTGACGACACCGCACTAGTGGCCCAGTCATGGTCTAGCAACCTAGTCCATGACAGGCTACAGACAGCGGTGGATGAAGTACTAGAGTGGGCGGATCGGTGGCTTATCAAAATCAACCATTCTAAAACGCAGGCTATCTACTGTACCAAAAAGCGTCGCGGCACCCCGCCAGAGGTCTCTATTAACGGTACTCTATTACGGTGGAGCTCTTGCGTCAAGTACCTTGGTGTCACCCTAGACAAGGGTATGACATGGCGAAACCATACTGAGATGGTAAAAACAAAATTCCAAATTACATTTCGACAGTTTTATCCTTTGCTATGTAGAACTTCAAAATTAAGTCTGGTTAACAAAATTCGGCTGTACAAAATTATTATTAGACCTGCAATTACTTACGCATGTGCGGCTTGGTGTTTTATAGCTAAGACGCACATGCGAGCTTTGCAGGTACTCCAAAGTAGGATCCTGAGAACTATTACAAATGCCCCTTGGTATGTTTCAAACGAGACCCTGCATAAAGATCTTGATATTCCTTACTTAAAGGACTATATCAAAACACAGGCGCAGCGGCGCTATGAACAAGCGGAATCGCATAGCAACCCTTTGCTGCGTGACTCAGTAGACTACACGGTCGAGCAAGTCCGCAAACATTCCAGGCCGCGGCTCGCACTGTAACCAAAATTAAGTCGTGGAATTTTAGATCATATAAATTCCCTTTTTAGCAATATACGATCCCAACAAAATTGTGTTTAGAGCATCAAAATTAATTACCCTAGTTATTTTAACGATGCCTATTTTAACAGTTGCACTTCTCTCTTTGCTCTTCTTCTTTCTTCCTCTCTTTCTTCCTCCCTTTTTTTTTTTTTTTTTTTTTTTTTTTCTCTATAACATTGTCTGGTTTCTGGGTGACCAGGCCGACAGGATGACAAACTGACTGACGAACTGTGACATAAAGGCAAAGGTCCTCCGGACCGCCTTGACAGTTAACGACGAGTAGTAGTATTTGAAATTCCTGAGAACCTTATTCGAATCATCGAATCTGTTTTGTGTTCGAGTATAAATTGTTCTGTTGTGAATTCCAACATTTCAAATTCTAGATAATCGTAACACAGACCGTACATTCGTAGGTATCTATTTTGTGTTCGAGTATAAATTTTTCTGGTGTGTCGAGTGTGTTTCAGTGCTTAATTACCTGATAGGCCCCAAAAACAGGCTGACGATCCGAAAATAGTCATGGGTAGACGCTGCTACATATGCAAACAATGGGATTATCGGCACCCTAACTTGACCTTTTACAGGTAAGTGTATTCGTGCATTCCTCTGCAGTAAAATTGATGGTATTGTAAAACCTCTAATTTCATTCCTATGTGCTACCTGCTGGGGTACATTTGAAAATAACAGTATATATGGGATCTTTCAAATAAGCTGTCTATAAACAGTAAAGTTGGGGCTTCATATTTTTAGAAATTATTTTAAACACCTCCAGTTTGCTCCTATTGTCATGTAGGAATACTTTAAGGTATGTTTACATTTATTGGGCTGGTACTGCATTATATAATTATAATGTCATATTATTTTACCTAGATAATTTGAAAGTGATATCGATATCACATATTATACACAACTGTACCTACATATAAACACACCTAGCCTGATGAGTGTTACTTTCATATTCTTAAACACCTCATCCAGTTTGCTACTGTTGTCATAGGTATAGAATATTTTTAATCTATGCATGTTTAAATTTATTGGACTGGTACTGCTTTATATATATTTATGTCATATTATTTTACCTACACAGCTGTATATACTTACATATAAACAAACCTAGCTTGAGTGTTACTTTCATATTTAACAAAATAAAATAAATTAAAGTATCATTTTTTTGAGCTTTTCTATAATTAATAATATTTTTCAGTATTACCAAAGATATTGTTCTGAGGAGGAAGTGGTTTGATGCAATGGGAGTGACTGAAACAGACCTACCACAATTAAAAGAAGTCTGCTCAGAACATTTTACTAACGATGACTTTGAAACCACACTATCCGGAAAGAAGCATTTGAAAAAGAATGTGGTGCCTACTTTGTATACCAAGGAAGAAGATAAAAAACAGCTTAAAGTGTAAGTAGCTATATATAAATAATTACTTTAACATTAGGTAGGATTTAGAATATGATATAGTAACAAAAAATATAATTTAATCAACTTAGTTACATTCTAAGAAGCATGTTTTTCTTACATCTTTGTTATGTTGAAAATCCATTATATCTGTGAGCACAGTCTTTAGTCTGATTATTCTAAATAATGGTGTCAAAGTGGATAGGCTGCTGAACTGTAGACTTTATGGCTCTAATGCAGGAAAATTAATTGGAGTTATGAAATGCTACGATATGCCATCTAGGTGCATGTGAAACTTTTTTTAGTGTCAAGGGTATACTTTTGCTGAGACAAGTTGTAAAACTTGTAATGTAATTTTTCTTTGAGGTTTGAAGGAATAGCCAGTAAAAAATCTAGTTGGTGAATTGAATAATGAGGTGTAATTATTTTAGAGCAAAAGCAAAAATAGGTACAAGTGTTTAGTAAAAAGTAATACTAACCCTAAATTGATAAACTGTTGAAAGACCTTAACTGTTACTCTTACTTGTTATTTTAAGGTGATCTTTAGTTTTTAGCATCATATACTAAGTATAAATTATAGGCTGTTTTATTTTCAAGGGAAATGTATATGCAATATATTTTGTGTTACATATAAATACTTCAATGTTCTCAATCCTCAACAGTTTTTGCTCAGGAAACAGCTTTCAGATAATTTTTTTCAGAGCATAAAGTGAGCAATTTATATTTTGAATATAATAAAATAAATAAAAAAATGTACAAAAATAATTACATACAATTAATAATTTTTTACTGTTTAACAGTAGTGTCACTTATTTTGTTCTAAATTTTCATCACAAAATTATTTTAATGTGTATAGTTTTTTAATCATTTCCCAGAACAGTATTTTGTGTTTCTTCACTTGTACCTATCTCAGTTTTTTGAAACTTTGTTGCTCGTAAATTATTCTGACCACTGTCTAAATGGGCAATATCACAAAAAGACTGTTTTATCTATTGTTTTATAATGTTATAATTATATAGTTATAATGATAATCATAATTCCAATTCTTATATAGAGACCATCCTTGGAAGGTAGCCCACAAATGTAATACTGGTGCTTCTCAAGAAGGTAGTGGTAATGAACCAGCTGCAAAGAGGTACCTTTTTTATTTAGTAAAAATATATGAAATATACTGCTTTTTCAAGGATTCTTTGCTGTGTGGCTGTATTTGCTCTGATTTTTAACTTTAGGATGAATTTAGCATCATACCAAGAATAAATTATATAGACTGTTATTTATATATTTAATATACATACAATATATTTTTTATTAGAGATGTATATACTTGCATGTCATTCATAGATTTGCTCCGTAAACAGCTTGCAGAGATACATTTTTTCGGAGCATAAAGTATGCAATTATATTTTGAAAACAATGTGAAAAAATGTACAAAGGCAGTTACATACAATTAATAGCCTTACACTGTTTTATGGTAATGTTCTAATTTTTATCACTAAATTATTTTACTGTGTAGTATTTTTTGAACATATTGTTTTGTTGTTCATCACTGGTATCTTTATTTTTGGAAAATTTTTTACTTTCAAATTCTTCTGTCTCCATGGTCAAATGGATACTATCACAAATAGAATATTTTATCTATAATCGTTTTTTCAACATATTGCTAAACAGTATTTTGTTGTTCACCACTGGTATCTTTATTTTTGGAAATATTTTTACTTTTAAATTCTTTTGTCTCGTCTCCATGGTCAAAATGGTTACTATCACAAATAGAATGTTTTATCTATAATTGTTTTATCAAGTTATAATTATGTAGATAATATTATAATTTTATTATGATTTCATTAAATTTTTAGGTGTCACTACCCCTTGAAGGAAGCTTTCTTATCTGCTACTGGTGCTTCTCAAGAAGCGATCTGTGGTGAACCAGCTACTAAGAGGTATTTTTTTTAATCATAGCATAGTTGTATTAAACATATAAGTTGTCAGCACAATATGGCTTTTTGAGGGCTTTTTCGTGTTACATTGTATACAACAGGAAAGTCCATTTTCCGTTACTTTGTCTTTTTGTGTGCTTTTAATCATTCTGATTTTTGGCTTAATAATGTGATAAATAAATAACGAGGTTCATTAGCTCTGAAGTCCATGATTATTATATAATAATAAATACTACTGGGCATAAAGAGTCTTTCAGAACATGTAATATTGGGCTGGGGTACTTTTTTGTAAAAACATAAGATCATACAAAAAAATTAATGTTGAAAGACTTTCACAACTGAAGGCATCCATGCTGAACTTGAAATTTTTCAAAATTCCTTACAGAGACGCTCAATATAATAGTCATATACAGATACAATTTGACTTTACAACCACTTATTTGCTATATACATATACATTGAGTTAGATAAGTTAGATAAGAAAAATAAAAGTTCTACATCCACTGCGTCAGTTTTCTGCCTTGCTGTGGCAGCTGTCAAAAAACTTCTTTAACAAATATAAAGTTTATGAAATTATACGTTCATTCATTATGGGATAAATCCCAGAATATATCAAATTCGTGTTTTTTAAAAATATTAATAATCTAAAATTTTATTTCAAATTCCGATGACCTACCTGTATTATTACTATAGTGTGCCATTATTTATGTCCCGTATTTGATGTTTAATTTTTTGCTGTGCTTCTAGGAATCCAAGGGGTTGAGTGTAAAAGCTATGTGAACTAAGTAGTACCAGTACTACCAGTAGAAGCAGTTTTAGTTAGTAAAACATCATATCCGGCACATTTTCAATTTTTCGCCGTTCAACGACACTTAATAGATTCGATGATTTATACTGATATTTCTAATTATTCCCATAATACTGTACCATTGTTTATAATAATCGTTGATAATGTTGGTATACTGCAAAAAGGTGACCACGTCAGAAAACTAGTTCCTCGTAAATGGCTGTTGAAAGTAATCATAATTTAAGTAACAAATCACTCAACGTGTTTTTTAGAAAACATAGAACTCATAAAAATGTTCACTGCGAGTTATAAAGAGAGCTTGAAGAAATTAGACTATATTTCTGACTTGGTCACACTTGATGTTGGAAAATATATTAATACTGACTTGGTCAAAATAAACTTTAATTTTCTTGAAATAAGGAACATAAACATAATCAATCACATTTAAATCTAGAATACTGAATCAGATCTAGTTTGGTTCCGGGGCATTGCTTTTCTTGTTCTTATCTACAGGGAGGGATTTATTCCTGCTGTGATAGTCAAGATGGTCACTTTTACTTTCACAATGTAGTGAAGTTGATCATTTTACCTGCTACTTTATTAGACATATTAGACTTAGTCAAAACGAGCTGTTAACCAAACTGGCAAAAAATTCGAGTGTTTACTTGTACAAAATCATTTATCGTCGTTTAGTACCAAAAACGTCAAATCGTCGATTTTTGACCTATCACTTCGATCGACGTATGATGTATTTGATGTTGAATTTTTATATTTCTTTTTTGTTTTGTTTTTAGTGATCCAAGCAGTCGAGTGTAAGAGCTATATAAGCTATACGCTTCCCAACATAAATCCTACTGTGATAGTTGTGACTGTGACTACTAGAAGAATATATGCTTTGTTGAATAAATATTGGTAGGATGACAAAGAATAGGGCACAAGCTAATTATGTAATTTAAACTAATATAGATACGTTATATGTTGCGAAAATTAAAATGAAATTTAAAATATACATGTACATTAAAAATACTTAAATAGTTGTTTTTAAATAAGAGAAACATTTTTTATTACTATTGGTTACATGACATGTGTGTAAACGAATATTAATTTGTGTACAAATATGAATAAAATAATTGTTTCCACAGTTACTATTTTTTTATGTGAAAGCTGTCGATATACTTGCAAATTCGATAATTCGGAAGTCTCATTTTAATGAAAATTTTAACGTTTATAGGAAAAACACATAATTGTTCACTCCCTGTCTGCTACTTTAAAAATTTATTTAATTTATAATATTAAATTAAATTATTTAATTTAATTTGACGTGATTTAATAAGGTAGTAACTTCCAATTTACCTACTGATTTTCGAGCCACTAATATTTTTCTTTGAAATAAGTTTTAATCATTTTCTTTGCCAAAAATAATGTTTAAACCACTGCAAACGGAGCACATGGAATGCTTAGGTACTTATGTATTTCTATCAATACTGTTTATAAAAATTACTTCATGATAGTCTTTACTTTTGAGCATGACAGAGTGCTTTATAAAACTTTTATCTGTAAACATAATTTAGTACTATATATTTTTTTATTATTTTAAATGGAAGTACGACTCAAGCGTACCTAGCTAACGTATTTCGGATGCTACTAATGGTTGTATGACTTATTAAATTATTCTTTTTCGAATTACAATGATAAATTTGATTTCTGATGTCTTTATGACCTCAAAAAATACCAAATAAACAGTATACTCCTGATGTCATTATAAGTAAATATTCGAAGGTATAAGACCTGTTTTGTGGGTATAAGTACAAAACTTATACGGGGTGTCCCAGAATTTCCTTGACACGTGATATTTTCGTAACGAAAAACGGTTCAAGCAAGAACTGAGTGGTACTGTTGAAGGTACTATAGGGTCTATCATAGGTACCATTCATTCAAAACATTTTTTTTTGTACATCAACCCCTAAAACTCACCCCCAAATTTTTTTTTCAAATAGCACCCCATAGGTTTTCCTACCTAAATGATATCCCCATTTTATTTAAAATATTGTGGTACCTTTAATTTTATATGCAAACTTATTTTTTCCGTAAAATCATAAGTATAAGACAAACGAAATGATGATTTGTTTGACGTCTGATATTTTTGTAACAAAAACGGATAAAAAAGAAAAGTAAGTGGGTGTTTCAATGGTAGTGAATGACCTATCATTCTTTGCTTATGAACCATTTTTTTCTTACTTAAACCTCTGGATCCACCCTTAGCTTTCAATCCACAATTTTGCCTGGAAAAATAAATTCTTTACTTGAATTTAATTATCGTAGTGCCTTACTTTTTATGCCCCTACTGCAATTTATCGTTAATTTTGACGCCCGTGTGCGGGCAACCCTGCACACGGGGTTGGCGCGGCCCGATGTAGCCATAAAACTTTTTCACGTTTTTGCACTTAGTTTTGTTGTCACATTTTTTTTATTAGTTGATTCATGAAAATAAAAAATATATTTTCTACACATGTGTTTTAATTAATTTATGTTTACGATTTCATGAATTAAGCGAAAATATCACGTGTCAAGGAAATTCTGGGACACCCGGTATACAGATACAATTCCACTTATGGTGATTTATTATTTTTTGTTGTGATACCCCAGAAAAATGCACTGCACTGCATTTTGACAACTTCAACAATTTCACAGAAAACAAAAGAAAGCGCAGACGTAAATATTTTGGCTTCACCATTAATACAGGATAGACTGTGACATGCTGCGTCCCCCTATTGTTTCAACGTCCTTGGTTCTAAGGTATTCTTTTTCACAAATGAGAGCGTGCCATTCATCAAAAGGTGTTTCTGCAAATATGTTTTTGATGCACACTCCACAAGATGAAATATCTTTTTTGACATATTTGGTTATAAAACCACTGACGTATCCCAAGCTTACTTTGCTTATGTACTGCAAAGACTGATGAGGAATTTCCATTGAAAATGGTTCTATATCTTCACTTGCAGGCAATGTACTATCTTGGGAGATAAATTTTTGTACTGCTAGTAATGCTTTCTTAGATCCGTCATCTTCACAATTAGCAGACAAAGAGTGGCGGCTTGAAAAGTTGTTTATCAAAAGTGTCTTGAAATGACTTTTGAAGTGAGCGCAAGTTGGGTTTGTATCTCGAAGACCCTGTTGTCTGATCTGGCCGAAGAAATTTTCAACAGGATCTTGATTTAATCTCCTGGCTCTGAGGCTATGCACATCCCTTGTCTCCAACGTTTCCAACACCTCTATCATTCCATTGATGGTTATGAGCCAGTTGTTTAGGGTTGGTGGCCTGAATCGTAATTCACTGCCCTCCTCTGCAAAAAAAAATTCATTATGTATAATTGTTTTCCATGTGTCAAATGAATAGTGTAAACAAGCCACACACATATTAAACAATGGGTATGAAATACTACCAATATATGGATTATAGAATAGTATTTCAAGTTGAAATGTTTGTTCAACAATTCCACACACATATTAATCTGTAATTGCGGTTATGAATGGGAATTCAGAAATTGTTTTGCATATAAACATATGAATCTATTTGCTACTTGCTAATGACTGAAATAATTAATAGCAATAATAATAATAATAATAAGACCCTCGCTGGAACCGAGTACACGGCCAGACATAACTCTGCAACCAAAATCATACACCAAGCCCTAGCCACAACTAACAAACTAACCGAAAACACAGATCCTTATTATAATTATACGCCGACATCAGTATTCGACAACAATCAATACAAACTATACTGGGATGTCGAAATACACACAGACAAAACTATCCCAGCCAATAGACCAGATATAGTTTTTCAGTCGAAGGCAGGCCAAGTTACCTATTTAATAGATATTGCTATCCCTAATGACACGAATGTTCAAACCACCTACGCCGGGAAGATATCTAAATACACGGACCTTGCTATGGAAATAAAACGACTTTGGAAACAAAACAAAGTCACTATTGTCCCCCTCATTATGTCGGTCTCAGGCCTTACACCAGACACGTTCACACAACACCTTCAACAGTTAGGCCTGGACGAAGTTACACAAAGCATTCCAAAAGTCTGTAATCCTAAAGACCTGTAATATTGTGCGATCCTCCCTAAATTCCGATCAATAGTTAGGGTGTTGACTTGGCACAGCCCGTCAACACCTGTCGCTACCCCAATTATGCGAGAGGAACTTAGAAAGTTGTATAATAATAATAGCATTTATTGCCCAACAGATAAAATCCCTTTACAGGGCAATTTACTAATACACTATTTCCACAAATATTAAGTAACATATTATTTGTAGCAGCTAATTTTAATTCACTCAGGCTATCTGCAAATATTTCAGCTTGTCGTGATATTTTATTAAAATTCTCAAACATCATTGTCATTGCTGACTTTAACATTAAGTTTGTCCTGGCAGCAGTGCAATAAAAGGCATAGTGATGACGAGAATAAAATTGTGACACATTCAACTTGACTCTAGGTAATAGCTCAGCACAATCAACTTTGTTATGCAATATCTTATATAAAAATGTTATTGAAGATAGTGTTCGTCTAAACTCCAAACTATCCATATCATAGGGATTCAGCAGAAGTTGATACTGTATACCCTGTTTGGGGTAAACATTTTTTTTTAAAAAAACTAGATATTTCAAAAACTTCCGCTGAACTCTATCAAGTCTATCTATATGGCATTGATAATATGGACTACAAACATTCGAACAGTACTCCAACTTGGTATGAAGTGTAAAACAATAACTTTAAAGCAGATTCATCATTGAAAGAACAGCAATTTCTTACAATGAAACCATACATTCTATATGCTTCTGAGATCTTAGAGTTAATGTGATCAACAAAACTGAGTTGTGTATCAAATGAAACCCCTAAGTCCTTTGTAGAATAATTGAATATTGCAAACCAAATCTAAAAGTTTGAATTGTTAAGAATATGGCAATACCTTGAAAATACATCTTTCTCAAAGAATCACGAGCTTTGTTCCAAAATTCAAGGTGTTCTGTGGATCTGGATACAGCACACCTCAAAGGCTTTCCACTGGATGGATAAAGTGTATGCCCATTCACACTATCCATAAGGTCATCGAAAAATTTTAGCACCTTTGCTGTGCCTAATGCTGTGTTGGACAGTACTTCTCCTTGTGAGCCAACTATTTCTATAAAATGAAAAAAAAACATGAAGTTATAAAACAAATTTAAATATAAATTAAATTACCTGCATGTGTGATTAAAAAAACATGAAGTTATAAAACAAATTTAAATATAAATTAAATGACCTGCATGTGTCATTAAAAAAAACATGAAGTTATAAAAGATATTTAAATATAAATTAAATTACCTATACGGGTCACTAAAAAAAAAACATGAAGTTCTAAAACAAATTTAAATATAAAATAAATTACCTGCACGTGTCATTAGCGCCATTACAGAGGCAACAGTGTGGCTGAATACTTGTGTTGCATATGAAACCTTCATCTTCTTGATAAAATTTCTATTCACATGGCATTCAGTCAGCTTTGGCATTGCTCTTAGGCTACCAGCAGCATTATCGATGGCATATGCTGTTTCAATATCTACCCATCTAGCAACATGCTTGCCCTCAGGAGACTCCCAGACTAAATTTTTTGTCAGCAGATTGTTTCTAATTCCTTTGATCAAATGAGGAGGATCATAAATGTGTGTAATTTTCACTCCATTTATGAAAAAATATTTTCTTGTTTGGTCTTCTGTTGTTGTTGGTGTTGAGGAGTATTTCATGAGATAGTTAATCTCAGCCTGATTTGTAGATCCTTGATCACTTATTGTGCATAGTACGTGCAACCCTGCTCGTTGACACTTAGTGATGATTTTTTTTATCAACCTCACTAATACTATGCTTTTGGTGGAAGATTTGCAAAATGTATAAGCCAGGGGTTGTTTCCAGTCTGCAACAATGCCTCGAATCATGAAGACCAATGCATGATCAGCAATAACTGCATTCCACCTCTTTTCGTCATGTGTTTCAAAACCTTCGAATTCCTTGGTTGCAACATTGAAATCAATGTGGGGGTCCAAAATCATCTCACCAAATATTAGGCTGCAATACTTGCTACTCCCTCCTAGATTATTAACAACTTCAGTCAGATTATTGAAAACAACATCACTCAGGCCTGGATTGATTGGAATTTTACTTAATAATTGCTTCAACGTTTTCCTGGCCGGCAAGGCAAACATTTTTGATAGGGCCCTATAACCTCTGCCACTTTGTTTGTACAGTACCAGACCAAGCAACTTATCTTCTAAGGTATATCTTCGTCCCTGAAGTTTTTTACCAGCTAACCTGATCTGACTTCTAATGAATGCAGCAACAGTATTGTCGAGGTTCCCCAGTGCCTCACTTAATAACTCCTCCTTTGAGCATCTAGATGTTTTGAACAGTCGCCTTCTAGTTCTCAATCTCCTTTTGGATCTCGAAAGCTGAGAAGCTATTCTATAGAGCCTCTTAGCCTTTGGGGTTAATTGAACCTCTCTGGTTACATCTACATGACTCAAAAGTCCAGACCCTGGTCTACAGCGACCTAAAAGCAAAATCAGATAGTAAGTTCAACTAGTATTTCTAATATCAGAATATACGTTGAATGTTATTCTATTAACCCCTCAAGCTAACTAGTATGCCACAAATAGTGCGAGAAAGCTCAGTAGAATTGACAAAATTATTGGACTCAATTGTAAAAATTTTGTGTTCTTTAAAGCACTTGGGAGTCAATACAGAAAATTGGGACCCAATTGTGATATTTTTACTCACTGAGAAACTAGATCCTAGATCTAGACGAGAATGGGGTGAATACAAGGGTATAAATAATTTTCCGAGTATTCTTGAATTCAAAAGGTTTCTGCGCCAAAGAATTGATATTTTAGAGTCAGTAAATGGGTTGGCAGTGGGAAACAAAGATGTTAAGTGGAGAAACAAACAAAAATCGGTTTTAGCCACATTTCAGGCTAATTCTTGTTGCTATTATTGTAAAGAGGCTCATCAGTTAGAAAAGTGTTCAGATTTCATAAAACTGAAGCCCTATAATAGGTACCAACTAGTTATGAAAAATAAACTATGTTTAAATTGTTTTGAGGAGAACCATAATAGTAAAGCATGCTCTAGTAAAGGCTGTAAAACATGTGGGTCTAAACATCATAGTCTATTGCATTTCACTAAACGAAGTAAACCAAATGATCAAGGGCTGACTGCAAGTACGCCAGTGTCTATTGATGGTGGACAAAATGATGGCGAGGTACAGCAGGTATGCTCATCGTATGCGGTTGATAGTCAGGCAACAGAGGTATTGTTATCTACAGCACAGGTTAAGATAAGAGGCAATGATGGTAGAAATCATGTGTGTAGAATTTTGTTGGACACTGGGTCACAAGTTAACTTGATTTCAGAAAGGTTGACAAAGTTGCTTGGTAGTGAAGCATCTAGTGTGAGCACATCGATTATGGGTATTAACCAAGTTGTTTCCTCAGTCCAAAAAAGATGTGTAGTAACCGTAGGGTCACTTAATAGTGGTTTTTCTAAAACCTTGTCTTGTCTAATAGTGCCTAAAATTGGTGATGATATTCCAAATCGTATTGTGAAGACATCACATTTGAAAATACCAGATCACTTAACTTTAGCGGATAGAAAGTTCATGGAACCTGGTCCAATTGACCTATTAGTTGGTGCTGGAGAATTTTATGATTTTCTGTGTATTGGTCAGTATCATCTAGGACAGGATCAACCAGTTATGCAGAAGACCAAGGTTGGGTGGATAGTGTCTGGTCCTGTAGTAGTCCCTCAAAGATCCGAGATGCTAAGGTGTCATTTTGTCACTAAGTCAGATGTGGAATTGGATTTGGAAAAGTTCTGGAAAATTGAGGAACCAAACCCCTCTAAGGATGTAAGGCTAACAGATGAAGACATTTCTTGTGAAAGGTTTTTCATTGAAACAACCACAAGAGACGAAGATGGGAAATTTGTTGTTAAGATCCCTCTTTGTGCTCCTATTGAGAAACTAGGTGACTCGAAGGCAAGTGCCTTGACAAAATATCTTCAGTTGGAAAGGAGATTGGAGAAAAATCCTATCATGAAGGATAGGTATGGAAAATTCATGTCTGAGTATCAGAATTTAGGTCATATGTCAGTTGATGGCGAGGAGAATGGTACAATTGATTATTACCTTCCTCACCATGGTGTACTGAATGAAAGTAGTTTGACAACGAAATTAAGGGTTGTATTTAATGGGTCGTCACCTTCAGACACCGGAGTGTCAGTGAATGACATTCAGTTTACTGGTCCGTTGTTACAGGATGACATCCTAACATTGTTGTTAAGATTTAGACAGCATGCTGTAGTTGTGTGTGCGGATATCGAGAAGATGTATAGGATGATTTGGGTGCATCCTAGTCAGAGGAATTTGCAAAAAATCTTTTGGAGAGATTCAGATGGTGTTGTGAAGTCATGGACGTTGAACACTGTCACTTATGGAACCAAGTCTGCTCCATACTTGGCAAAAAGGTGTATTCGACAAGTTGGGTTAGACAATTTGGAAAGCTATCCAGAGGCAGCTTGTGTTATCATGAACAATTTCTATGTTGACGATTTGGTGTTCAGTCATGATAGTTCAGAAAAGGCTGTTCAGGTTTGTAAGGAAGTTGACCTTTTACTTAAGAGGTATGGATTCCACTTGAGAAAATGGGTCTCCAATGTACCAGCGGTGGTATCTAAAATTGGTGGAGGAGATGATTCCTCAGAGGTGGTAGTTGACTTTGGTGAGAAAAGTACAACTAAAACTCTTGGTTTGTATTGGGCAGTGTCAAAGGACATGTTGAATTATTGTATCAAACTCAGTACTTCGTTGACAAGGGTAACAAAAAGAACTATATTATCAGAGATATCAAGAATCTTTGATCCACTGGGATTGATAAGTCCATGTGTGATCTTGGTAAAGATCTTGCTACAAGAGTTATGGATGCTTAAACTATCTTGGGAAGACACAGTTCCAACTAGTATAGCGGAATATTGGAAAAAGCTACGGAGTGAGTTTTACCAACTGGAAACATTGAATATTCAGAGGCAGGTAGTATGTCAAGAGTCTAGGAGTATCCAGTTGCATGGGTTCTGTGATGCCTCAAGCAAAGCTTATGGTGCTGTTGTGTACCTGAGAAGTGTGAATTCTTCAGGTTATATACAAGTTTCATTGGTAGCAGCAAAAAGTAGAGTTGCTCCTCTGAAGGCATTAACAGTTCCACGTCTTGAGTTGTGTGGAGCATTGGTATTGGTAGAATTGGTGCAGCGGATTAGAAATGCACTCACATTGAACATAGATTCAGTTCATTTATGGTGTGATTCGACTGTGGTGTTGAGTTGGATTGCTACTTCACCTCATGTATTGCAAACATTCGTCTCAAATAGAGTAGCAAAGATTCAAGAATTGTCTCAAGGGGATGATTGGTATCATGTAAAAACTGATGAGAATCCAGCTGATCTTGTATCTAGGGGTGTTTCTCCAGGAAAGCTGATTGATAATGAGCTATGGTTTAATGGTCCTTCATGGTTGAAAGAGGAGGAAGGCTCCTGGTGTTCAAAGGATTTTTCGGTGTTAAGTGATGTCCCTGAAATGAAGAAGCAATGCCAATTGCTACATGTAGTGAAACCACCAAGTTTGATTGACTTTCGTAGATTTTCGAGTTTTCAGAAATTAGTCAGATCGTTTGCGTATTGCCTCAGGTTCTGCAATAATGCTAGGAGGAATTCCAAATTGGTTGGTCACCTAACATCTAACGAACTTGAGTTGAGTTTGCACAGTCTACTTAAACTTGTACAAAAAGAAACATTTTCAGAGGAACTGAGAGCCTTGGAAAAGGGTTCACTGGTGAAGCCTGCGAGATTGTTGTCATTAACTCCCTTCATAGATCCCTCAGGGTTGCTCAGGGTGGGGGGTAGACTTGCACTGTCTGAACTAAGCTATGAAAGCAAACACCAGATATTACTTCCATCAAAACATTGGTTTGTTCAGTTATTATTTATTCATGAGCATGAAAAGCTACTGCATGGTGGTCCACAACTACTTTTGGCTACTATTCGTGAAAAGTATTGGCCTATTGGAGGTAGGGACCTAGCTAGGAAAGTTGTACATAAATGTGTCAAGTGTTTTAGATCAAATCCTAAACATGCAACTCAAATCATGGGGGTTTTGCCTGAGCATCGTGTTCAACCAATGCCACCATTTTATGTAGTAGGAATTGATTTTGCTGGGCCAGTAATGATTAAATCAAGAGCTGGTAGGGGTAGTAAACTTTTGAAGGCATACATTGCAATATTTGTCTGTTTCTCAACAAAGGCAGTATATTTAGATTTGGTAAGCGACTTAACTTCATCTGCTTTTATTGCATGCCTTAGAAGGTTTGTGTCCCGCAGGGGGAAACCCAGATATGTGTACTCTGATAATGGTCGGAATTTTGTTGGTGCACATTCAGAATTGAAAGATCTCAGTCATTTTCTGCAGACACATGAGCCTGAGTTAATAGAGACTTTTAACAAGGAGAATATAATTTGGAAATTTATCCCAGCAAATGCTCCTAATTTTGGGGGACTTTGGGAGGCGGGAGTAAAATCGTGTAAGTACCATATTAAACGAGTAATTGGACTGACTTCTTTGACCTTTGAGGAATATAGTACTCTTCTTGCTCAAATTGAAGCAGTTCTAAATTCCCGTCCACTAACTCCACTGTCCTGTGACCCTAATGACTTTGATGTCCTCACCCCTGGCCATTTCCTCATCGGAAGAAGACTCACCTCAGTTCCTGACAGAGAGTATACAAATGTTCCGGACAATCGCCTAACCAGGTATCAACATGTCCAGAAAATGTATCAACACTTCTGGTCTCGATGGACGAAGGAGTATCTGATGGAGCTTCAGAATCGTCAGAAATGGCAGCACCCACAGCCAAATTTATCTGTTGGCCAAATGGTTGTTCTAAGGGAGGACAACACACCACCACTGCTTTGGAAACTAGGAAGAATTGAGGAGGCAGTCCCTGGTCCTGATGGAAGGTGCAGAGTTGTCAAGGTGCGAACGTCAACAGGTATCCTGAAGAGGCCTGTCACCAAAGTATGTGTGCTACCAATGGAGGAGGTGTCCTCGTAGTGAATCGTGTTGGAAGTGCCTTCCAAGGTGGGGGGAATTATGTCTGCGCCAACCCCTTCATCTTCGTCTATTTTTACTCTATGCTATAGAACTATGTTTTGAATGGGACTATGAATGACATTGACATATGACATAACCTATTCTGTGTTATAACCTATTCTGTATTACTATTATTGTGGTTGATCTATGGGCATCGTGGTGAACCGATGCTACATAGCATTTTGTTGTTATTTGTTATCGTTAAATTGTTGGTTGTAAATTATATCGAAGGAAAATAAACAAATAACCAGCGACAATTCGATTGTTTATTCGAGTTGGAACAAATCATAAATGCCACTTGACAGCTGTTTGACATATAACTGATCTATCCGGATCCAGATCAGTGTTTCCGTAAAGGCCTAATGCTACTACAAAAAGATAATGAAAAACAAACTATTAAGTCTGCTACAGAATTTAAACATGCTCGAAAACATTATAGGTTTGATTGAAGAGCACTACACCAACATAAATTTTGTTAAATGGGAAAATACTACTGACACAATTAAGTTTTGGTCCGAAGTGTGGCAATATCGGGACGCGAGCGGAGAGAACCCTTTTAATTCCATGCCTTTCGTGTTCACCAAATTCAGAGGCCAAAGAGGTGGAGTCATTCTGAAGTTTGCGGACTTTGTAGTTCAAGGGGACGGGGAGGCAAGAGCGTCTGCGTTCCGATTGTGGAGTCAAGGCAGTTGGTCCTTTGTGAATCCTGGCAGGAAACACTGTGCCATCCTCTCAGAACTGCAAAGGGATTGCCCTATCCTATATATGAGGAGTGATCGCTTTGACTAAACATTTACAGTGAAGTATTCTACAAGGTAAGAGTTGCGGTCAAGCGACAGGCGGCCTTTAGTGGGAGGAGGGCCAGGTAGTCTCTGAGGGCCAGTCTGATACACGGACGGCTCACTCACCGACGAAGGCTCCGGTGCTAGAGTCTATGGGCCAAAAACAAAGCTCTCCCTTTCTCTTGGAGGATACACCCCGGTATTCCGAGCAATATATTTGCGATTTTAGCTTGTGTCTTCCGTATTCACGAAATTCAGGCGACTTGCAGCCAGATCACATTTCGGAAAGACATCAGGTGTCACTGATGTAGATGCTGAGTCATGCTGGAGTTGGTGGCAATGAAATTGCGGACGTGCTCGCAAGGCGAAGGCCGAGAGATAAATTCCTGGGTCCTGGCCAGCTGTAGGGCTACTGGCTAGTGCAGGTACAATCGGTAGCGGTAATGAAACGGCGGATGCTATCGCAAGGAGAGGGTCGAAGATAATTTCCTGGGACCTGAGCCTACTGTTGGGCTGGAAGCAAGTACCATTAGAAGAAAAACAGAGGTGTGATTGCAAAGTGTTGTTTAGAAAACGACCAAATACAACCGAATAGAACAGAAAACAGCCCACAACAACAGAAAGCAGGCAGACAACAGCGCTAAACAATAGAAAACGACTAAATACAGCCGAATACAACATTTTTTACACTAGAGGAGGCCTATATCCAGCAGTGGATGAGAGATGGCTGATAGATGATGATGATGGTGATATCCATTGACCGAAAACCTAAGAAAAAACCAAGTTTGAAGTCTCCGATTACAAAAAAATTAAATTATATCTGAAAATCTAAGGAAGATATCCACTTACAACAATCCTGTACTTAAAATATACAAGTAATCAATTAGGTGTTTTAGGTATGACAGACAACCCTGTACGAACTCTAGAAAACTTTCATTTCATAGGTATTTGATTATTTGGCTAATTTGTTTTTGTCTGCTGAATATGGATGATTATATCTATAATAAATATATAAAAATATAAAGTTAACCTACCTTTATTCTTGCAGCAGACGTACATATACATTTTCAAGATTTTTATCTTTTCATATACTTTGAACTTGTTCCCAATATTTGCCTTTTATACAGGGTGTCCAGTTAGTGGGTAATTCTTCGATATCTCGCAAAGTATGCGTGATAGAAGAAAATGTCAAATACAAGAGTTATTTGATTACTTAAGACGCATATTGTAAAAATATTTTGAAATATACAGGGTGTTGCGGGAAAGTAGGATAGTGACCAACTTAATTTTTTTATATGGAACTATAACTTTTTTTAAAATTCTTTTAGTTTCCATCATTGATCTGTATTTAACCCTAAAATATTTTTGGGATAGGTTGCGACGTTGCCAAGTTATAATTTATTTTCTATTAATTTCCGGATTTGCAAGGTCGCAAGTAATACGACGTCCAAATTGATATATTCCTTTAACTTTTCTTAATAATATTATACAGCGAGTTACTTGAGTATTAAGTGGATATTAGGTAGTTTGGATGTTACCAGCAATTTGTGTTTACAGGGTGTTTTTGGCAGAATTTTAAATTACAGCAACTTGAAGGTCATTTTACTTTGTTTTTTTAAATGTAACACCCTGTATTTTTTATTTTAAATCGAAATATCTACTAATACCCTATCTCGCCTTGTATTTTTTTTTCGCGTTTGCGACGTTGCCAAGTTATAAATTATTTTTCCAAATTTTTAAACAAATATCCTCGGTTTTAGTTTATTTTGAATATTATCCTCTACTTATTTTCAATGCATGAATGGCACATGTCGAACTTAGTAAGATTTCAAAATTGCTGGTAACATCCAAAATAATATCCACTTAATATTCATACGTAACCCGGTGTATAATATTATTGAGAAAATTTAAAGGAATATATCAATTTAGACGTATTACTTGCGACCTTGCAAATCAAAAAATTAATAGAAAATAAATTATGACTTGGCAACGTCGCAACCGATCCCAAAAATATTTTAGGGTTGAATAGAGATTCATGATGGAAACTAGAACAACTTAAGAAAGTTATAGTTCCATATAAAAAAAATCCAGTTGGTCACTATCCTACTTTCCCGCAACACCCTGTATATTTTAAAATATTTTTAGAATATGCGTCTTAAGTAACCAAATAACTTTTGCATTTGACATTTTCTTCTATCAGGTATACCTTGCGAGATATCGAAGAATTACACACTAACTGGACACCCTGTATTTGATGGAAGGATTTTTCATGTTAAAACTTCCCCGACATACAGTGTTAATTAGTAATTAGTACAAGTTTATTGCCTATTTTGTAATTTTATTGGAAAACTGCCCCACTAATTTCACATATATCTTCGTCACACAACCACAACCTGCTTTAACATCCCAGGTATGTGTATGCGTCAATTTCTTCTATGGAGTACACATGATTAAACAAAGTACGTCGCTACATCCTATAAACAGCTGCACTGTCCACTATGACTCTTATGAGACATAGATAGCTCTTCGAAATATACACTAGTCAGCACCCATTGCCACCTGTAAAAAGCTGTTTTCCTTTCGAATCCAGAAATTCATTGTATTTCAGACTATAGCGCCTTACCTTACCTCTATCCAAACCCTATGCACCACAAAACAGGCAACAGGCTATGCACTGGTAATATTTATGATTTTTATCATTTTGTCCTCCATCCATTTCTGTTTTCCTGGTCCAAAATGTGAGAATTCCGTTCCGATTCCGACTTTGTGCCACGATCAAACCCGATGCGACATCTATCAAGTACAAGTAGGACTATTGGAGAATATAAGAGAAGATAAAGTAGGTCGCTACCTAGGTAACCCCACCCCAAAATACCATTAACGTTTTTGCACAATAGATGTCGCATTATTTCATTGGTGTTGCCAATTCTTCCAATTTTTCCCTTCGCTCCAGAAATAGAAAATCCGATTATTTGTAATGTACACCTTTCTTTATCGTAGCGTAGAATAAGTGAGGCTAGCGCTGTAGGCTTTCTGTGTTTTTATAATATTTGTATTGCAAACGCTCAATACGGAACAAGGTTTGGACATTGTTTTGAGGCGCTGGCGGCATATGTGACCTGATCGTCATCTGATAAGATAATAACCACTTTACACGGTCAAGAAGACAAGACATCGATCAAATTTGTGTTGTTTGTATTTGGAGAAAATGCGGAAAATATTTGAATTTTTCTAGTCGCGTGACGTCACGGGACTATAGGGGTAGGGTGACCATCCGTCCGGAAAATCCCGGACATGTCCAGAAATCGGTAAAATGTCCGGAATTTGAGCGGCGATCGAAAATAATTGGCACAACATACAGTAAAATGAACAAATACAGCTACTGGGCAGTCAAAAAATTCACAAAAATCGGTGAAATTCCCGGAATTTTAACCCCAATCGAAAATAGTACATACAGCAAAATAAGCAAATACAGTTAACGGACAGGCAAAAAATGGCACTACTGTCGCTTGATGACCAAACTGCCTTCATTCTCTTACCCTCCTCCCCCCGTACGCCAAGCGTCCGGAATTGATCTATGAAGTAAGTGGTCACCCTATGTAGGGGAAGGGAACAGCCAATCGGAAGACGAGTATGTGTGTTGTGTTGCCGTCCTAATAACCTAAGTCCCAACATTCAATGCATACCTTCATGTGATCCTCTACACATGCTAAAAAATAGATAGTTTGATATATACGGCCAGTGAAGCCAAAAGCCAACGAATTCGCTTAGGTGAAGGAGTAAACAAGAACTATACTAAGAACTACCCTGTTTGCCGCGCAATTTTTTCTGTATGTATATTCTATGCTGAAGGAAACAACAAACCTGTGCTGTGGCTAAATTTCGGTCTAATAAATATGTCTATTATTAAGTATGAACTGAATCTCTGACAAGTACCTAATTTCCACAGAATTGTTCTTTATTGCTTCTCAGGATTTTACATAAGCATCATATGGCAACTCTGCTTGCGTCAACGTCAAACAAAGTTTTGGTACGAATAGTAGTGACACGGAGCCATAGATAAACCACTCTTAAGATTGGACACTTCAACACTATTAGCTGTCACCGTGTTTTGCGACCCCTGGTGGATTGGGCATACATCAATACTGAATAATGGGCCTTTCCATTTCTGCAAAAATACGTAATGGGGCTTTCCACTTTAGCTATGCATGGAAAGGAATCCATTCAAAGTAATTGTATGGAATAAAAGAAATAATAATGATGAAACATTTTTATTACCAGCTTAAATTTCAGAAAGATACAAGTGTTGAATCTACTTTACTCAATAATACAATTATTTAAATAATATTTAATAACATTCCTGGTGCTCAATCGGTAGTTACGATTTTAAAGATAATTCTTAAATGTTTACATTAGTATGGAAGGGATTTTTAGAGAAAATTTACTTATATATCCATGTTAATACCTATAATCACACTACCTAAAGTGCAAAACACACGATTAAACAGTGCCGGATTAAGCATTTATGGGGCCCGGGGCTATACAGATTTTAGGGGCCCCTTATAAATAAAATGCAAATACTATTATTTATGAAACTATATTCCCGATATAACAAAAGACACTACTATACACTTTTTTATAAGTACGTCATGAGTCCCGTTTATAGAATCAGCACTGCTCTCAATGTTTGCGTTTGCTTAGTAATCAGAACAATTTTCAGTGCAATCCTTTTCAAGCGGAGCGTTAGGTTTGCTTAAAAGACGTATTTTGGGCAATTTTTTCACTGCTTTTAATTTATCCTCAGCAGCCTTAAAATAATCATTTAGAGTTATCTTGTAGACATGTAGCACGTAGACATAACATTAACAAACTATATTGGTAGCTTACTTTTCTTTTTTAAGCGTCGCCTTTATATCGGTTCAACTTTGATCTATTCATTATATTGGCATGGGCCACAGGTGCCGACATTTGAATATTTCAGTATCCAATGGGTAGGTATAGGTATTTTCTATTTTCTTTTTATACAGGCTGAGTCAAGCTCAACGCCTCGGACTCTTGTGACCAAATCATAACACTTTTTAGAAAATTAACTTTGCGAATGTATGTAAGTCGAGATGGACTACATTTTAAAAATAATTACTTTTATACTAATAAAAGCGTGCCATATCAATGTTATGATTTTTTAAAAGGAACACCTTGTATATATTATCGAATATTTAGATTACCGGGTAAATTATAGTTTGACTTTATGTATCACACATGGGAAGTGAGCCGTTTAGGTGCAAATCACAATTTTTGATAGAAGTAGATATCAAAAAAAAAAAATGATTATCGCAGCGATTCTGAAACTTAGAGAGCTGTGACTTTGCCGTATGACTAAACATGAAATTGGTCAGCTTAGGTTCGACAGTCAGAGGTATAATTACTTTTGACTTTGACTGAAATGACTATTGTTTTATATCATTAAATGTGAAATTTCATGCTGAAGTGACTGCTAGTAATTATCGCTGAAAGTTTAACGGTTTTGGAAATTTTTATTCTCTAATACATTGCACTCATTGCTGTAGCTAGCAAGCTGTAAAAATGATCCATTTATGTCGTATTTCAGCGTCTCTTTGACCTTGACATCTTACCGGCGTTATTTATAGTTAGAGTTCATTGGTTGTAGGGAATTTTTTTAACCTTGCCCCTTTACTTTAGTTTGTCTGCTAAGTTAGCTGTTTTCAGATAGAAATCTGAACACGTTTTTGTTTATATTTCATGGCCTGCAAGTTTGCTATAGGTAGGGAAATTGAAAAACCCCATTTTGATTGAAATCTCGAAACTAAGTTTTCAGTAGATCTTCTGATTTTATTGTTCATCTATTGACCTAATATTTGCTCTGTCACATTAAATGAAAGTAGGGCCCCTGCGGGGCCCCTCTGAACGCGGGGCCCGGGGCTTCAGCCCCTTTAGCTCCATGGTTAATCCAGGCGTGCGATTAAATGAAGTGTTCATACTTATAATGTTAATTCAGAGGAACTATGGAAGAGATGATAAATATCTGGTATAGTTTGAAAATCCATAATAACAATTTACAAGTATAAAATGGCACACTGGGTAATGATAATGATTTTCTACAGGAACTTCATTAACTGCTTCCAACTAAAAGTAAGGGTAAGTTTCAGATATATTATTCTAGTAGATAACTACATATTCATATATAAAGGTTGTGTATCATTAATATTTCTCAAGTTTTTGTTGTAATGGATGTTTGAGACAAAAATTACCACATGTCTTGTGATACAATATGTACACGTTTAGATAATCATGTGATAATAGTATGGATAGGATTCCAAACTTAACATTAACTCAACAAGATTAAATATTAATGATTTGTAATATAGGCAGACATGAGGCAATTGAACATAATGTGACATTTTGTTTTCAACACACATTCATAGACACCTAACCTAAACTATTCAATAAACTACAAATTATGTTAATAGTAAATTATATTCATTTTCTACAGGGTGGCCAATCGGGTAACGATAATAATTTTTTTTTAGATAGCCCGTACCAGGACCTATCCAAAACACCCCCATGTATGTGTACCGATTTTGGATAGTTTTCGGGTTATGATTTTTTTTTTGAAAACTTAGAGATTTTCCAGTTTTTCCAAGAAATAGTCAAAAACAAAAACAAGAATGCTTTTTGGCTTTTATTTTTATCTGCAATTATACTCAGTATTAAACCTATTTTAATATCCAATAAAGAGAACCGGTACGTCCGAACGATAATTAAGTACATTTTGGGGCCAAAGTTTGAAATCTCTGTTTTTAGTCAGGAGACCAAAGCCTTCAAAATAAGATTAAAAATACTTATGTCTGGTTATGGAGCTTCAAACTAATCTTAAAAACTTTGCAAGACATTGCACTTTCGAAATAATAATAAAAAAGTAGCACTTATGGGGACATTTTGCGCCGTACGTGAGTGTTAAAGGTAAAAAGGTGATCATTCACGAATTTCAAAAATGATTTAAAAAACTATTGTTTTACTTTATTATGAAAAATTAAAGAAAAAAAACTCGTAACAACTAATAAACCCGATAATCATTGATGTTTTGATGAGTTTTAATAAAAAAGCTGATACCCAAATTGTGATTTTTGAAGTGTTTTTACTATGTCTATTGAATTTCTGCTAAATTAAGTTGTATGGAAAGTTAACAAAGGAAAGTAATAATAAACAACAATCTGACTTCCAAGTTCATGGCAGAATTACCTGGGAAGCTATGTCGTAGCACACGCCATCCTTTTCTTTCAGAGTAGCTTTTTGCCAGCTCATGTCGGCGAAGCGCAGTTGTGTTAATTAATTTTCGGTAATAGGCAAGGCAATGTTCGGATGGACCTAAAAAGGTGATTTATATCGCTAGGTCTTCCTTGACAGGTCAGTAGACAGCCTACCATGAATACAACAAGTTTGTCAGTTTTTCAACCCCCCACCCCCCAAACACCCAAATTCCACCCCCACCCAAAAAAACGCAGAAAATGATCAAGAACCTGTAGAACGCCTAAAAACGAAGTTTGAGGAATATTTGAAATTACCTACTAAGACCCCACAGCATATTGCTGCCCAAATTTCATCACAGTCCATGCAGCGGTTACTGAGATTACGAGGCTAGAAAAACGCGTACAGACAGACAGACCGACAGGCAGACCGATAGACAGACCGACAGGCAGACTGACAGACAGAACGACGGAAATGAGTGACGCGGATTTTCGTTATGTAGACATTATAAAACGCCCAAAAAACCTATTATCTCAAAATCTAAAATTTTCACGATCACAATCCTCCCCTCACCTATCGGTGTGGGAAGTAAAAGGGATGGCGCATGCTACAATAACGCTTTCCAGGTAATTCCGCTATGGAATTAAAGGTCAGATTGTTGTTTTATTATTCTTTTCCTTTGTTAACTTTCCATGCAACTTAATTCAGCAGAAATTCAATAGTACACAGCAAAAAGCACAGGTATTAATTTTTTTTATTAAAAGTGATTAAAACATCAATTATTATCATGTTTATTGGTTGTTAGGAGTTTTTTTTCTTTAATTTGTCATAATAAAGTAAAATAATAGTTTTTTAAATCATTTTGGAAATTCGTGAATTATCACCTTTTTACCCTTAATAGTCTCGTACGGCGCAAAATGCCCCCATAAGTGCTATATTTTCATTATTATTTTGAAAGTACAATGTCTTGCAGAGTTTTTAAGATTAGATTGGAGCTCCAGAACTAGGCATAAGTATTTTTAATTTTATTTTGAATGTTTTGGTCTCCTGACTAAAAACAGAGATTTCAAACTTTGGGCCCAAAATGTACTTAATTATTGTTCGGATGTACAGGTTCTCTTTATTGGATATTAAAATAGGCTTAATACTGCGTATAATTGCTGAAAAAAATAAAAGTCAAATAGCATTCTTGTTTTTGTTTTTGACGATTTCTTGGAAAAACTGGAAAATCTCTAAGTTTTCAAAAAAAAATCATAACTCGAAAACTATCAATAATCGGTAGACATACATGGGGGTGTTTTGGATAGGTCTCGGTACGGGCTATCTAAAAAAAAAATTATTATCGTTACCCGATTGGCCACCCTGTATACCTCCTATTTCGTTGGTAGATCACTTTCGCTTGTTTAATGATAGGATCACCATCCAATGAGTGCAGATCTTTACCACTAAGAGCTCTATTAATGCCCACAGTCCAGTTATGGCAAAGAAATATCACAAATTTGTTAATTAACTTAGCATTTAATGAATCACTGTGCTGTGGGCAATTTATTTGCAAACTGACTTTGAGTGAAACAAAATCTACCAGTAGTTTTACCGTTTTTGACCTGTATGCAACTTGAGGCAGCATGTACATAATGATATTGTAAATTTGAGCAAAATCTGTTATTATGGTGGGGTTACAATATTTTAATTTTGCAGGCATGGTTCTAAGGTATTCTTTTTCACAAATGAGAGCGTGCCATTCATCAAAAGGTGTTTCTGCAAATATGTTTTTGATGCACACTCCACAAGATGAAATATCTTTTTTGACATATTTGGTTATAAAACCACTGACGTATCCCAAGCTTACTTTGCTTATGTACTGCAAAGACTGATGAGGAATTTCCATTGAAAATGGTTCTATATCTTCACTTGCAGGCAATGTACTATCTTGGGAGATAAATTTTTGTACTGCTAGTAATGCTTTCTTAGATCCGTCATCTTCACAATTAGCAGACAAAGAGTGGCGGCTTGAAAAGTTGTTTATCAAAAGTGTCTTGAAATGACTTTTGAAGTGAGCGCAAGTTGGGTTTGTATCTCGAAGACCCTGTTGTCTGATCTGGCCGAAGAAATTTTCAACAGGATCTTGATTTAATCTCCTGGCTCTGAGGCTATGCACATCCCTTGTCTCCAACGTTTCCAACACCTCTATCATTCCATTGATGGTTATGAGCCAGTTGTTTAGGGTTGGTGGCCTGAATCGTAATTCACTGCCCTCCTCTGCAAAAAAAAATTCATTATGTATAATTGTTTTCCATGTGTCAAATGAATAGTGTAAACAAGCCACACACATATTAAACAATGGGTATGAAATACTACCAATATATGGATTATAGAATAGTATTTCAAGTTGAAATGTTTGTTCAACAATTCCACACACATATTAATCTGTAATTGCGGTTATGAATGGGAATTCAAAAATTGTTTTGCATATAAACATATGAATCTATTTGCTACTTGCTAATGACTGAAATGACTGAAATAATTAATAGCAATAATAATAATAATAATAATAATAATAATAACAAAGTTACCTATTTGATAGATATCGCTATTCCCAACGATACGAATATCCAAAACGCCTACGCTGGGAAGATATCTAAATACACTGACCTTGCGATAGAGATAAAACGACTATGGAAGCAAAACAAAGTTACTATTGTCCCCCTAATTATGTCTGTCTCAGGCCTTACACCAAACACTTTTACACCACACCTACAACAGTTAGGCCTAGACGAAAAGTTACAGAAAATATTTCAAAAATCTGTAATCCTGAAGACCTGCAATATTGTACGATCCTTCCTAAATTCCGATCCGTAATAGTTCAGGTGTTGACTTGGCATAGCCCGTCAACATTTGTTGCTACCGCAGTCATGCGAGAGAAACTTGAAAAATCATAATAATAATAATAAGACCCTCGCTGGAACCGAGTACACGGCCAGACATAACTCTGCAGCCAAAATCATACACCAAGCCCTAGCCACAACTAACAAACTAACCGAAAACACAGATCCATATTATAATTATACGCCGACATCAGTATTCGACAACAATCAATACAAACTATACTGGGACGTCGAAATACACACAGACAAAACTATCCCAGCCAATAGACCAGATATAGTTTTTCAGTCGAAGGCAGGCCAAGTTACCTATTTAATAGATATTGCTATCCCTAATGACACGAATGTTCAAACCACCTACGCCGGGAAGATATCTAAATACACGGACCTTGCTATGGAAATAAAACGACTTTGGAAACAAAACAAAGTCACTATTGTCCCCCTCATTATGTCGGTCTCAGGCCTTACACCAGACACGTTCACACAACACCTTCAACAGTTAGGCCTGGACGAAGTTACACAAAGCATTCCAAAAGTCTGTAATCCTAAAGACCTGTAATATTGTGCGATCCTCCCTAAATTCCGATCAATAGTTAGGGTGTTGACTTGGCACAGCCCGTCAACACCTGTCGCTACCCCAATTATGCGAGAGGAACTTAGAAAGTTGTATAATAATAATAGCATTTATTGCCCAACAGATAAAATCCCTTTACAGGGCAATTTACTAATACACTATTTCCACAAATATTAAGTAACATATGTGTGTGGCCTGCTTCATAGAAACAGTTGTGCGTAAAGTCGCTCCGCATAAATGATAAATTATTATGTGGAAACAGTTCAAATAAAAATTTCTAAAGGTCGTCCAGTGGGAAAGTAACATGTGAGTACACCCTTTGAAATGGATTGAGTGCATCAAATCAAGAAGTGAGTAAATGTGCAAGAAATATAAACAAAACATCAGCATTCACTATTTTTCCATTACCTGGAATCTAACTGATAACAAAATAAAGGTGACCACACACTCAAGTTGACAAAATCTTTCTGATGGAGAGTAAATTCAAATGTTGTGGTAAAGTGCTCAACTACCACATATGTATTGTATGTTTCAATACATTTCATAGTAGTTGTGCAGCACGAATGAAAAAGATTAAACAAATTGAGGGACACAAAATTTGCTGTTCCCCAGCATGCGAGCAAATTTATGAAGTAAGTAGCTCTGAAGTAAGTAAGCTACAGAATGAAAATGAGGCATTAAGGCATGACTTGAATAAAAAAAATGAGGAAGGACTAGAATTGCAAATTAATTATGAAAATGAATTTGCCATACTTACGAAAACAATCGAGAATTTGAAGAAGGACAATGCGGAGAGAGAAGCCTATTCAAATAGAATCAGGAAAAGAATAACAGATCTAGAAGATGAAGCAACCGAAATGGAAGCCATCCATATTGATGAGATGAAAAAGCAGAAAGAAGTAATATGCAGGCTATACAAAGAAATTTCCATGTTGAAGCAGATGAATGAGGACCTTCAAAAGAAAATTGATACTCACATTGTGGATGGTGAAATTATGATCAAAGAAAGAGATGAGCTAATCCAAATCAATAAAAAAATGATAACCACCATTGGAACATTAGAGGAACAGAACAGTATACTCCTATCTACGGACCATAGCCTCCAGGCCAATGAAGTTAGACCAAGTCCAGTGGAAGACCCCCAAAACCAGCCCAAATTGATACCACCATCTAATGAAGAGGAAAAGATATTGAGTGAAGTGGCTACTGTTTACAATCTTCCGGATGAAGAATATCGGAGTTCCTTGGAGTACACTGAAGATGTAAATAGCTCCCTAACGTTTGAGAATCAGTTCATGACCGGTGACAGAACAGAGGCATATCACAATATCTCAAGGTTAAGTACAACAGACTCTAAAACACCAAAAAAGATAGTCATTATTGGAGATGAGCTTGCCCTCTCTATAGCTACACACTTAAATTCAGCGCTTCACGAATCTAAATTTGTCATTACAGGCATTGTGAAACCTAGAGCAGATGTATGTGAAATCTGCAAAGTAGTATTTGAGAATACGAAACGTTGTGGCCAAGACGACTTAGTCATTTTTATGTTTAATTCTTGTAATGTCTCTAATTTTAAAACATTGAAATATGTATTGAAACAACTATTACCAATAGGTAAATTGACAAACTTGGTGATATTAGTCAGGTATAATTTAAACAAGGATGAGAGGATAGGAAAATTTATAATTAAGCAGATTGATAGCTATAAGCTGTTACATATTAATGTATCTATTTCGTTTGATGAGTTGAACAATAGATCAAGCTCAATTAACAGCAGTATAATAAGAAAACGCTATTTACAAACTACATCTAAAGTACCCACGTCAGTTTTGAAAACAATCAACACAACCTTCTTTGAAAACGTAAAACAACAAAATGACAAGTTTTTTCGTTTCTGATTCAAATCAAACAAGGAGATCAACTAAGAGCTTCAGTGTCGTACATCAGAATGTTCAGTGTTTATCAAATAAACTCTTACAATTAGAAATATTTTTAGAGGATCAAGACTGTGATATATTTTGCGTGAGTGAACATTGGGCTGTTACAGAGCAACTGGCTTCACTTGTTCTAAATAATTATGAAATGGCAGATTTCTTTTGTAGAGAACAGTTTAAACATGGAGGAGTTGGTATCTATGTCAAGAAAGGCATTAATTTTAGGACACTAAAAATACAGTCATTTGAAAAAGAATTTGAGTGTGTTGGTGTGTACTGTAAAGGAATGGAGATTATCATTTTAACTGTATATAGAAGTCCAGATGCAGATTTTAACATATTTTTAGATCATTTTAGTAACACTCTTATGAATTTATCAAGTATCTTTAAAGATTCAAATATTTTAATTTGTGGAGATTTTAACATAAATTTTATTAAGCACAGTGATAAGCTTGATCTCTTTGTTGACCTTCTCAATACATGGGCGGTAGTCCCAACGATATCAGAACCCACCAGGGAAGCTAATTGCTTGGACAATATTTGTACCGATCTAGAGGAAAGTCGCTATAATTCCAAAGTTATCAATGGAAATATAAGTGATCATTTAGGTCAAATAATAAACATTAAGTACAATGAGGGAGAGCAAATGCCCACTAAAATATCTTATACATTCAGGCAGGTTAATAAGGATAGCAGATTACATGTTTTCTTAGAACTCCTAGGAAATGAGAATTGGAGCGAAGTATATGACACTCCAGGTGATGTTTCATGTAAATTTGATATTTTTTTCCAGACCTTCAAGTATTACTTTGATACAGCCTTCCCATTAAAATCAAGAAATATGCCTTCATGTAGGAAAGAAAGAAAACCATGGCTAACTAAAGGTCTCATAATTTCTGGCCAAAAATTAAAAGATTTGTTTATTCTTATGAAAAATGATGTCAGCATTAGGCCTTACTATAATAATTATAAAAGAATTTATAGAAAGTTGTTGAAAAAGGCAAAAAAACTACATAATAGCATGACAATAAAAAATGCAAACAACAAATCTAAGGCTGTATGGGGTTTGATCAATAATAAATCTCACTCCATACAGACATATTCACTTGCTGTAAATAATACCACTATATCTGATCCTCAAGAAGTAGCCACAGCTTTTAATAATCATTTTTCAAAAGCCCCTTCAGATGCCCGGAAACATTTACCATCTAAATCATTAATTTACCCATCAATGAATGAAAATAGTTTTTATTTCAAACCAGCCATAGAACCCGACATCATTGAAATCATCAAGAATCTGCGTAACTCCAACTCAATAGGAGAAGATGAAATTAGCACCAACCTGATAAAAAAGTGTGCATCTAGCATTGTCGCACCACTTACCTACCTATCAAACTGCTCTCTTACTGAAGGAGTAATACCAGATTGCTTGAAAATATCAAAAATCATTCCAGTTCATAAAAAAGGAAATACTTCAGACGTAGATAATTTCAGGCCCATCTCCTTGTTGAGCCCTTTCATAAAAATATTTGAAAAATATGTAGCCAAGTGTATAGTTCATTTCTTTGATAAATACAACTTATTCAATGATTACCAATTTGGTTTCCGTGCTGGACTATCAACAGGCAAAGCAATCATACATTTCATTAACATCTTATTTGATGAACTTGATAAGGGCAGTAAATGTTTGGGAATATTCATTGACCTGAGTAAAGCTTTTGATTTAGTTGACCATAAAGTTCTATTGAAAAAGCTTGAAATGTATGGTGTAAGAGGACTTCCTCTTAAATGGTTCGAAGACTATTTGACCAACAGGATGCAATATGTCGATATTAATACTGTTAAATCAGAAAAAATCAAAACTGACATAGGCATACCACAAGGCTCAATTCTTGGCCCTCTCTTATACATTATATTTGTTAATGACTTCTATAGTGAAAAGTATATCATGTACGCCGATGATACCTCATTATTAATTGATGGGAAAGATCACGCGACTCTTCCGTCATTAGCAACCAACGAGCTTAGGAGAGTGGAACAATGGTTTATTGATAACGGTCTTGTATTAAACCAACATAAAACCACTTTTGTAAACTTCTCTTGTAGTCGGAATATCTCTAACTATAGTCTTCTGGTCAAATCACTCAATGGATCAATATCACAGGTGGAAACAGTTAAATTCCTAGGAGTTCACCTAATGTCCAATTGTAAATGGTCAGCACATGTAGATGATATCTGCAAGAAACTAGCATCGGTATCGTATTGTATCAGTCAGTTGCGCTTCGTGGTAGATAAAGAAGTTCTAATGACATATTATTATGCATTCTTCCACTCAGTTTTATTGTATGGTATAGCCGCTTGGGGGGGAAGTTATGAAGCAAAGAGAATTTTTCTGATGCAAAAGAGGGTAGTGAGATTGATTGTTGGCGTTAAAAATAGAATAAGCTGCAAACAAATATTTCCTGAGCTAGGTATTATGACTCTGTCGTCACTATATATTTTCGAGTTACTGATGTATGTGAAGTTGAACATCGACAACTTCTGCAAGCTCAATTATCATAGTAACTACGCAACACGAAATAGTAGCACATTAATGGTTCCTTCTCATCGATTGTCCAACACAGAAAACAGTCCAAAACCTATGGCAATCAAACTGTACAACCGACTACCTGACTCTCTCAAAAACAAACCTGTGGGCAAATTTAAATATGAAGTAAAGTTAATTTTAATAAAAAAAGCATACTACTCCATTAATGAGTATCTTGAAGACAATTTAATGAGTTAAATATTTTTATTTTTGTATATAATTTTTTTGATTTTACTGTATATTTAATTTTGTTGTCTATTTTGTTTTGTGTGCGATTTGCTTATTTCATTAACATTTTAATTACATATAAGTATTGTTGTTTAGATTATTTGCCTGACATCGCGAATATAACTGTCGCTGTAACTGTATTTTAGCGTCTAATATGATACAATTGTGTATGAAAAAAGTAAAATATGACCTACTCTATGTCATCTATGATGATCCAAAGAATGAATAAAGATTATTATTATTATTATTATTTGTAGCAGCTAATTTTAATTCACTCAGGCTATCTGCAAATATTTCAGCTTGTCGTGATATTTTATTAAAATTCTCAAACATCATTGTCATTGCTGACTTTAACATTAAGTTTGTCCTGGCAGCAGTGCAATAAAAGGCATAGTGATGACGAGAATAAAATTGTGACACATTCAACTTGACTCTAGGTAATAGCTCAGCACAATCAACTTTGTTATGCAATATCTTATATAAAAATGTTATTGAAGATAGTGTTCGTCTAAACTCCAAACTATCCATATCATAGGGATTCAGCAGAAGTTGATACTGTATACCCTGTTTGGGGTAAACATTTTTTTTTAAAAAAACTAGATATTTCAAAAACTTCCGCTGAACTCTATCAAGTCTATCTATATGGCATTGATAATATGGACTACAAACATTCGAACAGTACTCCAACTTGGTATGAAGTGTAAAACAATAACTTTAAAGCAGATTCATCATTGAAAGAACAGCAATTTCTTACAATGAAACCATACATTCTATATGCTTCTGAGATCTTAGAGTTAATGTGATCAACAAAACTGAGTTGTGTATCAAATGAAACCCCTAAGTCCTTTGTAGAATAATTGAATATTGCAAACCAAATCTAAAAGTTTGAATTGTTAAGAATATGGCAATACCTTGAAAATACATCTTTCTCAAAGAATCACGAGCTTTGTTCCAAAATTCAAGGTGTTCTGTGGATCTGGATACAGCACACCTCAAAGGCTTTCCGCTGGATGGATAAAGTGTATGCCCATTCACACTATCCATAAGGTCATCGAAAAATTTTAGCACCTTTGCTGTGCCTAATGCTGTGTTGGACAGTACTTCTCCTTGTGAGCCAACTATTTCTATAAAATGAAAAAAAAACATGAAGTTATAAAACAAATAAAAATTTGCTAACTACACCAATTCATAATACTGAACAGTTTAAAAAGTCGTTCACATATAATGTTGTCAAGCTCTACAACAACCTTCCAAACACCTTGAAGAATACGTTCAATAAGTCAGAGTTCAGGAAAAAACTCACACAGCTTTTAATGAGTCGGCAGAGTAGTAGTTGAAATTTTCGTGAGCCGCTACCGATTTCATTTTTATGTTATTGTATCTAGGTACGTACTCAAAATCAAGTGTCATTTCCTTTTTCTAGGGGTTAGGTGGAAGAGCAGCCTCTCCTATGGGTTAGGCTGAACCTCGCCCTATATCAGCACCTCAGAGGTATAAGGTGTTAAGTCACATTTTTTCAAAAACGTAGTTAATTACACAACTACCTATTTCAGGTACTGAACTTTCTCATGGTAAACAGATTTAAGTCCATAGTCACATAGTTTCCTCAATAGATGGCAGTGAACAGTCTCAAGTCCTACACGTGCTTCGAGGTATATAGTGTTGCGTTGACTTAACATTGTAGACAAACCGGGCCGGGCCGCTTTAGCGTAAATAAGGTTAAGTGTATTTTGGGTGCGAGCTGAGCCGTTATGTTCCTATTTTTGAAGATTTTTTCTTAGTTTGAAAAGTGAATCATAAAGAGGATAACCATGAGCAGGGCTAAGCGTATTTGTGATATGGTTTTACAAAAGGAGACAACGGCTGACGACGATCTTTCGACAAACCATCCAAACGAGGATTTAACCTCAAATGTTGACTGTAAGATGGGTAAGTATTCTTGGTGTTTTGTAGTAACAAGTATAAGATTTCTGATATAAAGACATAGATTACAACTACAAATCATATTTACGTATTAGAATCGATAATATGTGGACCAGTTCAGTGGATCGATTCTGTAACTTTCGCTATAGTAACGAAAGCAGGCGAAGACGAAGCTAATCAATTACGAAAACGATTTTTGACGGCATTCCATAACTAAAGTTTAACGCTTCGTTACGCTTTCGCCATGGAGCTCGATGACTCACGAGCAATCACGAGTTGGCTTAAATATCTCTGGATGAGACTCTGCAAAATCCAGCAATGCCGACCATTCCGAAGGATTAGTTTTTTCTCTTCGATTCATTGCTTGTTAATTAAGTACACAAATAAATTTAAGCAAATTGTCACTTTGACACACAGCAATAATAACGTCAAAGCTTGACAAACGAGATCCAAAATCTTTCGCTATCGGTTATACCGTTCGTCTGCGTTCGTTATGTCCGAGTCGGAACGAAGAAATTTATGGAATACCGAAACGAGCGAAAGCGTTGGAAGAATGTCGCTATCGCTTCGCTATCGCTTCGCTTAGAGTTATAGAATTCCCCCACAGATATTTTCAGATTTTTGTGACTTAACATTATTTACCCGGAATAGAATCATTAATTTTGAAATTATTCTTTTATAGTGAGTCCATCAAATAATCACTCTGAATGCAGTGATTTGGGGAGCTTTACCTCGAGTTTGAAAGACGATCCTGATAAAATCGACTCAATGGAGAAAGAGAACGCGGGTTTGTACAGATATTATTACATAATATTTTTGCCTCTAAAACTACATTTTCTAGTCGATTAATATTTGATAAGTAATTTTTTATTGAATAATTATTCTGTTGTAGAATAGTTTCAGTTATACAATTCACCTCAAATTCTATATTTACATCAACAATCATTTTCATTTGGAATAATTTTTTATAGTAGCTCCATCAATCAGTCACTGCAAATTGAGAAATTCAAGGAGCCATATCTCCGAGCTACCTTTAAAAACCCTTTCTCAAAATGAAGTCCTGAGCCTTGGACCTGGAAAAATGGTATCAGATGAGAAGTCCACAGGTATGTCTATACTGTTGAATCTGTGATCCGTTTTCTCTAAAACTATATCTTCTAGATGAATGTTGCTCTTGTGAGACAACAAAAAGTGATATGTCTACTTTAATCACTCTTTTTCCAGGTGATGCTAGCATTATCAGCCAAGTCGAAAAGCCTGCTACCAGTTCAAACGCTGGTCCATCTACTGCTGTTACAGTTTTGTTGCCTCGCGCTCTATCATCAGAAGAGCCAGAGGATCACGAAAGCCCCGCTGACGATTCCGATCTAGACCATGACTATGTGCAGCCAGAGAGTGACTCCACTTCAACTACTAGTGAAGAAACAGCTTCCAATAGTGAGAAAGTTGACAAAAAATCAGATGTTCATCTTCCAGCAAGAAAATCTCGAAAACGACAATGAAAGTCAGCTACATGGCTTTCTAATGAAAGAAAACTCAAACGAGCTGCAGGGGAAGAATATATTTCGAAAAAAAAGAAAAGGGTCCCTCCAAGAAAATTCAAGGATGCTTGTAAAAGCACTTGTAAATTGAAATGCTTTCAGGTATTTACAAATGAAGATCGCGAGAAAATTTTTAAACAGTATTGGTCTGCTACTGCAGACAATAATGTGAAAAGACAATTTGTGGCCTCATCTATAACAGTTCAGCCGATCCAAAGAAGGCGTGAACGAACTGGCCAAAAAAATAGAGAGAGATCGCTACTCTATCACTTTCTTAAAAATGACAGAACAATTGGAGTATGTAAGGTATTTTTCCTCAATACGTTATGCATCTCGCAAACGTGAGTAGAAACTGCTTTAGCCAAGAGGTGCTCTGAAGGAGGAGTTGTCACCGAAGATTTCAGAGGAAAGCATCCTCCACCGAATAAAATATGCAATGAAGTTCGCCAGAAAATACGCGAACACATTTTGCGATTTCCAACTGAAGAGTCGCACTATCGGCGAGAAAATTCGTCAAAAAAATATCTTGATAGCAGTTTGAGCATTGCCAAAATGTATGAGTTATACGTCGAAGATTCTCAAGAACAAAATATACCTCCAGATCAAATTGCCAAAATGTGGTTGTACAATGAAATATTTAACAAAGAGTTCAACTACTCCTTCAAAAAACCCTATAACGATACATGCGATTCTTGCGATAACTATCTAATCCAATTACTAGACGCATCAACCAATGAAGGGAAGCAAAGGATACAAAAAGAATATAATCTTCATTTAGATGACGCCACTGAAAGATACAAACTTAAAAAGGCCGATAAAGACATTTCTCGAGAAGATCCAACCCAAAAAGTTATAATGGCGGATTTAGAGAAGTGTTTGCCCACACCTGTTCTAACAAACGCCCAAAGTTTTTATTCACTCAAACTTTGGACATTTAATTACACAATACATGATTCAACAGAAAAGCATACACATACATGTTTGATTAAATGGATCGACTCGATAAATTTACCACCTACTCTAAGAAAACTGACAATCTGGTCCGACAATTGCCCCTCACAGAACAGAAATTTTGGAATGATCATGTGCTATTTCTTCATTCTCGAAAAATGTCCTCAGCTTGAAATAGTAGAGCATAAATTTTTGGTCAGGGGGCACACTCATCTGGAAGCAGATTCAGCTCATTCACTAATTGAAAGGGAATGGAAAGGACAAACCCAGTGTAAAATCATGGTACCTTGGAACTGGCAGCAGTTAGTTCGTATTTGTAGCAGAAAAAATCGATTCACAGTCATTTCGATGGAAAAAAGTGACTACATAAACATCAAAAGTCTTTACGAAGGTCCAAATGCCCCATTTGTAATCAGAAAAAAAGCCAGTACGAATGATCCATTTCTGATATCACATGTCGTACATTTACAAGTTCGGGCCCAAAGTAAAGGAATTTTATATTTCAAAACATGTTTTAGCGACGACTTTAAAGAAATTGACCTGAACAAAAATCGAAGAGCGATTGCTGGTTTACCCCCTAACCTTCCAGAAGCTCCTTTCAAAGGGATAAGCTTACAAAAGTTTAATCACCTGCAAGGTCTACTTAAATGGGTTCCTAAAATGTTTCATACATTTTATCAGAATTTGGACCATACAGAATGATTAGCTCAAATAATAATCATAGCTAGTATACTAATCATCTTTTTATGTTCTTATACTGTAAATCTTTATAATACTTTGTTTTGTAATACTTTTCTTTAAATAAACTAATGAAATTCAAAAGAAGTTAAGTTACTTTACAATTACTTGCTTTCTGGCTAAATAAAGTTAAGTCACATCAAACTCATAATTGCAAAAATTTTCTATTGATTAGTGAAGCATTTCACTGTTTGCTGTTAATCCTCAAGGGTAACAAATAAAATAACTAAACCACTAACGCAATACTATCATTTAAATCACAACAAACCTTCAAAAAGTATTCAATCACGTTTCATGAGAAATAACCTTTTAGTGACTTAACACACCTTACCTCTGAGGTGCTGATATGTAAAATTACTTTATCAACATTATGTATTTTTGTTAATAAAGACATTTATTATTATTATTATTATTATTATTATTTAAATATAAATTAAATTACCTGCACGTGTGATTAAAAAAACATGTAGTTATAAAACAAATTTAAATATAAATTAAATGACCTGCATGTGTCATTAAAAAAAACATGAAGTTATAAAAGATATTTAAATATAAATTAAATTACCTACACGGGTCACTAAAAAAAAACATGAAGTTCTAAAACAAATTTAAATATAAAATAAATTACCTGCACGTGTCATTAGCGCCATTACAGAGGCAACAGTGTGGCTGAATACTTGTGTTGCATATGAAACCTTCATCTTCTTGATAAAATTTCTATTCACATGGCATTCAGTCAGCTTTGGCATTGCTCTTAGGCTACCAGCAGCATTATCGATGGCATATGCTGTTTCAATATCTACCCATCTAGCAACATGCTTGCCCTCAGGAGACTCCCAGACTAAATTTTTTGTCAGCAGATTGTTTCTAATTCCTTTGATCAAATGAGGAGGATCATAAATGTGTGTAATTTTCACTCCATTTATGAAAAAATATTTCCTTGTTTGGTCTTCTGTTGTTGTTGGTGTTGAGGAGTATTTCATGAGATAGTTAATCTCAGCCTGATTTGTAGATCCTTGATCACTTATTGTGCATAGTACGTGCAACCCTGCTCGTTGACACTTAGTGATGATTTTTTTTATCAACCTCACTAATACTATGCTTTTGGTGGAAGATTTGCAAAATGTATAAGCCAGGGGTTGTTTCCAGTCTGCAACAATGCCTCGAATCATGAAGACCAATGCATGATCAGCAATAACTGCATTCGACCTCTTTTCGTCATGTGTTTCAAAACCTTCGAATTCCTTGGTTGCAACATTGAAATCAATGTGGGGGTCCAAACTCATCTCATCAAATATTAGGCTGCAATACTTGCTACTCCCTCCTAGATTATTAACAACTTCAGTCAGATTATTGAAAACAACATCACTCAGGCCTGGATTGATTGGAATTTTACTTAATAATTGCTTCAACGTTTTCCTGGCCGGCAAGGCAAACATTATTGATAGGGCCCTATAACCTCTGCCACTTTGTTTGTACAGTACCAGACCAAGCAACTTATCTTCTAAGGTATATCTTCGTCCCTGAAGTTTTTTACCAGCTAACCTGATCTGACTTCTAATGAATGCAGCAACAGTATTGTCGAGGTTCCCCAGTGCCTCACTTAATAACTCCTCCTTTGAGCATCTAGATGTTTTGGACAGTCGCCTTCTAGTTCTCAATCTCCTTTTGGATCTCGAAAGCTGAGAAGCTATTCTATAGAGCCTCTTAGCCTTTGGGGTTAATTGAACCTCTCTGGTTACATCTACATGACTCAAAAGTCCAGACCCTGGTCTACAGCGACCTAAAAGCAAAATCAGATAGTAAGTTCAACTAGTATTTCTAATATCAGAATATACGTTGAATGTTATTCTATTAACCCCTCAAGGTGAATATTGGAAGAAAGTATTAAGTGTACCTATATGTATACATATGTATATTGTAACACGTGTATTATGAAACAACTGTATTTAAAAAAAATCAATATTATATTGGTGCTCAGTCCAAAAGTTTGAGTAATGATCAATAATTAAAATAAATTGAATGTGTTAAATAACCGCTTACTTGATTCTGAATGCTGTTCCTCAGCAAATCCTAGTCTGTGCAAATCAGTTTTTCCTTGATTCACAGGAGTGGTGACAGATGATGATATTCCTACAGGCTGCTGTGTTAGTGGCTGTGCAGATGTAGAAGACTGATCTGTAATAATATAATTCCTTCAACATACAATATCAATCACACATAAAAAGAAAATTAATCAAATGATATACTTATTGTCTTGCAAGGTCACTGGAACTATTAGTGTTCATGAAAAAAAATGGATTTTTGTTTTAGCATTTTTTGTTGGACATTCAGGTTTCTTGATCTTTCCAACTATATAAAAGTTTTCCAACAATGCATCAAGCAAATGGTCACTAGGCTGCATTTATTTATTTATAGTCATGAATCTCAACTAGATCTATTACTCTAAAGCTCACTTCAAATAAGTATGATTGTTTCTTATACTACGATAAAGTATTTACATATTATATATATATATAAGCTTTAACTCTAAACGATGCCGGCCTAAAAACCCAAGAACCACAAATTCATTGGACGATGGCCGCGAAAGCCTTACACAGTATATTTACATATTGTTTCAGACATTATTGTAGGAAAGGACTACAACCACATAAATAAGATTTAGTCCAAATATGACAAAATAAAAACAACATACCAATATTTCCTTCACTGATGGTAGATGTTTGTGGCTCTGGAAGATTCCTAGATGGCACAGCATCTTTCCTCAATCTATTATTGCCGTAGTTGTCTTCTTCTGTGAAGTGTGAATGACATACTCTATACCCATTGTAAACCAACATGGGGTCTATATTATTCAGCACTTCATCTCCAATACAGTTTATCCACTGTACAAACACATACATAAATTTTTTGGGATTTGGAAATCTGTGCCGTACTGACTCACTGTCCTCACAGCCTTTGACTGCACATTTGCGGATCTGTGGCATTTTTCAGCAGTGATAACTTTTTGCATCTGAAACAAAAATATAATGGGTTAACAACTATCAGGACTGGATTGTAACTATAACATAATTCCTAACTTCTTCTCCCATCAAAAACTTTTAGCTTAGTGGGTAAAGCTACTCAACTGAATTTGAATTGTAGTAGAATTTTGAAAATTGTCGACACTGCTGTACAACTTTTATACAATCTTGGCGTGTGAGTCTCATTTCTGCCTTCTCTTTGTATAAAGTAATAAGCAGCTTTTTAAGCATCCCGCCGATCATGGGTCGATCGAAGGTTTATCTAAGTTCTAAGTTTCTCTAAGTAATATGCTAAATAAATACGATCATAAACTGAAATATGAGAATGCTACAAAGCATTGTTGAACGTTATTGTGAAGCCTACAAATTATATTATCGAAGTGTATTCATACTTACATGCTGATTATATATTTTACTATCACCTAAACTTGAGAAGTCAATAGAGGCACACGAAAACTAACACACACCAGTCAATATCAAAAACGCTCACCTGCAAACAATAACCGTGTTTAGCTTGCGAACTTGTGAAGAATCAGAAGAACAGTCTAAAATCTAAAATGGACACTTCGAATTTCGAATTATCAGTTAAATTAGTCGAACTGTCAAGTTGTCAAAATGAAATTTTCTCGTCTGCGACGCTAGCGGCATCCGGCGGATTGGTCTGTAACTAAAAATGCAGGTCCCTGTTCAGCCATAAGAGTGAATACCCGTCAACGTCAAACAAAGTTTTGGTACGAATAGTAGTGACACGGAGCGCATAAGCTGTCAGTTAATTTTTCATATTAAGATTAAGGATGATTCTAAGGTTAGAATGTCAATGCTACTAAAGCAACAAAAAGATAATGAAAAACAAACTATTAAGTCTGCTACAGAATTTAAACATGCTCGAAAACATTATAGGTTTGATTGAAGAGCACTACACCAACATAAATTTTGTTAAATGGGAAAATACTACTGACACAATTAAGTTTTGGTCCGAAGTGTGGCAATATCGGGACGCGAGCGGAGAGAACCCTTTTAATTCCATGCCTTTCGTGTTCACCAAATTCAGAGGCCAAAGAGGTGGAGTCATTCTGAAGTTTGCGGACTTGGTAGTTCAAGGGGACGGGGAGGCAAGAGCGTCTGCGTTCCGATTGTGGAGTCAAGGCAGTTGGTCCTTTGTGAATCCTGGCAGGAAACACTGTGCCATCCTCTCAGAACTGCAAAGGGATTGCCCTATCCTATATATGAGGAGTGATCGCTTTGACTAAACATTTACAGTGAAGTATTCTACAAGGTAAGAGTTGCGGTCAAGCGACAGGCGGCCTTTAGTGGGAGGAGGGTCAGGTAGTCTCTGAGGGCCAGTCTGATACACGGACGGCTCACTCACCGACGAAGGCTCCGGTGCTAGAGTCTATGGGCCAAAAACAAAGCTCTCCCTTTCTCTTGGAGGATACACCCCAGTATTCCGAGCAATATATTTGCGATTTTAGCTTGTGTCTTCCGTATTCACGAAATTCAGGCGACTTGCAGCCAGATCACATTTCGGAAAGACATCAGGTGTCACTGATGTAGATGCTGAGTCATGCTGGAGTTGGTGGCAATGAAATTGCGGACGTGCTCGCAAGGCGAAGGCCGAGAGGTAAATTCCTGGGTCCTGGCCAGCTGTAGGGCTACTGGCTAGTGCAGGTACAATCGGTAGCGGTAATGAAACGGAGGATGCTATCGCAAGGAGAGGGTCGAAGATAATTTCCTGGGACCTGAGCCTACTGTTGGGCTGGAAGCAAGTACCATTAGAAGAAAAACAGAGGTGTGATTGCAAAGTGTTGTTTAGAAAACGACCAAATACAACCGAATAGAACAGAAAACAGCCCACAACAACAGAAAGCAGGCAGACAACAGCGCTAAACAATAGAAAACGACTAAATACAGCCGAATACAACATTTTTTACACTAGAGGAGGCCTATATCCAGCAGTGGATGAGAGATGAGATATCCACTTACAACAATCCTGTACTTAAAATATACAAGTAATCAATTAGGTGTTTTAGGTATGACAGACAACCCTGTACGAACTCTAGAAAACTTTCATTTCATAGGTATTTGATTATTTGGCTAATTTGTTTTTGTCTGCTGAATATGGATGATTATATCTATAATAAATATATAAAAATATAAAGTTAACCTACCTTTATTCTTGCAGCAGACGTACATATACATTTTCAAGATTTTTATCTTTTCATATACTTTGAACTTGTTCCCAATATTTGCCTTTTATACAGGGTGTCCAGTTAGTGGGTAATTCTTCGATATCTCGCAAAGTATGCGTGATAGAAGAAAATGTCAAATACAAGAGTTATTTGGTTACTTAAGACGCATATTGTAAAAATATTTTGAAATATACAGGGTGTTGCGTGAAAGTAGAATAGTGACCAACTTAATTTTTTTATATGGAACTATAACTTTTTTTTAAATTCTTTTAGTTTCCATCATTGATCTGTATTTAACCCTAAAATATTTTTGGGATAGGTTGCGACGTTGCCAAGTTATAATTTATTTTCTATTAATTTCCGGATTTGCAAGGTCGCAAGTAATACGACGTCCAAATTGATATATTCCTTTAACTTTTCTTAATAATATTATACAGCGAGTTACTTGAGTATTAAGTGGATATTAGTTTGGATGTTACCAGCAATTTGTGTTTACAGGGTGTTTTTGGCAGAATTTTAAATTACAGCAACTTGAAGGTCATTTTACTTTGTTTTTTTAAATGTAACACCCTGTATTTTTTATTTTAAATCGAAATATCTACTAATACCCTATCTCGCCTTGTATTTTTTTTTTCGCGTTTGCGACGTTGCCAAGTTATAAATTATTTTTCCAAATTTTTAAACAAATATCCTCGGTTTTAGTTTATTTTGAATATTATCCTCTACTTATTTTCAATGCATGAATGGCACATGTCGAACTTAGTAAGATCTCAAAATTTCAAAATTGCTGGTAACATCCAAAATAATATCCATTTAATATTCATAAGTAACCCGGTGTATAATATTATTGAGAAAATTTAAAGGAATATATCAATTTAGACGTATTACTTGCGACCTTGCAAATCAAAAAATTAATAGAAAATAAATTATAACTTGGCAACGTCGCAACCGATCCCAAAAATATTTTAGGGTTGAATAGAGATTCATGATGGAAACTAGAACAACTTAAGAAAGTTATAGTTCCATATAAAAAAATCCAGTTGGTCACTATCCTACTTTCCCGCAACACCCTGTATATTTTAAAATATTTTTAGAATATGCGTCTTAAGTAACCAAATAACTTTTGCATTTGACATTTTCTTCTATCTGGTATACCTTGCGAGATATCGAAGAATTACACACTAACTGGACACCCTGTATTTGATGGAAGGATTTTTCATGTTAAAACTTCCCCGACATACAGTGTTAATTAGTAATTAGTACAAGTTTATTGCCTATTTTGTAATTTTATTGGAAAACTGCCCCACTAATTTCACATATATCTTCGTCACACAACCACAACCTGCTTTAACATCCAGGTATGTGTATGCGTCAATTTCTTCTATGGAGTACACATGATTAAACAAAGTACGTCGCTACATCCTATAAACAGCTGCACTGTCCACTATGACTCTTATGAGACGTAGATAGCTCTTCGAAATATACACTAGTCAGCACCCATTGCCACCTGTAAAAAGCTGTTTTCCTTTCGAATCCAGAAATTCATTGTATTTCAGACTATAGCGCCTTACCTTACCTCTATCCAAACCCCTATGCACCACAAAACAGGCAACAGGCTATGCACTGGTAATATTTATGATTTTTATCATTTTGTCCTCCATCCATTTCTGTTTTCCTGGTCCAAAATGTGAGAATTCCGTCCCGATTCCGACTTTGTGCCACGATCAAACCCGATGCGACATCTATCAAGTACAAGTAGGACTATTGGAGAATATAAGAGAAGATAAAGTAGGTCGCTACCTAGGTAACCCCACCCCAAAATACCATTAACGTTTTTGCACAATAGATGTCGCGTTATTTCATTGGTGTTGCCAATTCTTCCAATTTTTCCCTTCGCTCCAGAAATAGAAAATCCGATTATTTGTAAGGTACACCTTTCTTTATCGTAGCGTAGAATAAGTGAGGCTAGCGCTGTAGGCTTTCTGTGTTTTTATAATATTTGTATTGCAAACGCTCAATACGGAACAAGGTTTGGACATTGTTTTGAGGCGCTGGCGGCATATGTGACCTGATCGTCATCTGATAAGATAATAACCACTTTACACGGTCAAGAAGACAAGACATCGATCAAATTTGTGTTGTTTGTATTTGGAGAAAATGCGGAAAATATTTGAATTTTTCTAGTCGCGTGACGTCACGGGACTATAGGGGTAGGGTGACCATCCGTCCGGAAAATCCCGGACATGTCCAGAAATCGGTAAAATGTCCGGAATTTGAGCGGCGATCGAAAATAATTGGCACAACATACAGTAAAATGAACAAATACAGCTACTGGGCAGTCAAAAAATTCACAAAAATCACAATTCACAAAGAATTTTAACCCCAATCGAAAATAGTACATACAGCAAAATAAGCAAATACAGTTAACGGACAGGCAAAAAATGGCACTACTGTCGCTTGATGACCAAACTGCCTTCATTCTCTTACCCCCCTCCCCCCGTACGCCAAGCGTCCGGAATTGATCTATGAAGTAAGTGGTCACCCTATGTAGGGGAAGGGAACAGCCAATCGGAAGACGAGTATGTGTGTTGTGTTGCCGTCCTAATAACCTAAGTCCCAACATTCAATGCATACCTTCATGTGATCCTCTACACATGCTAAAAAATAGATAGTTTGATATATACGGCCAGTGAAGCCAAAAGCCAACGAATTCGCTTAGGTGAAGGAGTAAACAAGAACTATACTAAGAACTACCCTGTTTGCCGCGCAATTTTTTCTGTATGTATATTCTATGCTGAAGGAAACAACAAACCTGTGCTGTGGCTAAATTTCGGTCTAATAAATATGTCTATTATTAAGTATGAACTGAATCTCTGACAAGTACCTAATTTCCACAGAATTGTTCTTTATTGCTTCTCAGGATTTTACATAAGCATCATATGGCAACTCTGCTTGCGTCAACGTCAAACAAAGTTTTGGTACGAATAGTAGTGACAGTGACACGGAGCGCCAGAGGGCCGCTATCCAAACATAAGCTGTCAGTTAATTTTTCATATTAAGGATGATTCTAAGGTTAGAATGTCAATGCTACTAAAGCAACAAGAAGATAATGAAAAACAAACTATTAAGTCTGCTACAGAATTTAAACATGCTCGAAAACATTATAGGTTTGATTGAAGAGCACTACACCAACATAAATTTTGTTAAATGGGAAAATACTACTGACACAATTAAGTTTTGGTCCGAAGTGTGGCAATATCGGGACGCGAGCGGAGACAACCCTTTTAATTCCATGCCTTTCGTGTTCACCAAATTCAGAGGCCAAAGAGGTGGAGTCATTCTGAAGTTTGCGGACTTGGTAGTTCAAGGGGACGGGGAGGCAAGAGCGTCTGCGTTCCGATTGTGGAGTCAAGGCAGTTGGTCCTTTGTGAATCCTGGCAGGAAACACTGTGCCATCCTCTCAGAACTGCAAAGGGATTGCCCTATCCTATATATGAGGAGTGATCGCTTTGACTAAACATTTACAGTGAAGTATTCTACAAGGTAAGAGTTGCGGTCAAGCGACAGGCGGCCTTTAGTGGGAGGAGGGCCAGGTAGTCTCTGAGGGCCAGTCTGATACACGGACGGCTCACTCACCGACGAAGCTCTCCCTTTCTCTTGGAGGATACACCCCAGTATTCCGAGCAATATATTTGCGATTTTAGCTTGTGTCTTCCGTATTCACGAAATTCAGGCGACTTGCAGCCAGATCACATTTCGGAAAGACATCAGGTGTCACTGATGTAGATGCTGAGTCATGCTGGAGTTGGTGGCAATGAAATTGCGGACGTGCTCGCAAGGCGAAGGCCGAGAGATACATTCCTGGGTCCTGGCCAGCTGTAGGGCTACTGGCTAGTGCAGGTACAATCGGTAGCGGTAATGAAACGGCGGATGCTATCGCAAGGAGAGGGTCGAAGATAATTTCCTGGGACCTGAGCCTACTGTTGGGCTGGAAGCAAGTACCATTAGAAGAAAAACAGAGGTGTGATTGCAAAGTGTTGTTTAGAAAACGACCAAATACAACCGAATAGAACAGAAAACAGCCCACAACAACAGAAAGCAGGCAGACAACAGCGCTAAACAATAGAAAACGACTAAATACAGCCGAATACAACATTTTTTACACTAGAGGAGGCCTATATCCAGCAGTGGATGAGAGATGGCTGATAGATGATGATGATGATGATATCCATTGACCGAAAACCTAAGAAAAAACCAAGTTTGAAGTCTCCGATTACAAAAAAATTAAATTATATCTGAAAATCTAAGGAAGATATCCACTTACAACAATCCTGTACTTAAAATATACAAGTAATCAATTAGGTGTTTTAGGTATGACAGACAACCCTGTACGAACTCTAGAAAACTTTCATTTCATAGGTATTTGATTATTTGGCTAATTTGTTTTTGTCTGCTGAATATGGATGATTATATCTATAATAAATATATAAAAATATAAAGTTAACCTACCTATATTCTTGCAGCAGACGTACATATACATTTTCAAGATTTTTATCTTTTCATATACTTTGAACTTGTTCCCAATATTTGCCTTTTATACAGGGTGTCCAGTTAGTGGGTAATTCTTCGATATCTCGCAAAGTATGTGTGATAGAAGAAAATATCAAATACAAGAGTTATTTGGTTACTTAAGACGCATATTGTAAAAATATTTTGAAATATACAGGGTGTTGCGGGAAAGTAAGATAGTGACCAACTTAATTTTTTTATATGGAACTATAACTTTTTTTTAAATTCTTTTAGTTTCCATCATTGATCTGTATTTAACCCTAAAATATTTTTGGGATAGGTTGCGACGTTGCCAAGTTATAATTTATTTTCTATTAATTTCCGGATTTGCAAGGTCGCAAGTAATACGACGTCCAAATTGATATATTCCTTTAACTTTTTTTTTTTTTTTTTTTTTTGTGTTTCTCAGCATCGACTACGAGGGTCATTAGCTGTAGAAGTTCTTTATATCATACATTTTGATTAGGAGCACTTTTATATGTGTTATTACAATTACATTATTTATATTTTCCAAAATATACCCACACGTTTAAGGAAAGCAAGCAGTTTTTCTATTTTTTTGTGGTCTGTTAAGCATTCCTGCATTGTGCCATGTGGACCATATTCTCCCCGGTACATTACATATATGGGGCATTCAGAGAGGAGATGGCGAATAGTGAATGTTTCCAGACACTGGGTGCATGTTGGTGGGTCCTCTCGGGATAACAAGTATGCATGAGATATTGCTGTGTGACCCATTCTTAGTCGATGCAGACGAATTGCCTCACATCGTTTCAAGGATGTTGGAGCTTTCCATGTTGTTATATTAGGCTTAATATCCTTTAGCTGGGTACTACTAGTATTCCAGTTGTTTTGCCATGTTTCATGCATACAATTTTTTATAAGTTGTTTCCGTTCAGCAAGCTTGATTTGCTCCACATCAGATGTTGTAAGTCTGGTTGCCTCTTTAGCAGTTTGGTCTGCAATCTCATTGCCTGATATACCTATGTGACCAGGCGCCCATATAAAGGTAACTCTTTTGGATTCACTTATGGCTTTATGGGTGTCAATGCACATTCTCGTCAATGGATCATCGCTGTTTCGATTTTGTAGGGCTGTCAATGAAGAAAGGGAGTCGCTGACTATTAAATATGATTTGTCGCTCGACGTATCACAGTACCTCAAGGCTTGCCAAATAGCATATTGCTCGGCAGAGAAAATGGTGGCATACGGTGATATGGACCAGGAGTGCCCTACTCCCTCAGTTACTATTGAACAGCCAACTCCGTTTTCTGTTTTAGAGCCATCGGTATATATTACCTTCGCATCTCTGTGTGCTGAAATGATTTCAATGAACATAGACCTTATCCGTTCATGAGGTACATCGCGTTTGGATAAGGATGTTAAATCTGTCCGAACTTCGATATCAGGCAGGAGCCACGGTGGATATTCACTAAGTTGAGTTGGAAACACAGGGGTTTCAGGGATATGCATTTCGTGTGCAAGTTCCGCTGCTCGAACTGCTAATGGCCTAGTAATAGATGGCTTAGATGTATATGTCCTATCATAATTGTCTAGAAGCTTTTTGTTGCGATGCTGAGAGGCAGACCTTATGCGTGATGCATAGGACATCACGAGCTTGTTTCGTCGGAGCTGCAAGGGTTCAATGCTTGACTCGCAGTACAGACTAGCAACCGGAGTAGTGGGAAAGGCACCCAGGGAGTATCTCAGTCCTAAATGGTGGACACGATCAATTTTTCTAAGCAAGGACGGTCTAGCAGATCCATAGGCTTCGCAGCCGTAATCAATACGTGACAACACGATAGTTTTATAAATTTTTAACGTCATTTCAGTTTCTGCTCCCCAACGAGTAGAACTTAAACATTTTATAATATTCAGTGCACTCCTACACTTGCTTATCATGTAGTCGAGATGATCGCGCCAGGTAAGTCGTGAATCGAATATTAATCCAAGAAATTTTATGGATGGTTCGCAAGAGATCTGATCACCATTTATCAAGAGCTGAGGATGACAATGAGGCTTTCTTAGCCTGCAGAAATGCACACATTTGGTTTTTGGCTTCGATAATATAAAGCCTTTATTGTCTGCATTTTGACATATTTGATCGATAGCTGGCTGTAGGCGCTCTGTAATTTCCTCTATGGTATTCCCCGAAGTAAGTATGCAGAGATCGTCAACATACAGAGAAATCTTCACATCAGGGCTAATGTGGTCTGCGATGTCATTTATAGCGATATTGAAAAGTGTGCAGCTGAGAGTTGATCCTTGTGGAATACCATTTTCCAGGGTATAGGTCTCCGAAAGGACATTCCCCACACGGACTTGGAAGCGACGATCACATAAAAATGACGAAATCAGTAATGGTAGATTGCCTCTTAGTCCCCACTTATAAAGCCGAAGAAGGATGTCGTACCTCCATGACATGTCATATGCTTTCTCTATGTCGAAAAAAACGCCAACCGTATGTTGACGATTCTTGAAAGCATTCTGAATTGAGTCCTCCAGATAAACGAGCTGATCAATAGTTGAATGGTGCTTTCTGAAACCTGCTTGATGTTCAGAGAGAAGATTTTTTTTTTCAAGGATCCACATTAAACGTTGGTTTATCATCTTTTCTAACACTTTCCCAACGCAAGAGGTAAGGCTAATAGGTCTATAGCTGCTAGCTGTCCGGGGGTCCTTGCCCTCTTTGAGGATTGGCACAATAACAGCTGACTTCCAATCATAAGGATATATACCATCTGACCATATTTTGTTGTATATATTGATCAGTGCTATTTTTAGGTTCTGCGGAAGATGACAGAGCATTTCATAATTTATCATGTCAGGACCAGGAGCAGATTTTTTAGTATTTTGCAAGGCATCATCCAACTCGTACGTACTGAAAGATGTATTATAGGGTAATTCTGTGGTGGTAGAGAAATCAAGTGGTACCTCTCTAGTGCACTTGTTTGATCGGAAGTCTTCCGAGTAGTTACTAGTACTACTAATAGTGGCAAAATGAGCAGCTAGCTTATTGGCTATTTGAGGCAGATCAGACAGGATAATACCGTCATCCGAACGAAGATGAGTAATCTGACGGTACGATTGTCGGCCTCTAATTGCTCTCATCTTGCTCCAAACTTCAGTGGTCGGAGATTGCGAGGTAATAGTGCTAACGTAGTCTCTCCAGGATTGCCTTTGACCCTCTAGCATCAGTCGCTTTGCTTTAGCACGTGCTTTTTTAAAAGACACCATGTTTGAATTGGTTGGATGTTTCTTAAAAACATTGAAAGCATGTTTCTTAGCTCGTACAGCCTCTGCGATTTTGGTGTTCCACCATGGTAGTTTACGTTTTGCCGAACTACCATTGTTGAGTGGAATACTGTGGATAGCAGCTTCTTTCACTATTTTTGCAAAATCTGCAACGGTGATTTCGTTTAGCTGTGCTAAATCGACAGAGGATAAGTGCCGTTCAAATTTGCTCCAGTCAGCTCTGGCCATGATCCAGTACTTTGGTACAGGTGCATTGTGTCTAGGTGTATCAAATACAGTAACGCACGGAAAGTGGTCACTGTTATGCAGGTCGTCAGCTACATACCAATGAAGCTGTTCAGCAAGAGAGGGTGAGCCAATACAGAGATCAATGGCAGAGAAGGTCGCTGATTGTGCGATAAAATGTGTAGGTGAGCGGTTGTTCAGCAAAAAAAGGTCTTGCCTTTCCAGTAGAGTTTCCACAGTTCGGCCACGCTGGTCTAACTTATAGGATCCCCACAACGGACTGTGAGCGTTAAAATCTCCAAGAAGAAGAAACGGGGTAGGTAATTGATCGATAATAGTATTTAAGTCATCAAGCTCCCATACCCCATCTGGAAGGTAGATATTGCAGACTACTACTTTCACTGGCACTGAAATGCGGACCGCAACCACTTGTAAGTGTGAAGTTATTTGTAACTGCTCGAACTCCACATTATCACGAATTATCATCGCAACACCTCCATGTGCTCGTACTGCATCGGGTATATCTTTCCTGACTATCTCGTATCCTCTAAGCGAGTAAGGTTGCTCGGGGCGTAAGTGGCTTTCCTGAATGCAAACACAGAAAGGATTTAGATCATTCAGTAATACCTTTAAATCACAGTAATGGTGAATTAGACCATTGCAATTCCACTGTATTATGTTTTCAGACATTTAGTGATTTAAATATCGACTAGAAAAACTAATGTGTAAAAGGACGATCGACAAGTTTGATAAATAAAATAAATAACATAGACATATATAATAAGGTATAGGTATAGTATAAATATAAAATAACTATATAGAAAGAGTGTATAAAACAGAAAAAAAGTAATATCACAGGTGTTTGAGTTAAATATAAATATAAATATAAATGAGAGGATCATTAGTGGTGATAATCTCATTTTCTAGCCTTGCCTTTGGGCCATCCTGGCTTTCTTTTATTGTTTTTACTACCTTCACTTCCTGAAGCTCCAGTTTCTTCATCTGAAGTCACTGGTACCTGATTATCAGGTCTTTTTCTTTTTTCAGGAGTATATACCTCGGTTGGCTTCAAGAAAGTTGGTAGTGAAACAGAGGAGGTTCTTGACCTGGTAGGAGACTCTGTTGAATTGGGCATTGCCCAGGATGTTGGAAAAATTGGTCTCAGGTTTTGAATTTCTTTACCAATGGTTTCTTTGATTAAATTTCTCATTATTGGTACGATTTCATTCAAAAAACTAGTTGATCGAGCAGCAGTTGCATATGATATATTTGGACTCGGACTTTGTACCTCAATCTTCTTTTTTGCTTCAAAGTAGGATATTTTTTCAACTGTTTTCAATTTTTGAATAGCATATTCTTCTTTATATTTTGGGCACAGTTTTGAATTTGCCAAGTGTGATCCTTGGCAGTTAAGGCACGATACTGGCTTCTCACATGGACTACCTTCATGCGGAGGTTTTCCACATATGCATACTTTGTCATCCTTGCAGTTAATAGTAGTGTGTCCAAATTTTTGACACTGGAAACATCGAATCGGAGAAGGTATATATGGTCTTACTTTCAAGTTATAGTATGCAACTTTGATCTCTTTAGGTAGGATTGGTGTGTTAAAAGTTAATACATGATTCGCTGTATCTACTAGTAATCCATCACGCTTAGTTTTAATTCTGTAGACATTTACTACTCCAGCACTTTCAAGTTCAGTCATGATTTCCTCTACACTGCAATTCAACAAATCTCTGCAAGTAATCACTCCTTTCGTTACATTTAATGTGGGATGAGGAATTACTTCTACCGAAAATTCACCAAAACGGGATACTTCCAAAAGCCTTTTGCCTTGATTAATAGAACGTGTCTCTACTAAGATTCCTTCTTTCACTTTACTTATCATTTTTGTTTCTCCAATCAGTCCATACAAAATTCTAGATATTAGAAAGGGACTCACATTCTTGAAGTCCCCCTCTTTATTCTTAACCAGCAGGAACCGGGGAGTTATCTCCGCCTTCTCTCTGCCTGGTGTAGTTGGAGCGCTTTGAGGAGTCACTCCGGAATTACCCTCACTTGAGGTGGTGGGTGCACCTATTTGTGTGTTTGAGATCTCCATATGATAGAACTCTAATTTTCATCTTCCTAGCTCCCCACCCGCCGTGGAGCCCTCATTGGGGGAGCCATGCCTGCAAACAATGTTCGGGACATGGACACCAGGGATACTAAGAAGATATAGCAATCACATTGCGATTCAGCATAGCCAAAGGTAGAATAAACTACATTTGTCTGCCTTCAGCACAGTGCGATTGCTCGTCCCACCATCCCTCTGACGGGATGGCACAGCCGATTAACCAACGTTGGACTAGACGTGGCCGCCCGACTACACCGATCGCAGGGCCAAAGAGGTGTGTTGCCCCCCTGACTGGCAGGGCTCAACCGCCAGGATCCCCTTGACCGGCTTACGGGTCGCGTGGCACGGCACAAACACCACGGAGACTTTCCGTATACCCCATAGCCAAGTCTCAACTCTATGGGGCTCCTCTTAAGGCGAGGCATCCTGCTGGGGGCCTCGGGATCGCCACCCCCGTATTTAGCAATGTGCATGTGTCGTAACACACGCACATTGTCTAAACCCCCCTGAGGGGTCCTTTAACTTTTCTTAATAATATTATACAGCGAGTTACTTGAGTATTAAGTGGATATTAGTTTGGATGTTACCAGCAATTTGTGTTTACAGGGTGTTTTTGGCAGAATTTTAAATTACAGCAACTTGAAGGTCATTTTACTTTGTTTTTTTAAATGTAACACCCTGTATTTTTTATTTTAAATCGAAATATCTACTAATACCCTATCTCGCCTTGTATTTTTTTTTCGCGTTTGCGACGTTGCCAAGTTATAAATTATTTTTCCAAATTTTTAAACAAATATCCTCGGTTTTAGTTTATTTTGAATATTATCCTCTACTTATTTTCAATGCATGAATGGCACATGTCGAACTTAGTAAGATCTCAAAATTTCAAAATTGGTAACATCCAAAATAATATCCACTTAATATTCAAGTAACCCGGTGTATAATATTATTGAGAAAATTTAAAGGAATATATCAATTTAGACGTATTACTTGCGACCTTGCAAATCCGAAAATTAATAGAAAATAAATTATAACTTGGCAACGTCGCAACCGATCCGACATCCCAAAAATATTTTAGGGTTGAATAGAGATTAATGATGGAAACTAGAACAACTTAAGCAAGTTATAGTGCCATATAAAAAAAAACCAGTTGGTCACTATCCTACTTTCCCGCAACACCCTGTATATTTTAAAATATTTTTAGAATATGCGTCTTAAGTAACCAAATAACTTTTGCATTTGACATTTTCTTCTATCAGGTATACCTTGCGAGATATCGAAGAATTACACACTAACTGGTATTTGATGGAAGGATTTTTCATGTTAAAACTTCCCCGACAGACAGTGTTAATTAGTAATTAGTACAAGTTTATTGCCTATTTTGTAATTTTATTGGAAAACTGCCCCACTAATTTCACATATATCTTCGTCACACAACCACAACCTGCTTTAACATCCCAGGTATGTGTATGCGTCAATTTCTTCTATGGAGTACACTTGATTAAACAAAGTACGTCGCTACATCCTATAAACAGCTGCACTGTCCACTATGACTCTTATGAAACGTTGATAGCTCTTCGAAATATACACTAGTCAGCACCCATTGCCACCTGTAAAAAGCTGTTTTCCTTTCGAATCCAGAAATTTATTGTATTTCAGACTATCGCGCCTTACCTTACCTCTATCCAAACCCCTATGCACCACAAAACAGGTAACAGGCTATGCACTGGTAATATTTATGATTTTTATCATTTTGTCCTCCATCCATTTCTGTTTTCCTGGTCCAAAATGTGAGAATTCCGTTCCGATTCCGACTTTGTGCCACGACCAAACCCGATGCGACATCTATCAAGTACAAGTAGGACTATTGGAGAATATAAGAGAAGATAAAGTAGGTCGCTACCTAGGTAACCCCACCCTAAAATACCATTAACGTTTTTGCACAATAGATGTCGCGTTATTTCATTGGTGTTGCCAATTCTTCAAATTTTTCCCTTCGCTCCAGAAATAGAAAATCCGATTATTTGTAATGTACACCTTTCTTTATCGTAGCGTAGAATAAAAGGGACTAAATAGAGTGCAGTAAGGTAAGAGGTAACGTAAGACGTAAGGTAATAAACCTGTGGAATCAGATGAGAGTGTTGCGTTACCTCTTACGTTACGACTATAAACACTCTCATCTGATTCCACAGGTTTATTTTCTTACGTCTTACGTTACCTCTTACCTTACCGCACTCTATTTCATACTTAAGTGAGGCTAGCGCTGTAGGCTTTCTGTGTTTTTATAATATTTGTATTGCAAACGCTCAATACAGAACAAGGTTTGGACACTGTTTTGAGGCGCTGGCGGCATATGTGACCTGATCGTCATCTGATAAGATAATAACCACTTTACACGGTCAAGAAGACAAGACATCGATCAAATTTGTGTTGTTTGTATTTGGCGAAAATGCGGAAAATATTTGAATGAGCAAAATGAGCAAATAGTTAACGGACAGGCAAAAAATGGCACTACTGTCGCTTGATGACCAAACTGCCTTCATTCTCTTACAGTCCCCCCCCGTACGCCAAGCGTCCGGAATTGATCTATGAAGTAAATGGTCACCCTATATAGGGGAAGGGAACAGCCAATCGGAAGACGAGTATGTGTGTTGTGTTGCCGTTCTAATAACCTAAGTGCCAACATTCAATGCATACCTTCATGTGATCCTCTACACATGCTAAAAAATAGATAGTTTGATATATACGGCCAGTGAAGCCAAAAGCCAACGAATTCGCTTAGGTCAGAAGGAGTAAACAAGAACTATACTAAGAACTATACCCTGTTTGTCGCGCAATTTTTTCTGTATGTATATTCTATGCTGAAGGAAACAACAAACCTGTGCTGTGGCTAAATTTCGGTCTCATAAATATGTCTATTATTAAGTATGAACTGAATCTCTGACAAGTACCTAATTTCCATAGAATTGTTCTTTATTGCTTCTCAGGATTTTACATAAGCATCATATGGCAACTCTGCTTGCGTCAACGTCAAACAAAGTTTTGGTACGATTAGTAGTGACACGGAGCGCCAGAGGGCCGCTACAGGGTTGCCGCTCCTATTACACTTGTAATAGATCTATTACGAACAACAAATAAAATTACGTTGTTACGACTTTTCATGTTTAGTGGAAAATCTATTACTATTTGACATTTGTACTACTTCTGTTCTACGGACCTGAAGTTAACATAGTGCTAAAGGTCTGAGGAATCAATACGGTTTTCTCTATTTATTTTAATCGATGCTCGTTCTATCGCTCTATGTTTGACACTTTCACAGGATTTTATGCCTTGCTAAGGAACTTAGGAATAAATATGATTTTCTCTTTTTATCTCAATCAATGCTCGTTTTATCGCTTTTGTGTTTCACAGGATTTCGGGGAGTTTTAGAAGCACAGAATAATAATACATAACCGTACCTGTTTTGTGATAATACTGATATTACACTTTTTTTTTCGTTTCTGTCATCGGAAATCTTATTGCGTATTTCGTAAATTGCATTTTATCTTGCTTTCCTGTTATTTGTTATATTAACGTGGTTTTATTCTCTGATCGTGATCGTAGCTATTTTGAGATTCAGATAATAGACTAATAGAGACGCCACTAAGAGCATTTAAATGGATAAGTAAGTATCCCAGATCAAAATATAATAATAATTACAAATACTAAAACATAAGTGTATATGCAGACAGCAATTAATATCGCGTAGAGTTCTCGTATACTATTTTATTTTATACTTATTTTTAGATTTTTAACAAAAAGAAATCCTGTTGAAGACGAACCCTCTGGATCCGGGTTGCAGGTTCCAACAATTGGTATTGGGACTATTGGGAATGAAGACAATTCCGAATCTGATCAATCAGAACAGGAACAGCTATCTTCGGTCCCCAAAAAAAGGAGGGTAGCTTATAAACAAAAATACACAGAAAAATGGTCAGAAAATGATCAATCAATAAAAGAATGGTTAGTCAAATCTAAAAAACAGATGATGTGCCGAGCATGCAATAAAGAAATTGCAGGGGGCATAACTCATATAAATAGACACAGCGCAACAAAGTTACATATTAGAAATATGCAGGCCATAAGGAAATCCAAAAAAATTACAGATCTAGTTGTGCCTGAAAGACAAAAAATGTTCCAAAAAAAAGTGAAAAATGGAGAATTAAAATTGCTAATGTTTATAGCTGAACATAATTTGCCATTTAGAACTTTGGATCATTTGTCAAAATTAATATCATCGGTGTGTCCAGATTCCGAAATAGGGAAGGAGCTTTCTTGTGGAAGAACGAAAGGAGCAAATATATGTTTGAAAATGACAGGTCCATATAGTTTTAAAAACGTGGTCAAACATTTACAAACGTCATACTTTTCTTTGATAATAGACGAAACGACTGACATTTCTACTTCAAAGTGTTTAGCAGTAGTGGCCCGTTATTTTGATCAATATAAAGTACACGACAATTTTGTTGGCTTGATTGAAGTGAGTCAATCGACATCAGAAGGATTGTTTAATGCTGTGAAAAAATTGTTACTTAACAATAACATTCCTTTTGAAAATTTGGTGGGTTTCGCAGCAGATAATTGTGCAGTGATGATGGGGGATAAAACAGGTGTAAAAGCTAGATTCAGGGAAAAAAATCCTAATATTTTTGTTTTAGGGTGCTCTTGCCACTCGTTTCATTTAGCTGCATCTGCAGCTTGTTGTAAATTACCCCAATCAGTAGAAAAATTTGCCAGGGATATTTACACTTATTTTGCCCATAGTTCAAAGAAACTTGGGGAATTGAAAGAGTGTCAAGTCTTTGCGGAGGTGGAACCTCATAAAATTTTGAAACTGAGTCAAACTCGTTGGCTATCGTTACAAAGCGTTCTGTCACGGTTAGTGGAACAGTGGCCTGCACTTATATTGCATTTCACTGCAGCTGCCACAGAAAGAGATGGTGCGTATGACACAAACGCTATTCTAGATGCCCTGAACAACAAATGCTTCAAATTATATTTCTATTTTCTGACATATATTCTCAAAATCATTAATATCTTAAATTTAGAATTTCAAAGTGAATCACCAAAGTTATATCTTTTGCATGAACGGCTCAGTTCAACATATAAAACTATAATAAGCAATTTCATTAAAGCTGATGTTATAGATGAGTTCAAAGATAATTTACATTTAGTGAATGTTTCAAACCCTGATAATTATATTTCTTTAGAAAAGATTTATATTGGAGCTCAGTCAGAATTGTTAATATAACAGTCAAATCTGAATGATGCTGAACTAAAACCGGTTAGAATTAATTGTCTCAATTTTTATGTCGAGCTGTGTCTTCAAATTAAAAATCGTTTTGATTTCAACGACCCGATTTTGAAAATGCTTAATATGTTAAATCCAAACAGTGTCCTTATGGGAGATACAAAAAGTATAGTTGAATGTAAAATCCACTTTCCAAATTTAGTGGAAGATATTGAACAATTAAATGATGAATGGCGTTTTCTGAGCCACTGTGACGAAATACACAAATTCAAAGACTTACAACTAGGCGAATTTTGGGGTCAGGTCTTGGATTTAAAAAATGCCCTAGACCAACCACTATTTCCTAACCTGAAAAAATTATTTTCTGGTCTACTGACATTGCCCCATTCTTCTGCAGCTGCTGAGAGAATTTTCTCACAGCTTAATATGATCAAAATAAAAGCCAGGAATCGATTGAATGTGGAAACATGTAATGCTCTTTTATTGACTAAACAGTTGCTTAAAGGAAGCAATGGACTAGTATCATGAATTTTATTTCTGGTTGCATATGATAGAGTACGTCATAAAAAGCATCTCATTTTTTTCTCCGATTTTTTTGGGCACAGGAAAGCCGTGAAAATGAGGAAAATATTTGAATTCTCCTAGGGCAGTGACGTCACTGCCCTATAGGCGAACAGCCAATCAAAAGACAGATATGTGTGCTGTGTTGCCGCATTCTGATGGCGCGCGGAGCTGTACGCGGGCTGGCTCATCTATCTTGTCTTCTGTTCCCGTCTGATATGTTTTGTGGTTTTAATGTCCCGTGATCCGAAATTCCAGGGCTGTTCCAAATTACGGTTCTATCACCGTCCTAGAACTGTTTTCATCATGCCCCACCCATTTTGTGATTCTAGAATCGATGATTCGTTTTGAGAACTGTAAAATGGGCGGGGCATGATGAAAACAGTTCTAGGACGGTGATAGAACCATAATTTGGAACAGCCCTTCCGAAAGCTAAGTTAAGGTTCCTGATCCGTCAATCCTGTCAATCAATCGTCATTCGGTCATTGTCATTTCCAAATTCCATTGGGCTTTGGCTGTAATTTTCAACAATCTTAAAGTTATTATTATTTGTTTGCGTTTATTTGTACAGGATATCCTTTTATTCCATTTTAGTAGGTTTCAAGTTATTTTATCATAACATAACCAACAAGTATGGGTAAAATCGATAGTGGATTCACAAACGCCGATTCAGATAACCTGCCTAAAGTTGATATGGCTATGGTGAACGACTTTTATGTGGATAATATGCAGTTCTTCAATACGAAGATGAGAAATGTGAAAGCTAAGAAGTGAGTTTCAAATTATTTATAACACTTTGGATAGCAAATAACATGTTTATGTGAAATGTAAATGTTTTGCGAGTCGGAGCTGTTCTTGGCAACAATGCACTGCTGATAATTCGCGCGGTTGGCACTGATTGGCTGAATTTGAATTCCCTTCTTTAAACTTTAGAATGGAATTACTAAAAAACAAAATGATGTAGAAAGTAACGAAATGCAGCAGAACGTTTATTTGTGTATGCACTAAGCGGCCATAATAATTAAATCTTTGTTCTTAACCTCGTGATACTAGTCCATTGTTACAGTTTTGAGCCAGATAATGCATTGATTAATTATAATAGCAGCATTACAGTAAATGAAGATGTAGATCACGCTGAGGACCTGTCATTTTAAATTATGTTATGCATTAAGTTTTATTGTATATATTTATTGATATTTAGTGTTAATTTTTTATTTGATAAATTAATTTTGTTATTTTTTTATGACTGTTTTTTGCAGGTTTTTATGCGTTGAATTGCTTTTGTTCAGTTTTTATGTACATTAACGTATTTTTATTATTTTACTTATATTATTATTTATATATTTTATTTATATTTTATAGTTTGTGTTACTTTTTTATATAATTAGTTAATTATTTTTCATTTAAAAAATGGCTGTTGTTTACGGGTATTTATGCGTTGAGTTACTTTTGTTCAGTTTTTCATGTACAATACATTTTTGTATATCATTTTACTTATATTATGTTATTATGTATATATTTTATTTATTTTTTATAGTTTGTGTTACTTTTTTATTTGAATCATTTTATTTAATTTTTTATTCAAAAAACGACTGACTGACTGATTTTGTTATGTTTTGTATCTACAATAAATATATTTTTTTTAATTCGGTTATGCAGCGTTCTCGACTTTCCTTCTCCCCACCCCACTTGTTTTTTTTGCAACCAAGGCGTCTAGTTGTCTAGTTAGTGGTTTCTAGTTTCAAAACCAAAAGATCAGTGATCGCAACTTTTAGTCCTGTGTATAGACTGTCCTGTGTCATATGTTACGATAGAACTGAATATTTATTATTGTTCTATGCTTATACGCATGCGCAGTTCACAGTACTATTTTGTTACCTTTCAAGAAAACTATTACCTATCTATTACGTTTTACTCCAAATTTCTATTACGAAAAAAGAAAAGCGTGTGGTAACACTGGGCCGCTATCCAAACAACAAGCTGTCAGTTAATTTTTCAAGGTTAGAATGTCAATGACTACTAAAGCAACAAAAAGATAATGAAAAACTATTAAGTCTGCTACATAATTTAAACATGCTCTAAAACATTATAGGTTTGATTGAAGAGCACTACACCAACATAAATTTTGTTAAATGGGAAAATACTACTGACACAATTAAGTTTTGGTCCGAAGTGTGGCAATATCGGGACGCGAGCGGAGAAAACCCTTTTAATTCCATGCCTTTCGTGTTCACCAAATTCAGAGGCCAAAGAGGTGGAGTCATTCTAAAGTTTGCGGACTTGGTAGTTCAAGGGGACGGGGAGGCAAGAGCGTCTGCGTTCCGATTGTGGAGTCAAGGCAGTTGGTCCTTTGTGAATCCTGGCAGGAAACACTGTGCCATCCTCTCAGAACTGCAAAGGGATTACCCTATCCTATATATGAGGAGTGATCGCTTTGACTAAACATTTACAGTGAAGTATTCTACAAGGTAAGAGTTGGGGCCAAGCGACAGGCGGCCTTTAGTGGGAGGAGGGCTAGGTAGTCTCTGAGGGCCAGTCTGATACACGGACGGCTCACTCACCGACGAAGGCTCCGGTGCTAGAGTCTATGGGCCAAAAACAAAGCTCTCCCTTTCTCTTGGAGGATACACCCCGGTATTCCGAGCAATATATTTGCGATTTTAGCTTGTGTCTTCCGTATTCACGAAATTCAGGGGACTTGCAGCCAGATCGAAGATAATTTCCTGGGTCCTGAGCCTACTGTTGGGCTGGAAGCAGGTACCATTAGAAGAAAAACAGAGGTGTGGTTGCAAAGTCAGCATTTTATGAGATGGAGACAAATCTTTGGACATCTCCATCAAGCTAGAGAACTTATTTCAGGACCTCTGGTCAAGGTGGGGCAGTTCTGTCTCTCACTGGACAGAAGCTGGCTATGGTTACTTGTTGGCTTGCTATCCGGCCATAACACCTTCAAACCACTGAAAATAGATCCACTTTCAAACATCACTTGTATGTAATGCGGGTGGCAAGTGACCTGACGTGTACTCACTATGATGAGGAGGAAGAGTCCTCGGTCTTCTGCACACATTCTGTGTTGTTGTGAAGTCCTTGGGTATCACAGGCAGACTATATTAGGTTCAAGGTTTCTTGAATCTGAGGATACAAGATGTGCAGGATGCAAAGCCATCCTCACCTTTGTGATGAGGGCTGGACTTTGGAACTAGCGTAAGGAGAGGTGCATAAGAGTTTGTTTGTAGGCCTATGCACTGATGGTTGTTATCACCAGAAAGCCTCTCTCCCTCTTTCATTCATCCATTCGTTCAATCCAGCTACAAGCAGTGGAATGAAATACCTTAGGAAGGTTAAAGGGGTTAACAGAAGAGACATCAGAAATATCATATTTAGAGAATATTTGGGGCTTTAGGGTGGAGGCATTGGAAAAATTTATGGAAGAGCAGAAGTTAGGATGGTGGAGGCATTTACATAGAATGAATGATAAAATAAAAGTCAAAAAGGTATAGGAAGCAAGGATCCAGCAACATAGTTAAGACCCACCTAACTACGCCTATGCAAGGATCCCAGGAAAAAAGAAAAGGAGAAGTCCAAAGGCTACATGAAGTGATGTATTAGGCAGAATTTTGGGAAAACAGGAGAAAATGGGACAAAGCAAAAAGAATTACAGAAGTGAGAAAAGTGCTGAAGTTTGTTTATGGTCAATAATACCTTATACTGGTTTTATATATGCACCATAAAATTGTTACAATCTCTACACCTATTAGTAGAAAACTCTGATTTTATTATATTATATTATATTATAGACAATACTTTTTTTTTATTGTCACATTCTCTGCTCAAGGATCATTCAAAAACTAAAATGCACCACACAACTTATTTAAGATCCTAACACTTTCCTGAATAATCAGTGAACTGATATATGTAGTCAAATCATAATACATTTTTCTTAAAAATCAGTATTTTGCGATCCCAACTAGTCCTTTCACTATCATATACTTTAACTAATTTCAACTCCTCTGTTAGATACCTTTCAATCTCACTTTCAATATTGTCTCTCATCTGCAAAGCTTGGAAATATGGAAAAAATGTCTTGTCTTTCACTCTTTTAACAGCAGATTTGTAACACTTCCATGGCTGGGGTTCAATTACCAATAATCTGCCCAACTTAGATGTATATGCTAAGAAATCTTTGAGACCAGTATCTCCATGGTTTAAGTGGATCCACATAGTTGTAGAGAAGCAAAAGACAACATCAAACTTTTTAGCATTTTTAGATTGTAAATAGTCACTAACGATGTTCCTTTTAGTTTTGTCGAAGATATCCAGACAATAAAAACTAATACTGTTGTCCTTATTTCCTTCTCTTGCACGTTGAATTAGTGTAGGATCAATATCAACTGCCAAAAAGGAGGTGTCGTGTATCCCTATTGTTTTAAAAAACTTTTGAACAGCAAATGTTAAGTCCTGCAAAAAAAAGTTTATTACAATACTCATTATTTCAGAGAACTACACGATAACTTACACCTGAGTTACATCCTATGTCCAGAGCTAAGAAATCCATTTTATTTTGCCCCCACACATCTCTGGGTAGTAGTCTTATTCGTTCATCTGGAAGATTAAATTGGTAATAGTTGATAAAGTTCCCATATTTTACTGCCCCTGGATTTCTATCTTGAAATTGCAAATGCTCTGCCATATTTTAAGCTAAAATTACTCAAAATATCACTAACGACAAAATAGCAACTAAAATAACCATATAACCATTGTAATTTGTAATCAACAATATACTCTGTTACCTGATACTTTAAACTGGTTTGACGTCTATTTGATAGGTATCAGCTGACGAAGAAGTGTATCTCAAATTTAATTTTTTACTAGTGGTGTTGATTGGCAATTCTGCAATCAGGGCCGTATTAGTAATATTCTTACTGAATATCTCATTGCCAAAAAGAAATGACTATTTTTGTAAACAAGAAATTGCTTCAATATCCAGAAATTCGCAGCAAAAATGGTGGGTTAAAGGAAACAGACCATTTCTTTAATTTTTATAATAAAATGTTTACACATTTTTATAAAAATGTTTCTAATTAAACTACTAATTATTTGGTACCTCAGTTATGTTCAATTCTAATTCAGGAAATCGAACCTGTATAAACTTTCTGAAACAGCTCCATATATTTTTTACTATTTGTACAGCAGTTCCGTTGCCCTTCAGTATTATATTATTTTCCCTCCATTGCTGTAAAAAGAAATGTTTGGAACTCAGTGCTTGCGTTTGGATAAGCTAAAAATGGTTTTATCTTCATTCTTACCTTATTTAAAGCGTAATCATCATCATTCAGACCAGCCATACTGATATACTGGAAGAAACGCCGGATTTTCCGAGAAAATGTAAAATAAGCATGGACTTCAGAGCATACGAAAACGTGAACAAGCATTAACAGTACTTGCGCTCAGTACAGCTCTGTATTCCTTCAAAGCTTAAAATTAGTACGTCAAGACTCAATCTGGAGTATTTTTAGTTATCACTAGCCGAACAGCTGTTTGCTGTTGACACGGCTGACAGTTTAAAGTATCGGGTAACAGGGTATATTTATAAAAGATAACACAACCTTAAAAAATTAAATAATTGGAGGTTATCAATAAATGAATGAAGTGTCAATACCTATGGAATGGCCCCACAAAAATGGCCCCTTCCATGGCCGACTCTACACTAGGCCGGAGCCTTAGATGTGGCAACGTGGCTTAGCTGTCAAATAGTGGCCCTATAGTTTCAGAATAATTATTACGTTTTATATGTATTAGAGTTCAACTCGGTTAATAAATTAAGAAAAATACGTTTTAGAACTACTAATACCACTTACATCTGATGTCTGTTTCATCACAGTCAGACACTACAAAATAAAAATAAATGCAACCTGTTTCCTGCTGCCAACACTCAATTTACTTTGTAAATTGTCACTTGAGCTAGAAAAATTCACTATTAGGTCACTGTGAAGCCATTCTTGCTGGTCTTGATTTCCCTTTCACTATCAAATCCTTTCATAGGTATGCCCCAGGCCATGCCCAGATGAGTTCTATTAACTGTATTTTTCTGTGATATTTGGGAGGTCCAGAAAACATTATAAGTACCACATTGTGCTTTAAAATAGGTCTTATCCTTTGAAATGTTTGTAAATTATTGTCTTTATCCTTATAAATATAACCAGCCCTTCCGAGGAATACCTTTCACCCACTTCTGTTTATGTCCCTTATTGGACGCACAATTGCTAGTGCAACCTGGTACTACACACTTTGCAGGCATCTTTTTATCTTCATAGTTTCATTTGTGCAGGTAAATGAGTAGAAACACATTAAAAATCACCTTGGAACGTTCTTTTTAATCTGGAATAAGGTTATGTTGGGCCATGGTTTGGTAGTCCTCTACTCATGCCTCTACTGGGCTGCAACCTGGTACTACACGCTTTGCAGGCATCTTTTTATCTTTATAGTTTCGTTTGTGCAGGTAAATAAGTAGAAACCCATTAAAAATCAACTTGCAACGTTCTTTTTAATCTGGAATAAGGTGATGTTGGGCCATGGTTTGGTAGTCCTCTACTGGGCTGCAACCTGGTACTACACGCTTTGCAGGCATCTTGTTATCTTTATAGTTTCGTTTGTGCAGGTAAATAATTAGAAACAAATTAATAATCACCTTCCAACCATATTTTCTGCACCTGGAAGAATACACATGACATAACAACAAATGAAAACACGGCCTGATCTCCAACGTTGCCATGTTCGTACAGAGCATTTTGTGCAACTGATTACACCCCTCAATAGTTATATAATTATTTTCGATACCAGCTTTGAATGCCTTAAAAAGTATCGATGACAAAAATACTCGGTATTAGTGCAGAAGTATCGAAGTACCGTTACCATCCTTGCAAAAAATCATCCAATAGTGGGAATGCGCATGTAATCTCCGCCAACTTGAGTTATTGTGCTGGTTGTTTATTATGCTGTGTTCTCGATATTCTCGGGTCGAACCGCCAGATTTTCTGCGCGTCAGTCTTTGACACTGCCGCCTTCGTTTCCCTCGCGGTTCTCACTTGAATCTCACTTCCAAGCTAGTATCCGAGAATAGCCATCACAGAGAGGCAAATCCTGTCGGCACCTTAACCTTTGATGTTCAACGGGTCATTATTAGTAACCTCGAATCGGCTTGAACTGACTTGCATCTACAATATTACACTGAGAAAGATATTTTCGTCAATTTCATAATTTGTTACACGGAAAAAATAATAAATTCTATAAGAATTCATTATGAGTTGCGATGTGTATTTATTGCGTATCCACAATATTAAACTGAAAAAAATAACACATACTTTCAGGGAACTTTTTCTTCCAGAGTATCACAAAACAGGTACGGTTAAGAAGGCACAATTCCCTGTTATTTGACTGGAAACACGAATGACTTATGTCAATGTCAGCGGCCATTATTTTGGGTTGCAACATGGCCGCCGCAGGATTGCCAGATGTATCAAGAATTCAAGGCGGTGTTGCCACATCGTTGCGCAAATATGTAGGTGCTCTACCTTTTTATGTCAAAATTATCATAATTTTTGATGTTAGCCAATCATTGACTGATTGACTGATGTTTGATTTCAATCAATCAATCAGTGATTGGCTTAAAAATTTAAAAATTGGAGCAAAACAATGAAAATACCTTTTCATTCATTCATTTATTTGCAAGAAAATATTAAATATGATTAATATGATTATTTTATGTGTAATTTATAAATAATATAATACAAATTGTATTAAAATACATTCAAGTATAAAAATAATAATAATAATCTTCTTTATTGAAGTTCCATCAAGCATATGGTTTATGTTTTCATTCTTCACCTCCTCTCAGTTTGACCTACAGTGAATAAAGTAACCACATGAAAATATTAGCAAGAAATGCAATATGCTACTAAACTAGAGTATTCAAGGTCCATGCTTTTTAATCTTGCACCTGATTACCCTAGTATATAAAAATTTCCACACCACCTTGGAGGTATTGTTCAGGCACATTACCCTCTATTTTAAGTGGTGGTATGCCAAGTAAAAAAAAAATTAATATGAAACTAACAATCAATAAATAAACGAAAATCTCAGCTATCTCTTCCACTTTATAAAAATTAACATCTGTATTTATGAATACCAACCAAGATAAGTCAAAATAAATACTTTTTATTGATCATGAAAACTATAGTATATACCTAATAGTTGTCACAGATAGAAGATTAGAATTAATTGAAATGTAATCAATATCCACAATTTCACAGCCTAGCAAACCTGCAGTGTAACCTATTGAACCATAAATGGAGCCTTAGCATTTAACTTTGTCAAAACTATAGGATTAAAACAGGAACACATGATATAATTTTGTGTTATTTATGATTTCAAATTTTACTATCAATAAATAAATGAAAACCCCACCCATATCTGCCACTTTATAAAAAGGAATGTCTGCATTTATGAATAACAACCAAAATAAATCAAAATAAATACTTTTTATTGATTATAAAAACAACAGTAATAGTTGTCACAGACAGAAGATTAGAATTAATTGAAATGTAATCAATATCCATAATTTCATATCCTAGTCAAATCACAGAAACGCTTATGAGGAAAACTTTGAAATGCAAATTTTGAGAGTATAAATATGAAATACAGCAAATAGCTTTGAGACATAATAAAGGTGAATTAGTTATAAAAATTTAAACTTTTAATTGTACCTGGCCCTTTGTACAGTTAAGTCTTTAGGCTGATCAACTGTATAACATCACTGGCTTTTTCTTGAAGAAAATAGGATGTACTTACTTAGCTTTGCTGTAGAATACTTCAAGCGCCCTAGCCTTTGCAAGTATTATTTTCTATTTTCATCTGTGTTGAGCATCTTATTGCCAATCTGCCAAATCCATAACTGAGAAGGCACTGCTTAACATTGGTTTCTCCATCTTTGTTGGTCACTTTTATGTATAAGCTCGTCCACTGAATAACTCGTCTCTCATTGCAATAATATTCATCAAAATTATTAACATGAAGCTAGACACTGCAGACCACGCAGCATCCTACAACCTACATCTTAGATGTGGTTGTGTATGATCTAAAATAAAAGAATAGAAAATTAAAGTAGTGAGAGTATATGAATGACTAATAAATAGTATTGCACAGAAATTCAGTAATAAATATACTTACGCTTTGTACTCGCTCATTTAACTAAAGTTGCACTTCATCAGGAGCTTATAGTGTTTGAGCCCCATTTATTTCTTGCTTGCCGGCTGCACTTCATACCTACTTTGTGGTTGTAAAGTTTGAAGCCTTCAAACAGTTCAAACTCCCTAACAAATTCATTCACACATTCGAGTATAAAAATAATGTTTAAAGTATAAAAAATAATGTTTTCCATTAACAGTTTCACAAATAAAGCATGTGTGGAGCAAACCAAAACAACACTCAAAGAAAAACGAGGTTAGTGATAGTGTCGGCAGCGCTTGGAGCCCTTGGAGGGAAATTCGAATATTCTTCTTCTTCTGGCTATACGGTATTTGCCACAAAATATGTTCGTATTTGATCTATGAGGGCAACTGGTTGACGCGTTTGGTGTGGCTGCAAAATTTTTGTCATTATGCATTATTATACTCACTTTTTAATTGCTTAAAGTTAATGTGTCGCTTTTAAAAACCGAAGACATCATGAAGAACAGCTAGAGAAGACCATTGAATTTCGCGCCGTTGTCAACCACGGATCACTGAAATGCGGGCTGATCCAGTGTTTCTGTGGTCTGGGCCGCCATTATTTTGGGTTGCAATATGTCCTCCACATTGGCCCCGCCCTGTTTCCCATTCTGTAATGCTAGTTGCCCCCACGTGCTCTACACTAGGCCGGAGCCTTAGATGTGGCAATGTGGCTTAGCTGTCAAATAGTGGACCTATAGTTTCAGAATAATTATTACATTTTATATGTATTAGAGTTCATCTGGGTTAATAAATCAAGAAAAAAATGCTTTTTAGAACTACTACTACTAATACCACTTACATCTGATGTCTGGTTCATCATAGTCAGACACTACAAAATAAAAATAAAGCAACCTGTTTCCTGCTGCCACTTCTACTTCCACTTAAATGAACACTCAACTTACTTTGTAAGTTGTCACTTGAGCTAGAAAAATTCACTATTAGGTCACTGTGAAGCCATTCTTGCTGGTCTTGATTCCCTTTCACTATAAAATCTTTTCGTAGCTATGCCCAGATGCATGCCCTCGTTGGCTTGCCCAAATGAGTTCCATTAACTGTATTTTTCAGTGATATTTGGGAGGTCCAGAAAACATTGTAGGTACCACATTGTGCTCTAAAATAGGGCTTATCCTTTGAAATGTTTGTAAAGTATTGTCTTTATTCTTATAAATATAACCAGCCCATACGAGGAATACCGTTCACCCACTTCTGTTTATGTCCCTTATTGCAAGCACAATTGCTAATGAACACTCAATTTACTTTGTAAATTTTAACTTGAGCTAGAAAAATTCACTATTAGGTCACTTTGAAGCCATTCTTGCTGGTCTTGATTCCCTTCAATATCAAACCTTTTCGATGCATGCCCAGATGAGTTCTATTAACTGTCTTTTTCTGTGATATTTGGGAGGTCCAGAAAACATTGTAGGTACCACATTGTGCTCTAAAATAGGTCTTATCCTTTAAAATGTTTGTAATTATTGTCTTTATTCTTATAAATATAACCAGCCCTTATGAGTAATACCTTTCACCCACTTCTGTTTATGTCCTCCATTGGAAGCACTAATTGCTAGTGCAACCTGGTACTACACACTTTGCAGGCATCTTTTTATCTTTATAGTTTCGTTTGTGCAGGTAAATAATTAGAAACACATTAAAAATCACCTTCCACTCTTCGTTGTTACTCTGGAAGGTTATGTTGGTATGTCCTTGATTGGCTAGTGCAACCTGGTACTACACACTTTGCAGGCATCTTTTTACCCTTATAGTTTCGTTTGTGCAGGTAAATAATTAGAAACACATTAAAAATCACCTTCCAACCATATTTTCTGCTTTGGAACTTGAGCTAAAAAAAATTACTATTAGGTCACTGTGAAGCCATTCGTGCTGGTCTTGATTCCCTTTTACTATCAAATCTTTTTGTAGGTATGCCCAGATGCATGCCCAGATGAGTTCTATTAACTGTATTTTTCTGTGATATTTGGGAGGTCCAGAAAACATTGTAGGTACCACCTTGTGCTTTAAAATAGGTCTTATCCTTTGAAATGTTTGTAAAGCATTGTCTTTATTCTTATAAATATAACCAGCCCATACGAGGAATACCGTTCACCCACTTCTGTTTATGTCCTTTATTGGAAGCACAATTGCTAATGAACACTCAATTTACTTTGTAAATTGTCACTTGAGCTAGAAAAATTCACTATTGGGTCACTGTGAAGCAATTCTTGCTGGTCTTGATTCCCTTTCACTACCAAATCTTTTCGTAGGTATGCCCAGATGCATGCCCAGATGAGTTCTATTAACTTTATTTTTCTGTGATATTTGGGAGATCCAGAAAACATTGTAGGTACCACATTGTGCTTTAAAATAGGTCTTATCCTTTGAAATGTTTGTAAATCATTGACTTTATTCTTATAAATATAACCAGCCCTTACGAGGAATACCGTTCACCTACTTCTGTTTATGTCCTTTATTGGAAGCACAATTATTGCTAGTGCAACCTGGTACTACACACTTTGCAGGCATGTTTTATCTTTATAGTTTCGTTTGTGCAGGTATATAATTGGAAACACATTAAAAATCACCTTGCAATGTTCTTTTTACTCTGGAAGGGTATGTTCGGCCATGGTTTGGTATGTCCTCTACTGGAAGCACAATTGCTATTGCAACCTGGTACTACACACTTTGCAGGCATCTTTGTATCTTTATAGTTTCGTTTGTGCAGGTAAATAATTAGAAACACATTAAAAATCACCTTCCAATCTTATTGTTTACTCTGGCAGAATTACACTAATGACACAAGCTCGGCCCCCGATTCAGTGTTGCCATATTTCAATGCTCCGGCCTAGTGAGTAAAGTCGGCCATGCTCCATATGGTTCAATAGGTTATGCTGTAGGTTTGCTAGGCTGTGAAATTGTGGATATTGATTACATTTCAATTAATTCTAATCTTCCATCTGTGACAACTATTATATATCATTGTTTTTATGATCAATAAAAAGTATTTATTTTGACTTATTTTGGTTGGTATTCATAGATACAGACGTTCGTTTTTCTAAAGTGGAAGATATAGCTGAGATTTCGTTTATTTATTGATTGTTAGTTTCGTATTAATTTTTTTTACTTGGCATACCACCACTGAAAATAAAGGGCAATGTGTCAGAACCATGCCTCCGAGGTGGTGTGGAAAATTTTATATACTAGGGCATGGCCGGCCACGACTAGGGTAATCAGGTGCAAGATTAAAAATCATGGACCTTGAATACTCTAGTTTAGTGGCATATTGCATTTCTTGCTAATATTTCTTACTCTGTTTCATGTGGTTACTTTATTCACTGTAGGTCAAACTGAGACGAGGTGAGGAATGAAAACATAAACCATATGCTTGATGGAACTTCAATAAAGAAGATTATTATTATTATTGTTATACTTGAATGTATTTTGTGACAATTTGTATTATATTATTTATAAATTACACATGAACACATGGAATAATCATATTTAATATTTTCTTGCAAATAAATGAATGAATGAATAGATATTTTCATTTTTTTGCTCCATTTTTTTAATTTTTGAGCCGATCACTAATTGATTGATTGAAATCAAAAATCAGTCAATCAGTCAATGATCAAAGGTTATGATAATTTTGACATAAGAAGGTAGAGCATCTACAGATTTGCGCAACGATGTTGCAACATCGCTTCGAATTCTTGATACATCTGGCAACCTTGCTGCGGCCATGTTGCAACCCAAAATAATGGCCGCTGACCTTGACATAAGTCATTCGTGTTTCCAGTAAATAGCACGGAATTGTGCCTTCTTAACCGTACCCTGTGTTGTGATGCTAACACCACAGCTGGACAGCATAGTCGACAATCAGTGAATCTATTGTCAGTGGTAAATAGGGTACTTGCAGAGGTCGTGAAATCGTCTCGGGAGTAACGTAGCGTAAAGAAATCCATATCAAGAAGCAGTAGGAAACAAAAACATGATTTTACTGACGATCAAAAAAAGATATTTGCAAAATAAAATAAGGATATATTCAAATTTTTCCACGTGACTTAAAACAAGGGCTGACGTCACAGGTATCTTATCGATATCGACCATCGATACTGCTACAGCGCAGGTCAGTGAGATTCAACTGCAAACTAGAGGTGATCTGAATTCTTTAACAATGCGACTCAATTTATTGATACTTAAACATATTTGAAACAGGCAATTAACCCACAAGCATTTTTGTTGCAATACATTTTTATATCTGATAGGTATCACAGTTCATCCTGTTTGTGACCGAGATTCGCAACTAATCGAAGCCATCCATAACCGACCCTACACTAGGCCGGAGCCTTAGATGTGGCAACGTGGCTTAGCTGTCAAATAGTGGTCCGGTTACCGTAAATTGTTTTATAGTTTCAGACTAACAATTATTACATTTTATATGTATTAAGAGTTCGTCTCGGTTGATAAATTAAGAAAAATACTTTTTAGAACTACTACTACTAATACCACTTACATCTGATGTCTGGTTCATCGTAGCCAAACACTACAAAATAAAAATAAACGCAACCTGTTGCCTGCTGCCACTTCCACTTCCACTTAAACGAACATTCAATTTTTTTTGTAAATTTTCACTTGAGCTAGAAAAATTCACTATTAAGTCACTTTGAAGCCATTTTTGCTCGTCTTGATTCCCTCTCACTGTCAAATCTTTTCGTAGGTGTGCCCAGATGCATGCCCAGATGAGTTCTATTAACTGTATTTTTCTGTGATATTTGGGAGGTCCAGAAAACATTGTAGGTACCACATTGTGCTTTGAAGTAAGTCTTATCCTTTGAAATGTTTGTAAATTATTGTCTTTAAAATATAACCAGCCCTTCCGAGGAATACCTTTCACCCACTACTGTTTATGTCCTTTATTGAAAGCACAATTGCTAGTGCAACCTGGTACTACACACTTTGCAGGCATCTTTTTATCTTTATAGTTTCGTTTGTGCAGGCAAATAATTAGAAACACATTAAAAATCACCTTCCACTCTTGTTGTTTACTCTGGAAGGTTATGTTTGGTATGTCCTTTATTGGAAGCAGAATTGCTAGTGCAATTGGTACTACAACTTTGCAGGCATCTTTTTATCTTTACAGTTTCGTTTGTGCAGGTAAATAAGTAGAAACACATTAAAAATCACCTTCCACTCTTCGTTTCTACTCTGGAATGTTATGTTTGGTATCTCCTTTATTGGAAGCACAATTGCTAGTGCAACCTGGTACTGCACACTTTGCAGGCATCTTGTTATCTTTATAGTTTCGTTTGTGCAGGTAAATAATTAGAAACATATTAAAAATGACCTTCCAATCTTATTTTTTACTCTGGAAGAATTACACTAATGACAAAAGCTCGGCCGACTATTTAGTGTTGCCATATTTCAATGCTCCGGCCTAGTGAGTAGAGTCGGCCATGAGCCATCATTTTATTTCGGCGCATCCCATTATGAATGAATCCAAAGATAGAATCTAATTCAAGCCCATCCCTACAAAGTGAATTATTAATCTAGCCTAACTTTATTTTTTTGACTTTTGTATACCCTGTTACCCGATACTTTAAACTGTCAGCCGTGTCAACAGCGAACAGCTGTTCGGTTAGTGATAACTAAAAATACTTCAGATTGAGTCACGACGTATCAATCTTAAGCTTTGAAGGAATGCAGGGCTGTATTGAGTGGAAGCATTACTAATAAGTAATTGACACTTGGTGACGTTTTCACCTATGCGTTAGTTACCTACTCTTTGCCTATGCTCTGAGGTCTATGCTTATTTTACATTTTCTTGAGAAATCCGGCGTGTCTTTCCGTATATCAGTATGGCTGGTCTGAATGATGATGATCAGGTACACTTTAAATTAGGTAAGAATGAAGATAAAAGCATTTTTAGCTTAAGCTTCAGTTAAACTACCTTCATGTACTTACTTTATATTTTCTCTTCAACCAATAAATATCCCACTAGTGATGCAAGGTATCCATTGGGTGTGTTCAACGAGACCTAGCGCAAAAGCGCTAGACTGGAAGCGCCTACAGGCGCTAGGTGTGACCGTTGAACGACCTTCTCTTTGGCGTGACAAAACTGTCATATCCATCTCCATATTTTAATATTTATTATTCGTATTGTCAAAAATCTAGGGTATATAATCACCAAACCTTATATTAAATTGACACTATACAAAGGTAACTGCTTCTTTCAGAACTCCAAATAATTTTTTTCCAGTTTTTTGCCGTTTCGCTAACCAAACAGCGCTTTTTAAAAGCGCTAACCAAGCTGACTGGCGCTTTTTTGACAGCTTGTCGTTCATCAGTTAGCTAGCGCAAAGCGCCCTCAAGCGCTTAGGTCCGCTAAGTCCCGTTGAACACTACCAATGAATCGTCCTTATTGCTAAATATAGGAGTATTGTGATAGTCTCTAACAATATACAAATTAATAAAATGATCTATTTCTTTTAACTAACCATTTTTGCTGCGAATTTCTGGATATTGAAGCAATTTCTGGTTTACAACAATAGTCATTACTTTTTGGCAAATATTGAATAAGAATATTACTAATACGGTCCTGATCGCAGAATTGCCAATCATTATAAGTCTGTCCACTGAAGAGAAGGAGTAAAAAATTATTTCAAACCCATATTTTGGGCCTTTACTCGGATAAATCGTACTTAATTTTTCTGTTTATAATAACATCACTGCTCTCAGTATGCAGTTTTGTAGAGGGTGTGCATACAACCCTTGACCAAAGAGTAGGTAACTAACAAGAGGAGACACCCGGCGGAATTCCTTTTATGTTTGCAATCCGCTCCCATTGACCTCGGACCTTTAAATTTGGGTGTGCAGTAGTTGCCAGATGTCTCGCAATACCTGAATTAGTGGAAAAAAGCAATGTTGCCATTTCCGTTTTTCAGTCATACCCTTACTTTTAATATGGCTTAAACGGAATGTATCCTTACTCTATATGAACGATTGCACAACAGTTGTGATTTTTAAAGATCTGACCGTCAAAAAGTGCCAAACTAGGAAAATTTGGAGTTAAAGACCAATATTTTTTTGGGTCATGAATATTTTAGTGACAAGGAATATGGATCCTGAAACTTATCCTGTGATTTGTCTCTTCCAAATTATTGCCAAAAACTGGCCCATAAGTTGAACCAAATGCATCAAACAACAAAAAAAACTGTTTATTACTGTTTACTGACGTTTTCGCGACGTCCGTGACGTTTCTCAAAGTATAAATTATAATACCTATCTCTGACAATCTCTTTTAAATGTTTGTCTATTAGCTGTCAGAGCACAGTTCGCTTATGTTTTACGTTACGCATGTTATTCAATGTATGGACCAGTTTGTTGCAATAAAAGGCAACAAGGAATTAAAACACATATTAAGGAGGTGATAGCATATCTTAACAAACAAGCAGAACAAATTAATAAAACAAAAGTTTTTAAAAACACAATGATACAAATCGAAACCACAAACAAAACGCAATACGAAATCAAACGCAATGGCGGAGTGCGGTGCGGACGGCGGTTGGTCTTGGTTTGGCGTGGCACGACTGGCACGTGGAATCGATGCGCCGTTGCCAATTCTTGTAGGTCTATCGTAAAAATCTCTAGGTCCATTACATTGTGTATGTTAGATTATATTTACTTCAGGAGAATTAGCAGATATAATATTAAGTAAAGATACCAGTAAATTTTTGTATTAATATATCACCGAACGAAAACGGATCTTACCGAATATTAAAATAAAAACAATATTGTAATGTGGTATGTTCCAATGGTGAAACGAAATCTTTTTTCTTTTTTTTAAATTCTGTGTCATCGGCATCGACTGCTTTGGTCATTAGCCTCAAATCTTTTTTTTGTCATAAAGTTATAATATTGACGAGGTATAATGACATAATTAAATATTAACCATCAGCAAACGCATCTTTGAATATTGTGAATGAAAGTAAATTTAGATAGGTACCTACTTATTTTGGTCAATAAAAAAAGAGTTAAAATATATCTAAATTATCAATATTGGGAAGAAGTGTTTCTACTTTCTATCAATCTCCCATATAATGACGTCGCAGGAAATGCGAATACAAATCTCAATGTGGCAACGCTTGACACCGAACTATCTCGGGTCAGCTCGGGCGAATTCGAGGCCCTTTAAATTTGGGTGTAGCTCTATCTCTGTCTAATTTTATTCGCTCTGTCTGACTGTCTCCTCTTGTTAGTTACCTACTCTTTGCCTTGACCATACAGTGAAAATTTACATATATTGTGCATGGTTACTCCGTTTGTTCGGTGAATAAGGATAGTAAAAAATTGAATTTGAGATACACTTCTTCGCCAGCTGATACCTATCAAATATTCGTCAAGCGAGTTTAAAGTATCAGGTAACAGAGTATACTTTTGTGTGGCCCGTTTGCACCGGTTACACTTAGGTGAACCTTAACTTTAAGTAGCGCTTAAACTGTCAAATTCGTTTGCACGGTCCACAAAATCTGTTTTAAGCCTTACTTAGACTGACATCAAACTAAGCCGAAGATTTCTTTGGCTTAAGGTGATACTTAGTGATATAACCTGAAAAGCTGACAGCTTCTAGCTTATTTCTTTTCGATATACGCAAGGCAAAGTTCAAAAATGGATTTATTCAGAAATCATTTAATAATATATGATGATGACGAGTGGGTGGAAATTAATTATTTCAGGGATACCTAGGCAAATTAAAGAACGACTGAATCATTTCAGTATGCTGGATGAATTAATTTTTTTCAAAGGTTCAGAGAGAGAAAGATAGATAGGTTCAGAAGCTCACTGCCATGTACATTTTGGAGTTGATCTCTCTTTTTCTGTGTAATTTGGCCCCCTTTTCTTACCTTTGTCCTCCATTTTTTGTTCAAATACTTAATGCAATAATTTTTGGGGAGACAGTTAATACAGTTATTCAGCGGAGCCCTGCAATCAACGACTTTGCGCCCTGCAAATTGCGAACACAAAACATATAGGTTGCGAGACTGTAGGGTGGACCGGTGGACGGGATCACAAAACATAGCTGGACCTGCGGCATAGGACCAACGGACAAATCATAAAAGTCAAATTTCAGAAGTACAAATTAAAATTCCCTAGAATTCCGGCGATGCCAAACTGTAAGCTCGCTTAGCTAAGACCTTAGATAAGGAAAGAGAGGGGATACCGCACGCCCATTTGATGCTATATGGATTAGCTGATACCGAAAATGAATAGCTGTCAAAATGCTGGTGGAAAACTGACGGTAGTGTCAAGGTGGTGTTTTTTGCGATATTTAACGTTTTTAAGACCAATAATTGTGAAATATTGTGGTGAGCGTAATGGTGGGGTGTGCAGCTTACCGTTGTAAAAGCCACAGCAGCAGGAAGGAGCCAGGAATCACTTTTCACAGGTAAATTTATGATCTTATTTTTTTGGTGTATCCGAAATTCATGCAAATATCTCGATATCTAGTTCAAAGATATGTGTGTATCCGAAATATAATTTGGTATGTACCACTAACATGCGAATCATAATGTTTTTGAGCACGTAAAGTCTAAAAATTATGTTTTTAAGGGATTTTTTGGTTCAAATACAATCAGTTTTCCAGTGGCGTATCTATTATAGCTTACATTTTGAATAGAAATATTATGACTGCATTGTAATATATAATATACCAATACCCTTATACAAGGTGTGCATTTCAAGGGTGGCCTTTATTTGTAGTTGTATGAATAATAAAATTAATTTTCTTTCTTCCTCGACAGGTTTCCTAAAGATCTTCCTAGACATGATTTATGGATCAAAAATATGAGGATCGAAGGTTGGAAGCCTACAAGCAACGATAGGCTTTGTTCTAAGCATTTTGAACAGAATTTCCTTCATCAAACAAATCAAAAAGTATATCTTCTGAAAGGAGCAGTCCCCACCATATTTGACGAGCTTCCGGAATACTTACGTCCAAAAATTGTAAGTTATAATTCCTAGCTTACATTGTCTACGCTTAATCAATATTAAAATAATAAACATTCTAGGATTATGATAGATGGATAGATGGATAGATGGATAGATGGATAGATGGATAGATGGATAGATGGATAGATGGATAGATGGATAGATGGATAGATGGATAGATGGATAGATGGATAGATGGATAGATGGATAGATGGATAGATGGATAGATGGATAGATGGATAGATCGATAGTTGGATAGATGGATAGATAGATAGATCGATATACTTTATAGTCTAAGAATTTACAAGATTCTTATTGACAAAGCTATATAATAACAAACAAAACTTTTGGGATATTCACTAAAACCTGTGAGGAGGAAGTTTGTTATAAATCTTCACTCCATTGTATATAATTGGATCATTAATGAGTTATGATTTGGGTGTGATGTTAATTTAAAATCATTCTTATGCCTTATGCCTATATTCTATATTTATGGTCTCAAATTTGGTTTTATATTTGAGTATTAGTGATGACGTTTCCAAAATAAACAGTGCAATAAAGTAAGGAGAAATACGATTACGAATGGCTGAATAACCATTTAAAAATTGATAGCTATGAAAATCAAAAGGCAGCTAACCTCAAAAATGTAATAATTTCTTGTGTTACAGTTACATTATTAAACAACTATATTTAGGTGTGTTTACTCGATACGAAATCAAAACAAAATGTTACTGTCACTTTTCCTATAAGATTCAGTCACTCATTCACATCTACTTAAATCATAAATTAATTTGTTCTGTCTTTCTTTCGGAAATAATGTTTCAAACATTGTCTAATATACAGCTCTGTTATTTTAGGCAAAAGAAAGAAAAAGACCCCGTGAACGTGATGTTCATCCAGAACCATCGCCATCAACCTCAGCTCTGGCTGCACAGGACGACTCTCCCCGGAAAAAGAAACTTAGAAGAGAACTGCTGCTGCAAAAAGATAAGAATAAGGAAAAAACGAAAAAAATCCGTGCCCTTGGTCAGTCACTGAAAAGAGCACACAAAAAAGTAGCCTCTTTAAAAATAATTGCTGAGGAATTAGAGCGACAAAATTTACTATCTCAAGAAAATTTAGTTTTAGTTCAAAATATGAGCAAGGTTAACATAGAAATATTGAACAGAAAAATGGGGAGAAATGTTCAATATTCACCTGAACTTAGGAAATTTGCCCTGACATTAAATTTTTTTTCACCAAAGGCATACAACTATGTCAGAGATGTTTTTGACACTTGTCTCCCGCATAGCAAAACTATTGCTAAATGGTTTCAGAATGTGGATGCTGAGCCTGGTTTTACCAAGGAATCAATAAATACCTTAAGAAATAAGGTTCAATCATCTGACAGACCAATAATTTGTTCATTAATTATCGATGAAATAGCCATACGGAAACATTTAGAATGGGATGGAAAAAAATTCCATGGTTATGTGAACTGTGGTACAAATTTAAACGATGACTCTAATGCTTTAGCCAAAGAAGCTTTTGTTATAATGTTGGTTTGCATCAATGGAACTTGGAAATTACCTGTCGGTTACTTTCTTACAGATTCTTTGAATGGCAGTCAAAAACATTCAATTGTATCTCAATGCATCCATCTGATTGAAGATACGGGAGCCAAAGTTATGTCAATCACATTCGATGGTGCTCCATCTAATACCGCTATGTGTCATAACTTTGGATTCTTATTTAACATTTCAAATATACAGACAAGTTTCAGAGTTACAGATCACAATGTATATATTTTTTATGATCCATGTCATATGATAAAACTTGTTCGCAATGCATTTGGTGAAAAGAAAATCCTAATTGATTGTGATAACAATTTTATTCAATGGAAATACATAGCGCTTCTAGAGAAGCTGCAAACTAGCGAGGGCTTACATTTAGGGAATAAGTTACGTCGCGCTCATATTATTTTTTTCAAACAAAAAATGAAGGTTCGGCTTGCAGTTCAGTTACTTAGTGCATCAGTAGCCGATGCTATTGAGTATTGCGAAAAAAAGCTGAATCTTGAGGATTTTAAAGGTAGTCAGGCAACAGTTAAATTTATTAGAATTGTAAATAGCATTTTCGATATTTTAAACAGCAGAACCCTAGTAGCACCAGGTTATAAAAAAGCATTATGTCAAAAAAATATAGATCGATCTGCGGAATTTATCAATAGTGCAATTTTTTATCTTTCAAAGTTGAAATTATCTAATAATGAGCAAGTAATCATGTCTAACAGAAAAACTGGGTTTATTGGATTAATAATTTCATTATCAAGTTCTTTAGGATTGTACAAAGAACTTGTTTCTGAGAGAAAAACATTACTGTACCTTCCGTTGTATAAGATTAGTCAAGATCATTTAGAATTATTCTTTTCGTCAATTAGATCAAGAGGTGGCTGGAATAATAACCCAACCGCTCGACAGTTTCTAGCTGCTTACAAAAGGCTTCTGGTTCGAGCAGAAATTAGAGAGGGCGGTATGGGTAACTGTATTCCATTAGATCAAATCCCTATTCTAAGTAGTTCTACAAAAAATGTAAGGTCTGAAGATGTAATTAATAGTAGTTTATCTAACCATAGTTTAATAGACATAAATGAGCCTTCTGATGATCTAGAAACTATTTGGAAGGATCATGACTACATCATGAATGCACCTGTGATAAGTGAATGTTCATCCCAAATTGTGCAATATATTGCTGGTTATGTTTCGCACCAATTACAAAAAACAATAAAATGTGAAACATGTGTCACAGCATTGATTGGTACTAGAGATCGGTTTCTCAATTCCCTAATTGAATTTAAAAGCCACGGCGGTCTGACTTACCCATCAAATGATGTTATCAAGATATGTTTGAAATCGGAACATTTTCTGAGAGTTAATGAAAATTGTATTCACACCAAACATTTTGTACCTTTGCTGATAAGCAAAATAATATCAAGTTTTCTAGGCACCCCTATTTTCAGCTGCTTAGAACGTCACGTATTAGAAAATGATATAAATCATATATATTTTTTAATAAAAGCTGTATGCACAAAATACTTAAATATCAGAATCCATTTTATTGTAAAATCTCGATCACAACAGGACAATCCAGTTCGGAGCCAATTAACAAAAATGATTCTGTTTAAAGGGCAGTAAAATATTGGTAGTTTTTGACCTTCGTGACTGTAATATTGACTGCCATCAATTGTAGGAGCAAGCGAAATGCCACGTTCCTACAAAAAAATTATTTTTGTTGAAGCACACAATACTGAGTTTCACCCAAACTTCCCCATAAGTAAATACATAACTGCAATAAATTAGAACTTACTGGAAGCAAGGGGTTAAGTGATAAAATAGAGTTGTAATTTCTATGTAAGTTATAGGACCTCACCTATATTGAATGATTTGTTCGTTTTTATTTACTACTAGCTAATCTAGGAGTCATTTTCTAATTTTGTAAATGTTTTGATTTTGGATAAGATCAAAGGACCTTTGTATTTCTAGCCCAAAACTTACTTTATTTCATGTCTGAGATAATTTTTATGTTTAACCCCCCAGCTTTTTCATTAATTATTGCCACCGTCGCAAAAAGAAGTTATGTATAAAAAAGCCTCGTTGGAGTAATTAAAAATACTGCTCTTCATTACACACTACAAACAGCAAGTAACAGCGTAACAGCAAGTAGATTTTTTTACTGCATATGGGGACTCCGAGATTGAAGGCATCAAATTCCTCAATCTCGTAAGCTAATCTATAATAACAAAAATGTTTTATTGCTGCTTCTGTTTACAGTATGTAATAGACAGTATTTTATATATAAACATAATGTCAATAAATATAAATATACTATAGGTATTATGTGTTCTTTAATAATAAAAAATTGATTTACTACAAACTACAAGCAGTTTTTTTCTTTCTGGGTAGAAGTATAATCGTGTCTTCCATCAGTCATATACTGCAAATGAACATAACATGTTCATGACTGAATAAAATATATACATTATCAATTTTTATATATTATTGGCCACAAAACAGCAGTCGAATGAAAATCACGGTTACGGTAATGTTAGTCACTTAAGTTTTAATTGTGGATGGCGAAATTGGCCATATAGAAACCCTGAATAACAATATTTCATTAAATTTTATTTGAAAAAGATTATTTCTACAAATAGCTCAACCAGAACGTTAATCCCATTAGTTACGCCACTGGGAATAGCGCTTTGGTGCCATTTGGTATCAGAAATGTCAGTCGCGGGTTCCGTCCTCTCTCTTTCCTTGTCTAAGGCTAAGACTATGTTAAAAGGAACCCCAGCAAACCGCTTTAATCTAAGGTTCAGATTAACTCTAAGGTACACCATAGCTAAACTGCAGATTTAAGAGTGAGCGGTGCAAATGGCCCTTAGTGACTGTGTTTTGTGGTTATAATGATCAATGTCAAAATGTCAGGTTAGCACTGGCTATCGATATCGAATATCAATACTTTACATCCCATCACTATAGGATATCACTGACGTCAGAGGTTGTTTGCGCCGCATTTTCCGGCATTTGAAATAATTTTTGGAATATCTCTCACAGCCGATTCAAAAAAACCAAACAAGTGATTTTGTCATGTTTACTAGGCTCTAAGGAACGCGTAAACGACATAATATTTTTGTCTGCAAGTACCCTATTGTGGTGGTAAACAACTAACAGTATGTATCCTATGTATGTTTGTTCGGGTGGAATTTTGCTATTCAATTTTGAAGCAGATATATTCAACCGATTGACGGAATAGTTATATATTTTTTATGAACTTCTGCAATATGGGTATCAAATGAAAGGGCTTGTCGAGAATATAATTAGAAAAATATACTGAATTAACTGAAATCACTCTTAATCTGATATGACGGATTTTTTAAGTTTTTTATGCTTTCTTATAGTGTCGGGATTAAACGAAAGGTTCGCCGAGAATAACGATTCAGATTAACAACTAAAAAGTAAAAAATAAATTAAATGAAAAAATCCTTTTAAAAAAAGCTTTTATTTAAATGCTCTATAAAGAAGAAAATAGAATTTCCCTTTAAAATGTCAACAATCACCTTATACAGCATTTATATGATCATAAAAGCTTATCGCGAGGTTTGCGTAAGTACCTACCTATTATAAGTATTTAATTAAACTGAAAATTTAACACAACCAGAATATTAAGTTACTCAATTAAATAGGTACTAGTTTGCTTACACAAGAAAATCTCGCGACAAGCATTTATGATCATATAAATTGTGTGTATAATGAGGATATATATAATAAATAATCTATATAAAATTTTTACGGAAAATTTTATTTTCTTTTTTTTCCGAAACACGAATCGATACCATGGACTTGGAATCGATAACAAGGAACAGCAGGACGATTTGGAAATCTTCGGGTGAGACCTCGGTCTACAATTAACTATCGCGCATCACAGATAATCGTAATGGAATCGTCAACGAATCGGAGGAATCGATTCCGAAAACGGTATGGATACCATGAAATCGAATCACCAAAAGGAACGATTGAGCAGAATATTTTTTCCTATAAAGGCCTTTAGTGTTAGCAAATCTAGTCCACTGTGACCAGAACTAGTCCTTTTCAAGTCGGTTTAAGTCCCCTAGTCCGCCTCAGCTCAATGTAGTCCCCTTGGCCTCAGCTGAGTGCTGGACGTCGCCGTCGCCATCGTTGGCTTATCTCTCACAAAACAGAGAGGTTCCTTAATGTCATTATTACTATTTTGTCGTGGCTGTACGCAGAACATAGATATGTATAATATTTATACAGAATACAGCTACGAAATAACATAAACTGTGATTTGTGTACCCACGGACCGTGGCCGGTGTATTCCACCAATTTCCGTCCTAAACTCGGCAGATCTGTCGATTCAATTTGTTCAACAATTCAAACCGA